>JAYKKI010000048.1:1237500-1257500 GCA_039881145.1 Druceiella hillmani | reverse complement strand
AGAGCTGTTAATTTTTACTACGATTGTCAAATAATCTAATTTTTATAAACAATTTTCTACAAAAATTGGCTTTCTGAGTTTCCAACGTCTCTCTGCTTTCAAAGGTTTTTTTAACTTTTAAACTGTTTAACTCTTTTTATTGGGTATAAGACCTAATGCGCAATTAATGACGATATTTTTCGTTCATATTTCCTGATTATTAGTTATAAATAACTAACGTAAATCTGTCGTATTAGATAATTATAAGGAAAACAATATAAACAAGGAAAAAATATAAAATATTAATAATGTAAAAAAACAATGCATTTTTTCCGCTTTTATTTTACCGAAAATTTAACTTTTTACTTACAACGCAATTTTATTACGAAGCTTTGAAATGTGAATAAAAAGATAGTTCAAAAACGAAGTATTATAAATATTTAAACATTTTTTATTATTAAACTTCATAATCTCTTATTCTTTTATATCCACGAAAATATTAGTAATGATACGCTTGAATTCAAAAGTCGACCTCTCAATTAAAATGAAAGACTGATATAAAAACGTGTATATAAAATCTTATGTTATTAACCCGCGGAATCCCCTAAACGCATGATTGTTAATATGTTTTGTTTGTAATTGTAACTTATTTTTTTAATTCCATTTCAAATTTTATTTACTTCAATGAAATTTTTCTCTCGCGAAAAACCGACAAATAAGAATATTACAATTTCTTCTTAATTCAAAATGTTGATAGTCCTTACAGTTTGGAATTAATTATTCACGTATCTTCTAGGACTTTATATCGTGTTATCAATATTTAGGCATAACGACGTTTGGAATTATCTTAAGTTTTATAATTTCTGAAACACATTAATATAAATAGTGTTTTAAGTTATTTATCTGTAGTAAATTGTTATAATATTTATATGAACAAATAAAATAATAGCATTTAACACGCATAAACATATTTACTGTTGATAAATATTTAATATTTATTTACGAAGGATGCTTCAAAGCATCTTGAAATTGGACAGAAAGTTTAAATAATAATTTAATATTGTACTCTTTACTATATTTTAAAATAAAAAGAAGATTAGTCGAGTAGATAGAATAAATACTTTTTTCCTAACTGTAGCTAATGTTCGTTAAATAAACTTTTTTTTTAAATAAACTTGTATGTCTGAATATTTTGATAGCAGATCAAAATATTCAGACATACATTGTATAAATAACTAGACTACAATTAGAAGAATACTAATAAAAAATATTTACTATAAAACAAGTATTAACTTTATCACGTTACAACACCTAATACAAAGGAAATAAAAAAAAAATCATGATTGTCTATCTCGTAGCAACCTGTGGGGTATTATTTGAGAAACCTATGTTTTTTTCTCAATTTAGTGTTTCTCGACTCAATTTCGTACTCTTAAATAAACATTGTAATAAAACAACTCAAAATCTAGAATAACAGCTACTTTAACTCAGTAGAAATAATATTATCTGTAAGTAGAGTTTTCTCTGTAAGACTACTTTACTACACTTGAATCAACGTGCGAATTATTCAAAACGTAGTGCCATAAATACCTGTTTACACTATCGAAGGCTGCCTTTCATAAGGATACGGTTTTCTTTCTTTTTTATTCGTTTAACGACTCAATAAATAGCTTTTTGAAATATAAATTTATCCTTGGAATAGGTTATAGACTAGAATTAATCCGGCATAAATGTAAACAAATTTAAAAGGTATTTTTTATAAAAAAACTTAACACTTCAATGAGGGACAATTAGAGAAAAGACAACAAATAAAATATAATTTGTGATCATAATACATAAAAAAATAAACGTCTGTTCAATCCTGAGGCATTATACAAAGTATAGAGTATACAACGCGACGCAATCTCCACTTTGTTTTATCTTGCTTTAAAATGAATTCTTTGAAAATAAATTATAACACATCTTATTTGTCTGATTAATGTCTTGAATAAAAGTTATTTTTATTGTTTTAACAAACGGGTCCACACTATATGGACTTTTGTCAGTCTTCTTTGCACACTAATAGAACATAGATCGACTAACAAATCCTACTATTTGATATGAAACTTCTCTATAATTTTATCGTGAAAATAATACACTTCCGTAAGGAATAATATAAAGAAATTTCATAGAGATTTCTCATATGGTGCTCAAGTAAACAATTTTTTATTGAATCATCAATTATTTATAATCTTATTATTTTCACTATACAAATATAGCATTGTAAAATACTTCTAATGATAAAGGCAAACCTGGTAATCAATAAATTTTTGCACGAAATCGCCGATAATATTTAATAATTCATAAACCAATTGTCCTACTTAAATAAATTAGTAGCATTTTAAAAAGAAATTATTTTACAATTATATACACTGTTAAGTTTTTGGCCCAAATATAAAAATTTCTAATCAAGAATTATCACAAAAAATGTAGTGTCACCTTATGAGTGAGAAACCCTGGTTCTACGTAATTTTGAGTAGATTAATTTAGTACATTTATTAAAATAGACCCGCGCGTATATTAGCGTTAGTGATATATGGAAACGGGACGAATAACACATTTAAATTACATGTACTCCGACTAAGTGGGAATGTGGAGGCATTGTTTGAACGACGGGCGTATTCTATGTCATGATCGCCATTTCTTCGAGTGGAAATGATTGATTTAGTTTCTAATATTTTACCCTATTATTTAGTTCACCAATTTTTAAGCGTACAGTTTTGCTAGTTTTATATATGTTATGCATACAAACAAATTTCATGTTTTTCGCAATATTCGAAATTACTGGTTTATATTTTCAAATATGATTAAATAAAATTATTTTAAATATCTCAGAATGGTTTATTGTTTTAGGTTTTGTCCTTTTAACCAAACTTTTTTAATATATCAAATAAAAAATACGAAAATATTTTCCTAATTCAACATAAGATGATCTAATATAATTCTACTTCTGTATTTGGTGAAGCAAGTAAATAGTGAAAATTATTTTGGAATGTTTGGGCTATTTAAACTTTCTGATTAGGAAATTAAGTTGATATACAAGAATAAAGTATAATGGTACAAAATAAATTCATAAAATTATTGTTTTGATACGTTTTCTTATTCATGCGATTTTTTGAAGGCAAGATTAAGAAATGGAAAGATTAAGCAACCTAATGGGTATTTTGTATAGTTTGGTATATACTGTGATTGAATATAATTTTGTATGCCTTTCTTTGTTATTAGACGGTCAAAGTCACGTAAAACTTCGATAATTTTTTTTTATTTTAGGTGAAAAACTGCAAATGGTAAAGAACCTATATTCTTCCTTTTCAACACAACAACTTTTTCATGATGGGCGAAATTTTTCTCCTGAAGGGAATAACATGGCAAATCAAAAATATTGATTCTCTTAAATACTTAACAGAACCAATAATTTTTATTTTCAATACTCATCCGTTAAAGAGAAAAATATTATCTACCATGAAAAAGTGGTAAATTACACGACGTTACATTTCTGTGGTATAGTAATTTTTCGACTTTGAATATCTGTGGTTGTGTGAAAAGTGGTAATTGTGGACGTTTGAATATCTCTACTTCCCTTAGTTCAAATGTGAGATCGAATTTTGGTGCGGATCTTTTTCTGTTTATTATTCAATTGATCGAGAATGGATCGAGAAGTAATACTGTTAGACTTAAGTTTATAAATATATTTCTAAAACCTACACCTTCCAATTTAAATTATATTATTTCGCGTATAGTTGGGATCTATATTTGAAGAAATTTTTGTATTGCACATTTTTAATTTTCAATGGAGGCTTCGGTGTAAAAATGTATTCTCTATTGCTAATTTGATAAGAAAATTTTGGTAAAATAACATGTTCTGAAAAACTGTGATTTGAAAATTTAAAGAAATAAGTAATAATTTTTCTGAAACTTCCCGTTCAAAATATTTACGAAACATCGTATCTTTTTCTTACTTGTTTTTTTTTCCTTACCTGATATCGAGTTCCGTATTCTTTTTTTGGTTCAACGATATCCCAAGGACAACTGGCCAGTCTTACTTATCTTACTTTATAAATTACCCTTATAGTTTGACCATGTACGTCTGTCCGCCCATGTGTAGGTCTAGGCTTATTTACTCTCTTATGTCTGTGTCTGTACCTATTAAGACAAAGCTATAGAAATGGGAATTGATAATCCAAAATACAAAAGGGTGATGGCGTAAAAATAATTAACTTAGGTGGAGTTGGAGAGGTCTATAAAAATCGCATTGAACTAAATAATTTTAATACTTTTTTATCCACGTGTTTTTTGTTAAATCGTTAACAAGTGTGTACTCCTTGTTAAGCCTACCCTCTCCTAATTAACTTTATCGTATGGCAAAACATTTCAGAAACAAAGTTCTTCATTTGTATATTCAATGAAAATTATGACCATGTTGTACCACATAATTTTACAAAGAATGAAAAAAAAAACAACTTGATGGTTCCCAAGTTATTGTTAAAATGAAATAGCTCTTATAATCTGTTACATAAAGTTTGATTAAGTTTAAATTTCAGTTAGCAAATAGATAACTTTCTTGATGACAATTAAGGCTGCTACTTGCAATTTACTCATCTCTTGTGTGGCAGAACAAGTACGATTATAATATTATTATTGAAATTGTAAAATAATCTAACATAAAAATGAAAGGTAATTTCAGTGATTCTTATGTAAAATTAATTAGATAGCCACAGAACCTTATCGAGAGTTTGTTCGACAAGCACCGCTCGTAGTGCTACTCTTAATACATTCTTTTAATCGGAAGTTGTCTATTATTTATATTAAGCAGCCTAATTTAAGCAAAAAAAAGTATTGGTAGTAATATTATTTTTAAAATTAAAATTCCCAAGTGATTTTATACGAATAATGTACTTTTTTATACCTATGTGTTTTTACCTAGAGTATTTAATATTTTAGTTTTATGCTTATAAAACTTTAGTGAAATCCTTTGTATTATTAGAATATAACAGACCTATTCCTTATTCCCACCAAGTAGAATCTAGCGCGTTCAATTCTTTCCAGTTACTCCATGCAAAATTGTCTTCCATTCAACTTAAAAACCCGTGTTTTTAAAATCACAATTTCTTCTAACTCGACGAAGTATGTTATATCATTAGGATATATTTCATAATAGATATATTTTATAGGAGATATATTTCAATAAGATTCTCTTTTGAGAATTAAGATATGAAAATTAATTTTCGATCAATATAATTTTATTTAAATACTTCTTCATTGGTTTCTTAAAACTTCATTCAATTTTGTAATCGATACGGATAAGAAAACTCAGTCAAATTGGTTATAAATCTTCAGGGAAAACATGAGGAAAATATTGAAACAGCTGGCACGGAATTCTAGTCCATATGTACATTCAAAGGTTATTGACAGCGAAGTACAAATATCAACGTCAATTAGATAAATTGACCACAACGAATACCACTGTATTAGGACAAAATTCGTTGTGGCCAATTGACCTATAGGTACAATATCATAGTATATTTATATATATTCGTCGTTTTGGTATTAGTTTGATATTTTCTATGATGCTACATTTTATCTTAGAAGAAAATGGTAATTTGAAATAAATATTTCTATTTTTCGGAATTTCATAAATCAAAATGGAAAGAGGAACCCTTATATGATTTCATATATTTATAAATCTCTCGCAGCCGTTTTTTCAAGCAACAATTTGACATATTAAAATGAAATTTTAAATAATAATAAAGTCTGATATTTAAGGGAAACAAGCGTATAGACTCCCGCAAACTTTTCACTTATATTTTATCAATCAAAACGTTTGTATAAACGTTTTAAAGTGGTGTTTAATAATTTACCTGGTTTTTTTATTTTATATGTTGGGTCGGATTTAAAATGAAACAAAAATTTATAATTACATGTTCCTAAACTATTTTTGCAGAATTTTAGGTTACATAACTTTAGAGAAATTACTGAAAATATCGACTATGTTTTTTCAGAAATGGTTTGACGTAGTTTGGCACAGAAATTAGGGATATTAATTTGCATATATTTCAGATAATAAACGTAAATACTTGCATAGAATTGTTTTGGCAGGCCAAGTGAAACATCCAATTATTTTAATAATTTCATATATCGTATGAAGTGTTAATTGACAGCGAAAATTAAAATATACCGAAAGTATTTTTTTCCAATTTATGTGAAATAACTCTAAAGATATTTTTGAAAATATCATGTAAAATATTCCAATACCCTACACTTCTTTGATAATGTAATGGTAAAAATGATGTAAAAAACCGATTAAATGCAAGTCAATCTCGTGCTTGAATGGTTCTATAGAAGCAAACAATATTTAAATTATTTCGTATGCAATAACGTATGTTTTTACTTTTTAGGTATAGTTTGACAGCTAGAGCGGTTGGGAGAGGACAAATTTGGAACTACGTATCTTATCTCATCTAACTTTAGAAGTTTATGTGACAGAAATACTTATTAGAAGTACATATCTTATCTTAACAAAGTTATTATTGCTGTCGGTACCAAAATATATCGCACATCTAAAAACTACTCAATATAACTTATCCAAAGTACTGAATTGTATTACCTTTATTTTAAGTTGTATTACTTTAATTTATTTCATAACAGAAGATATTTGAAAAGTTAGAAGTTGGGACACAATTTATAAGATTTTAGAAGCGTATATATCACCTAATCTAGATTTAAATAAAAAAGTTTTTTTGCTGCCTGTACATAATTTTTTAACACCTATATAATTCCTCTTTCGTGATTCTAATTAAAACTAAAACTCTAAAAGTAAAACTCTTCGTAATTCCGCTTTTTCATTGAATATCGGTTTATAGAAGATATTTACCATCTAAATTTCCTATATGTATATATATATATATATGGTATATACTAAGCTCTATAATTTATGTCACTGAATATATGCATCTATGAAAGTAAGCGGCAAGTTTGTCTGCCAGTAGATAGCCAAGTCGATGTAAACTAATAAACAAAATGTGAATAATTTAATAAATTTGCTAAATAAGTTTTCAACAAGCCATGCACGGGAATCTACATTTGCCTTAAAGCTTAGATTAAGATTTAAGACAATATTGAATATATTTGGCGTTAATTTTGTAGAAATTCATTATTAACAATTAAATGAAACTACGTGATGTAGTATTATTTCTACTTTCTTTAAGTTCTTTACCACGACCTAGGTTTCGTTGTATTACATCTTTAGGTGGGCTATTAGCAAAAATTAACTCTTAACATCCAACAGCAATTATATGTTTCAAACACAATAGTGGAAGCCGGGTTTGTGTGGGTTTTCCCACTGCTTATGTTAGTGAGTTTATTGTAGGGGAGAGTATAGGACTTACCAGTATTTTACTGAGGGTAACATATTCAATTGATATTATGATATAAGGTTGTACAATGCAAATGTTCCGGTGTATGTAATAAAATTAAATCGAAGTTATTCTCGGTAATATATTTATACAAAAGCAAGCGTATCTGAAAGTTGGAACAAGGTTATACTACTAATTCTACATATCTCCGGTTTTATTTATTCATATATATATATATATATATATATATATATATATATATATATATATATATATATATATATACATTATTCTAATTATTCTAATTTTTCTAGGATATTAAGTTTATTACCTTTTGTATTTATTTATAATCCTGTCCGCTTAAACTTACCAGGATTCTGTCCGATTAAACTTGCCAGAAAGATATTTAATTTTTTTATGTTGCATTGTCGTGTATTTCATTTTACACTCACAGTTGACATGAAAACTAATATTTAGTACAAGTAAATGCCGATTATTATATTCAGTGTAGATATTCTTTCATGTTTAACAATTTACGAAAAGCCTTCCTTTATGAATTTATAATACAGTATCTAAAAAAAAGAATAACTTTTTTAATGACTCCTTACACGAAAAGGAAGGGTGTTATAAGTTTGATATGTATGTGTGTCTTTGCGTCTGGAAGTCTGTGGTTGTATATTTTTGCAACAGTTATTTCTATTTTGACGCCCTGCGTTATTTCTATTAGAAATATGAATGAAACATTAAATTGATGTCTTTTTTTACTTTAGTTTACAAATACCATTATCAAGTTACGTGCTAATCAGATGCAATTTATCGAATGTTTACCTCTTAGCATCGACGCAAGACGCTTGCTTGACGCATAACTCGTCCGTTTGTAATATTTTTGTTTAGAATTAAAATTGCTTTAGTATCAAAATAAAAATATAAACAGATACATTTAAGTTTTTATTTTTTATCAATATAGATAGCGCAACGAAATGATATAAACGTCTGATTTGTTCGGACCTTGTTGAAAATACGTGATGATTAAATTTGTTCCATCGCTTGCTTTTATTAGGAGTCTTTTACATTTGTAGTTTTATGTAGTAATTATTGTTCTCAAATATATTAAATATAAAATTCCCTTTACAAAAAGATTACTAAAACTTATATTTAACCATTATTTTTCCTGTCATTCTAGATAGTAAATTATTTTTTTGCATTTTCCCAACAAAAGTCGCTTCGTCTAAAATGTATTACGTCCCATTTATAAATTGTATTATTTTCACCACTATGTCTGCTAAATCTTTTGTGTTTCATTACTTGTTACATTGCGCGTTAATAAACTTAAATTATTCCATTTGGTGAACTTATTTTCAGAAGTAGATTTACGGAATTGTTGTTAGAATTATATTTTCTGCTGTTGAACTTATTTTCAGACTAGTCTTAATATTTGGCCGTAGAATTGCGTTTTTCATTTTAGGAAATAAGTTTTGAAAATCTAAAGCAAAGTATCAAATTAATTTCAATTACAATTGTGTTATTAATAATAATTCGGTTAAGAAATGAAAATTAACATTATAACTGTTCTATTATTTAATGTAAAAAGGAAAATGGGAAATACAGGCGTAAGTTTAAACACTGGCAGGATTGTGGTTATTGCTCTACAGTAAAACCCGTTTATCACCTAAGTAAAAGTTAAGTAATAGAAAATATATTGTAAGGTATTTATGCTTCCTGTTGGACAGCATATGCCACAAGTTAATTTATAGTTTTTTTTATTATATTCTTAGGGCGTATTTACGTTTTTGACGAAAATCCCCCATTTTGGTCGTTTACTCTAAACTCTCTCTTTCATTATATGTATTATAATCATTTGGACATGAAAAAATAAGTTACTTTTTATTATTTTCATCCATTTATTTCATGAAACAACTCATCCTCAACAAAATCGGTAAAAAAGGCTAAGTTTAGAAAGTTCATTTCAAACAATTATACTTTAATTTCCAATCGGAAAACAGCAGTAAAATGCTCATTTCTTCTTTTATATTTTGTCGAGAAAACAATTTAGATTTATGTAAAAGTAAACGATAAAAAAAAATTTAGTGAACGAAAATAGAGTATCAATCGTCCATATAAATATTACGTTTAAGACAACTGCTAGTCATTACGCGCCGGGACACGCTCGTGTTCGGTTGGGTGTACCGGCCGTTCGGAACGAAAATCTTCGCGATATGGTACACCGATAATGTAATTATAGTTAGATCGGTCCTTCGTAATAAAGGTACATAAATTTATCTCTTTGAAATATTATATTTCATAATGTCTGTTAATTTAAATTTTATATTTAAAAGTTAAATGATGCTTATGTAACAGACTAATATAGTTAAAACTAATTTTTCTTATTTATTTAAGATGTCCCGTCAAATTAACTATTCAAGAAACGGTTACGTGCTGCAAGAAAAAATGCACAATTGGCAAGATTACAAGTTACTCATTCTTTATTACTTTCTTTAGGGTTCCGTATCTCAGAAGGAAATACAGAAACCTTACGATTTCATATATTATTTCATATTTTCATATCGTATTTCCTTTATTCACGGGTCAGCCCGTCTCTAGGTTACAGTCGCTATTCCTAGAAACCACTTGACGTAGAAATCTGTAATTTGGTATAGTAGTAAAACATATTATCCCGCACATATTTCATTAGATTACACTCAAAAATATTTATATGTAAATTTTCGTGGAGAAGGTTCATTTACCCGATTTTTTTAAATTAAACATTTTGTGTAATATATACTTGGAAAGAATTAGTAAAAATGTTTTTTTTTTCATAATTTTAAATATAATATCCTCAGAAACATGCTAATCATGCAAAAATAAACCCTCTGCCTCCTGATTTCTTAATCGAAACTACTAGACTGATCTCTTTAGATAGACTCTTCTCCTTAATTTCAAGTTTATCTAATGATCCGTATATTCCAAATAATCGAAACATTACTTGCATCTCGTAATTATAATAGCTTCAAGTGAGATATATTTTTTCTGTAGTAAATACTAAATTAAGTTTTTTCAGTGTTGAATCTATTTTTGTTCCTCTTTTCCAATTTAAAGGTTCATTTCAGTTCACAATCATTTTCTTCCACGTACTGATGTACAGTTCTTGTAGCGAATCACAGTTTCTACAATACTCGTTTGTACTTCGTCACTTTCATTACTACTTTCGTAATTTTAACAATATTAATTTGTCACTAAGTTTTTACTAATAATATATACAAATGTGTATATTAATTATATTAAATAAATACAAATGTAAAGTAATATTTCATGTTCATAATTATTAATAATATTTCGGTCATCTTACTACTATATTACCATTGCCACATTTTTTCCTGAATTCAGCAATGTATATGTAATATGTACAGTTTTCAAATATATCTAATTATACTAACGTGCCTCTAAGTATCACAAGAATTGGTTTACCTGAATATAAATACGCATTTAAATTAGCCACCCTCCAATATAAGCTACAAAAATAAGAGAGTATTTATACATTCCCATTAGCCTTGATGTTAGGAAGTCACTTCGTGCAAACACCGAATAATTTTATGTGAAAGTATGTCATTGAACTCTATTCCCTGGAGAGTTGAATGAAATAGTCTACATTTATTTCTATTGATATCCGTGGGTATAATTTTATTGACGTGCTACCATAAGCCTTTTTCCCCTCTTAATATAAATAGGATATCAGGGGGGATAAAATTAATTCCAAGAGAGAACCGTACATATTTTTGGCCTTAAGTTCGTTCGTCTTTATAATGCTGGTATATTGTGTAAACACATTTTTGAAAAGTAAGCATAACATGTTGCCAAATAGTATATTTTATACTCTGTGTAGTAAATGATCGATTAAATTGTATCGAGGTTACGTCTGCTTTTCTCATACATACGCGTTCATTTCCTTTCTGTATCCACGTATAGATCTGTCTACTTTTATACGCTACTTAATTGATTTGTACAGTCGTCTTTTATATAAAATTAGGTAGCCTACTTATAATAATTGTAGTGTAAACACATTGCAGATAAGTATAAATAATATCTAGTAAGATTATTTTGCACCATTTACGGTAAATGTGCGATCAAAATTTGTCCACGTTATTTTTGTTTCTATCTCTTTTATTGAATATATTTGGCGTTAATTTTGTCGAAATTCATTATTCGCAATTAAATGAAACTACGTGTTGTAGTATCATTTCTACTTTATTTAAATTCTTTACCACGACCTAGGTTTCGTTGAATTACAACA
The DNA here is from genome assembly GCA_039881145.1 of Druceiella hillmani. Taxonomy (NCBI): domain Eukaryota; kingdom Metazoa; phylum Arthropoda; class Insecta; order Lepidoptera; family Hepialidae; genus Druceiella; species Druceiella hillmani. The sequence continues at coordinate 1,245,842 of JAYKKI010000048.1, read as the reverse complement.
TCTTCAGGTGGGATATTAGCAATGATCTTTGATAATATCCCACCTGAATATGTTGTAATACAACGAAACCTAGGCCGTGGTAAAGAACTTATAGAAAGTATAAATAATACTACATCACCTAGTTTGATTTATCTCTTTTTTATATTTGTTTCCACTTAAATTGATTTGGCTAAAAAAGCTTATATTCTTCATGCATCTTTTCTTTATTTAAACACATTTTATTTTGGTTTAAATTGATTATTGTGATTTACAAATAATTTAAGGTATAAAGGCATAAAACATAATATAAAAGTTTTGTTTGACTAAGTTTTAATAAAAAGAAATAAAATTATGTAAATCTTGCAAAAGAAGGACCACGTTAATTTCATATATACTCGTATGTAACATTTCTTGATCCCTAACTGTCGCTTGCAATTTTTCTGAAGGGGAATCAAACATTAAAAATCAAACTTTATACAATTAAAGATATATTTATGTACCTGGGCATGGTATATTATCCCATTAAAATAAGTCAACGAAAAAACAGAAGAAGTTTTTCCTTCTACAAATTTGAGGACTATATGTGCCAAAATCGTTCTAAATGACACACTATACAGTCTGTTTTTCTACATTGGCTGTCTTTAAGAGCAATAATATCGTCTATAAACGACGTTGTCAAAGAAATCAATAATCTAATTTTACAAAAAGTCCCCGATCAAATCGAAAACTACAAGTCTATTAACGCAATCAAAATTATCGAGGTGGCAGTCCACTAGTTACAAGAATTTTTAAATGTAATTAATTTTTCTGGCTTGCCATCACCATAACTATCATTAAAAATTGGTAGGCCTACCACGCTTTTAAGAAATTTAATCCCTCTGAATATGTACAATGGTACAAGGCTACTAATTAAAGACAACTCAATTGTGGCGACCATCCCTACGAGCCCCGCAGCCGGCCAGCTGGCAGACATTCCAAGCATTCCAATGATTACTACGGACTTGTCGATATCTTTCAAACAGCTGCAATTTTTTAGTGGAAACATCGTTTGCGATGACTACTAATAAGGCCCGAAGACAAACTTTCTCCTTGGTTAGAATCGACCTAGGCAAAGCCAACTACTCTTATATGTTGATTTATCAGGAGTTGCAACTCCAGAGAAACAGTACATTTTGCTATCAAAAAATAATACGACGTCAAACATTGCATACAAAAAGCTCTAAGCCACTATTAATTTAAATAAGTAAATTACGGGTAACAAGAGAAATTATAAAATACAAAAGAGTGCAATATAAAATTGCGAAAAGAGATTATTGAAAAAAAACCTAATTTAAAACAAAAGATATAAAATGAAAAAATCCATACTAAAAGAAATAATAAATACAAAAAAAATAAAAATTTATAAAAATAAAAGTAGAAAATACAAAAAAAACCCATAAAAAGTACCTGTGACTTTCACGTAAATGTTAAAAAAATATATAATTTTTTAGTTTAGGAGTGAGATAAAAATTTGTGTGTTGATTTTTTAACGATACTATTTAGTCACGAACAGAATTCTATGCAGATGAATCCGCGGGTACAGCTAGTATTATAATAAAGTCGTATATTTTCTGTTTAGATAAATTTATATATTTATTATAATTGCAGCTTTTTTATAAATTAATTGATACTATTTGTATGCATTATTATATCATATTTATTAAGATACTAGCTGTGCCCGCAACTTCATTAGGGTGAGCCTTAGAACATTGTTCACAAATCTTCCCTATAAACAATGTTTCCTGTAGAACTGTCAGGGACATAAACAAATAAATAGCGTTGCTGATACAGCCATTCGTGCGAAAAGCAACTGATGCCAGCTACACGCAAGGTTTGTCCTGTTTTTGAAAACAAAATGACTCCACGATTTACGAAATTGACTTGCGACATCTTTTGTTGAATAGCATGCAACGAACAATAAAAAAAAACATATGACGTTATATAATAGAAAACATTTAGCGTTATAAACCGTCGATTAGAAATAAAAAATATATGACTTAATCAAAACAACTAAAGTGCGTTATTAAGAGTCGTATTTATGTTGTGTTGTTTATTTTAAATCCCTACTTGCGCCATCTATTGTAGAGAAGCAAAATAAGAGTACAAACCTTTTAACTTTATTTAAGCCTGAAAATAATTAGATAGCGTGGATATGATGTGAATCATATTGCATTGCATTATTTAATTTGACACGGTGTAATTTAAAAAGATCCAAATCCATTCAGTAAATGTATAATGTACTTGATGCTATAAAGGAAAATTATATATTTTAAAAACCCTGTGATGTCATCTGTTGGTGATTTTTTAAACTTAACTTAGTTAAATATTATTGTGCCATTTTACTTAATTTTTTGTTATATTTGTTTATTGCCTCATTGCGAAATTTTTTTTATTCACAAATATGTATCGATATGTATAGATTAGCAAAAATATCTACATTCGGAATGATTTTTACAAGAACCAGTTTTTGTATTTCCGCTTGGGAATGAGACATTTTACCAAATTTCATTAAAATCCATGCTGTGGTTTTTGCGTGATGTGGTAACAGAAAGACAGATAGACAGACAGACAACAATTTAAAAAATGGTAAATTTGGTCGTTGTGTCATAATAATGACTATTAGAATAAAATTTTCCAAAAAATATTTAATGTACAGATACGGCTCAATTACAATTTCATTATATGTATAGATTATTTAATGCCAAAGTTGGTAAAACATGATCAGTTTCGGCGTGTGCATTCGTCGGTATGAATGTATAAGTTGTACACGACTACAATAATTTAAATTCTTTTTGTTTATAAATTTTCGCCTTGGAAATTTCCCACATATACGGTACAATTACGTTGTTAAAATTTTTACTTCTAACGTGTTGTACTTATATTAATTCTACACAATGTAAATACCTACTACACCTCTCACAGACTTTAAAATACAGTGCATTTCCTAAAAAGATTCTCGAAACTTCTAGAAGGTTTTTCTCTATAAATAGACCAAATCTGCGATATCATATATCTGATATTTTCCTTTTTGCTTCCACATAGTCAGTGCGATACTTGTGTATACTTACACATAGTATTTACCTGCCTACTAATATTCCATTTAATTTATGCCTTTGCATAATTACCTACCTACAGATATACTATTTAATTATGTCTTTGCACTTGTCAATCTATCTACCCACTCATATCCTAAGTATTTCAAGCCTTTTCATGTCAGGGTATACACTTAGCACATATTAAACGAGTGCAAACTTAATGAGTTTGGCTGGTTAACTCATCCCTGAAGAGCTTTCGTCACCGTTTTTCGGCTTAATCATTATACCCTCGCTTTTCTCAAGGACTGATTTGTGTCACTTAACTTATACTAAAACTTCAGAGATTTTTTATCACATATATCGTAAGACCTTTATCACCAAAACGCAATTACGATAACTATGTCGTCTATTGTTGAGGAATTATTTTTTATACCTTCAATTTTCTTGGTCGAATTCCAAAAAAAATTTTATGTGACTACACCGGGGATATACTCTTCTAAAAAAATCATTTAAATCGATAGGCAAATACCGATTTTGTCAGGTCAAATACACAAAAAAAATTACTTTATGTCTCTGTGTGTATTTGCATATGCTTACTAATTTATTTTGTTACTTTCTGGCTTACCTTAAGACGTAGTGTTAAAACGCTAGAGATTTTATTATTTGATTACCTTTATACTTATATATTTCAATCTCGACAAGTCACCGTTAATTTCTACTATTGAAAATTTCTATGCTGTATCACCGATTTCCATACTTTTTATCAAGTTTTCACAGAATTACGCCGGGTACTTACACTTACAGACGAAAAAAAGAATGATTTAAGTCAATTGATAAATGCCGGAAATAGGACGGTACATGTAACATGATTCTACGATCTACTACTTTAATTTCCATAACCAAATTCTAACCAAGTTACTATAGAAACTTATTGGGCATAAAATATCAAATGAAAGAATACATTATACACATCGGTTCGTAAAACGCAAGAGATAAAAGGTAACTTACACAAAAAATATAGCCAAATTCAGAACCTCTTCTTTTTTTTGAAGCCCGTTATTAACTTTTTAGGCTTTAACAGTCTATCGTCATTATAATTTGAAAAAATTGATTTTTTTTCTCTGGTCTTTTATTGCATGGTCTTATGTTGCATTCTGTCATTCAATTCCATAAGTACTTTGTTATTTTCTACGATTCGTCCTCCAAAGTAATCGGGTTATTCCTCTCTTTCACAATCTTCAAAGTTTTGCACATTTCTCTACTTTCTTTTAGTTGTTGTACTGATCGTGTATTTTTGTACAGATTTATGAGTTCAAAGTTAGCCCCTTCCCCCTCTCTTCCTAGTATTGCTATATCGTCCTGTTCAATGGTCAATTGAATAGGGTTACCGAGATTGTCTTCCTATTGCAGCCCTTGAAGGAACGAGTATTTGTGTAAAAGGTCATCATGCAACTTCATTTACTTTAGTGTCATCTTGACTCATTTGATGAGTATATTCGTCATATTTAGATCTTCCGTAGTCTGAAAAACGTAATCTTCCGTGGATTGAATGACGTAAATGCTGTGACATAATCATTTCAAATCACCAAGTGGTTGGTTTATTTTCTATTAACATTTAGTTTAAGCATTTAGTTCGTAGTCATTCTCTACTGGATCCATGTCAGTAATCTCCTATGTTGCCTTCTTCCAATATTTTATAATTCCCATCAATTAAATGGATCTTGTAGTAATTACTGCATTCCTCTCTCTCTCTCACTGTTATATATTCACAATCAGTGTTCCACTATTCTTAGTTTCTCATCTTTTGTTTAAAGTATTTAACTTCTTATTCTATTGGTTTTTCTACCTATTAATCACTGATTTTACTCTTTGTTGTTTCGATTATAATTTTTATTTACATAGAGTTATTTAATGTTGACGTCATCGTTTCACCTCTTTTAAGCTCTTAAATATTCTGCGCGTATCTTTTTCGTCCCTACATTTATCTAACTTGTTCGATATGTTATTTCCAAACACGTGCCTTTTATACTGTTCTACTTTTACTCGTGCTGTCCTAAATTTGCGCATTTTTCTTTTGATCTGTCTTTCTTATTCTTCTCTGAAGCATTTTCCTTGTGAAGGGATTAGGTGTTTTGATGGTTCTTTCACAATCATTATATCAACCATTATGCATTTGTTTTCCTCCGTAGCCTGTCACACGACTACGGAAAAAACACTTTGGTTTTGATCCAGTTTCATTATAAGCGTCGAGTACCGCTATTGCTTCATCTCCGTTCATTTTAGATCCTATTTTGGCCTTTTTATCATTTATGGTAGTCTGGACGTCATATTTCTCTCGTTTTCTGTTCTTTTATTTCCACTGGTTGATATTCTCTATCTTTCCTTGACCAAAGAGAAAACTTCTTAATTATTCACACTCATTCGAAATTAATCCATAGTGAGGAGACTATTCATATGTGTACTCCAACATCACAACAAAACATGCTGGAATTTTAATTTAGAGCGTAATTAATACAATTTTTTGTTGAAAAAAGTCATTGATGAAATACCGAATTTTAAAATATTATTTCCATTCTCGATAATGCATCGATATTTGTGTGTTGTACATACATACATATATATATATATATATATATATATATATATATATATATATATATATAAGTATACGTAAACACACACGTAAGTATGATCAAGAAGTGATGAAAATTTTTCAAATGCGCAAGCTCCGTTTTTTTCTGTGGGATTATTTTGTAACTTCTATGTATTTGTAATACTGTCAGTAAAATATTTGCCAAGATTCAGACAACTAAGTTGTTTAGTTTGTTTTTAATGAGAGAATGAGCAACATTTATTTTATTTTGTTGTTGTTGTTGTATTTGCTTGAATTTTTATGTAAAAAAGATTCGAGCACAGTGAAGTATTCAGAATGTTAAAAATGACCTGTCATAACAGTGTTATATTATAACCATAGATTTAAAACGATAAAAACACATTGCGATTAATGAAGATGGCATCGAATATGATACGAGGCCTAGCTGTCATAGCACGTCAATCAGCAATGAAAACGTCGAAAAAATTGAAGTGATTTTGCTTTATATGAGGAGAATAAATATTCGAGGGCTTGCAGAAGAAATAGGAATTTCACATGGCTCATATGAAATTATTTTTGATAATGCGACGAACATGAAAATAGTAACAAAATTTGATCATAACTGCTGAATTTTTAACAAATATAGCGTGATCATCTCTGAAAATAGATTGCTAACGACCAGACTTGCTCAAAAGTGTAACACCTAGTGACCAAAAATGGATATATAGCTGCGATATCGAAACAAGGGCTCGAAGCCCGGTCCGAAACAAACACGTCAAGCTCAGTCAAATGTCAAGGCAATTTTAATCATTTTCTTCGATTTTAGTGGATTTTTTATCGCTTGGACGAGCAATTAGCAAGGAGTATTATTTACAAATTTTGCGCAATTTACTTAAAGAAAACTGTAAAAAACGATATAATGTTTGGTAATAAAACTTAAGTATGCGATATATAACGATGACCTACCGGCGTATACCGCATTAGTTATCCAACAGTTTTTACCAAAATATAATATCACCGTGATGTGGCATCACTTATTTAAATTTATATTTATTATTTGAATTGAATGTATTTTTCATTTATTATTAAAATAATTATTAATTTGTATAAGTTAAGCATAAAAATATAATTTGTAATGGATATACTTTAATACTTTATTACTACTGTTTAATCCATTACATAGGTGCTTTTTTTGAAAGTACGTTATGGTTACTGTATTTAATGTTGTTTGATAATAGGATAAATTTAATGCTATTGTAAATATATAATATTCGGTGAATTATTTATTAAAATTAAGTTTATGTCTTGTTAAACGTATTTTTTCCCTTCTTTCCTACATCTTTAAATTTTTTTTAGCTGGCAAAAATTATTTTCTATTGTACATTTTATATATTGTAATATTTAATAATGAAATATTTATATGGTATTTTACAGTAGTTATGTCACATACGCTTCAATTTATAAACAACTTAAAGACGTAGCAATTTTTGGAATATTTTATTTTTAAGGGCACATCTCCATTGTCTGTTGGAACTTCGTTTATCCATTTGTCTGTTTTTTCCTTAATATGTTATATAATTACATGTCACCACTTGGCAGCGATTTTTTAATATTATATAAAAATGTCTTTAATATTTTTGGCAGGATATATATAGAGCCATAATTCGACCTTTTGATTAATTAGAAATATTACTTTGCTATTATTTTAAATATTTAAAAAGAGAACTCGTTTAGAATTTTGTTTATAGTGAAAATTGGGCGAGTTATTAACCAGCTATCGGTTCTTATTTTTCAAAAATAATTTTGATCTCTTCAATTATACTAGTCCAAGCTTAGCTGCTACATTAAATTTAGAAAACTTACGAAGCCATACTAGAAGAAATCTCACATTAAATTTGCGTTATTTTGCATAATCAAGTTTATTTCACAGACATATTCTCATGATGTTCTACTTGTATTAAATATCAGCACTTGCACAAACTAAAAGTAGAAATTTTATATTTCTTTAACATATTAGCTAAGACTGCTAAAATGGACTGAGGCGATTTGGCGAATTTATTAGTTGCCAACCTAATATAAACACTTGAAATGGGGAGCTGATAAGTAATAATGCAAAGTTGTCATTTTCCAAAATTAACATATAGAGGGGGTCAATTTTTTGATGAAATCAAGGAGCTCCAAGAATACTTCAAAAGACTGAAAAAGGGTGAATAGTTGGATCGAAATTTATCACATGAAATATTATTTGCTTATTCTCGCTATTGAAATAGTATAATACTGCAATATAATACCGATATTTGTCATAAATTAAAAATTCAAATGAGCAAAATTGCCATTTAAACTACTTAAATTTATTTTTAACTCTATGCCATATGGTCACAATTATTGACGGTGTCTCACCGTTCACCAAATACGTTTCTGTTTAAATTGAATAAAAACAGCAACCCAATTACGTAATGCAAACAGATATGTTTATTTAAAATTAATTACGCGCAAAAGACTTTCAATATCACAAATGAATAAACATGGGATTCTTTTGAGGTCGATTTCTGAAAGAATTAAATTACGTTTAATTTTTTCAAGACTTTTTTAAATTATATTTTGCCTAAAGTAGGTAGCAAGATTTCTTTCTGATATTTACATATTGCATTTGCATTATTGTAGAGATTATGGAAAATGTGACGGATGTTTTGTTA
>JAYKKI010000048.1:1222500-1232500 GCA_039881145.1 Druceiella hillmani | reverse complement strand
GTGTAGCATGTTTCATAAGTTGAGTAGCATCTAGGATTGTAAATGAAGTAGGATGTTTAAATATGTGAATTAGCATCTTCCAATGAGAGCATTCAGTACTGTTAAGATAAACTACATTTAATTTGATGGCTATTAGCAAAGAGTTGCTATTAGCAACTCTTTGCTAATAGCCACCTGAAGATGTTGTAATACAACGAAACCTAGGTCGTGGTAAAGAGCTTAAAGAAAGTAGAAATAATATTATATCACGTAGTTTCATTTAATTGTGTACATTTACTTTGCTAAGATCATCAGTTATTTATTATGTCAAAATGACCTTCAACCGACGTTCCTTGTTTTTTTCTTTGTAATGTTCCATTAACTTGAACACCTTGGTATTTTATTATAGTTTTGATTTTTGCATAACCGTATTCTATACATAATTTAAATTATGCTGTTAATAATATAATCCTTGGATTGTATAAAACATCATTTATGTTGTTTTCAGAAAAATATGTTTTTGTTCATTTTCTAAGTGAACTAACTAGGAATATAGCAGCCGGACTGAAACTGTTCCGCTTTATTAGTGGATTGTAAGCTGAAAGTAGCCTGATCATTACCTTTATTGATATATTTTGTATCATATTTTATTGATTTCACAGAATTACATATTTCTACATCGAAGATTTTCAATAAAAATTTTATTGTAGGGCAATATCCACTTATTGTTGACGTCATGATTGCGGATAGCAGCTTTTCGCTCGCTTTTCTCAGGTGATAATAATTTATATTTTGGGTGTCTATCATCAAGAGTTGACGTGTGACTCCGAAATACTTTGGATATTTTTTTGGAACACTTTCCCTCAGTTACATAGCCATCTATGGCTATGTAGAATTAAAAGTTTCACATGACCCGTGAATTATATGCATTGCCACAGTATCACATAATGAAGAGTTTTCCTCTTTATTTGGATTTTTGCTGTAATCGCACTGTCAATTAGATTTGGTCGAATTTTGTTTGTTAGCCACAGAATCAAAATGTATGCGCGACAATCCAAGTTTTTGCGATTGAAATGTGTAAATATGACAGCGTGTAGGTCCGAATATATTCGCCTTATTTATCAAAAATAATAGCCTTTGGACTTTTAAATGAAACACTCGACTAATTGTTTTATACTTATCTAATAGTATTGCATTTGGATAGTAATTATCTTTAAACTCAGTGTAATTCAGATTATATACCCTTTTAATAAAAAGGTCAGGTTTTCCGTAATTTCTAACATATGTCACAGAGTTCTGTGTTTTTTAATGTATCCTCCAGTAAAATTTGATGGTAGAATTACTAATTATCCAATATCATTGCAGGGTTTATTTGAATATAAGGTGTACTGCTAGTGGATGTTTTTATCGTGTAATTTTGTATGATTTGATTTTTTACAAATGCCAAACGCTTCAATTCAATTTTAGCATACTGATCTACTAAATATTGGCTAGATAGCATGTACTATATAATTAGCACGAAGTTGTTTTAGCGTTCTACTATACAATGGAAATAATAGTCTATTTTTTTTTTGCGATGGAACTCAAGTAACAGTACCAACTTGTGGGATGTATGATGATGGATGTATATGTATCCTCACTCTGATATAGCATCGTGTTGTAGGTTGTCACAAGATTTTTACAGTTTAGATATTTTTTGGAGATTCTCATCACGACTTCATAGTATGATATCCTTTTGTCGAACTATTCCAGCAACCTCCACTACATCACGTAGTTTCATTTAATTGTGAATAATAAAATTCGACGAAATTAACGCCAAATATATTCAGTATTAATTATTTTAATGGTTTTGTTCCAAAATCAATTGAACAGACCTTGGAAGAGTTCAAAATTTCTAAAGCATTTCAGAACTGCGTGCACTTTTCCATTGCTATTGACGCCTCTAATAAGGGTTCTTAAAAATATATCCGATTGCTATAAGATATTTTGATGGTGAAAAAGGCATCCAAAACAAACTATAGCATTTTTTTCGAAGATTCAGAAGAGACATTAATTTTTTTTTTTTAAATATTGAAATATTTATAGAGATACATGGCTTAGACACAACATTCATATCAGGTTCTTCGGTTGATAATGCATCAGGAATTTAAGGGGCATGTATTTCTTTATACCGAAAAGTTATTGAAAAATATCCAGTTTATGTATCCGGATATTTTTCAATGATTTTTGAATAATAAAAGCGAATTGGAAAGCTAGTAGAAAACTTAATTTTAAAGGTTCATGCTGATTTTCAAATAGCGCGAAACAACAAAAGAACTAAAGAAATTTTTTGATGAATTTTCTCTTGAATACAAACAAGTTTTAAGCCATGGAGCAACTCGCTGGTTAAGTTTGCATAAAACTGTTAATAGAGTAATATTATCTTGGCCTGCTGTGTCTTTATATTTTAAGAGTCGTGGGGATGATTTGGGTCATAAATTATATGGAAATTTGTGAAAAATTGTACAAATACAGATGATTTATCTTCAAAAATAACATTGCAGAAAATCTATTTATATTTTATTCATCATTACATGAGTATTTTAATTCAAGCGATATTATCGCTTAAAAAAAGTCACATATATTCAATTGCATTCAATAATGAAGGAGGTGAAAGAGAAAATTGAAAAGCGATTAAATGATGAACGCAAAAATTAGAAAAAATATTAAATTTTTGAAAAATTCCGAGGAATTATTGTTGAAAAAGGAAGCTAATGCAGTATATAAAACTACCGATTACTTCAATAAAAACTATTATTTTAATAACTCCATTTTTAAAGCGATCTCAAAGTTTTACTTAAAATATGCAATCACGTACTAAGATGAACTTTTAATAAAATTTAATTATAATGTGAACTGTCAAAAACTTATTCATTACTTTAAAAAAAAACTGGAGCCATAAATAATGCTGAAAAGTTACAAGAAAATGAAAAACTTAATTTGAAACACCAATCAGGTTTCAGCAAAGGAATAATATTTTTATTGATATAATAAAGAATTACATGCGATTTATGGAGTACCAAATATTATATTTCAATAATTATTAAAACCTATGGAAATACCCAAGTATATAGTAGAACAGTAAATAATATGGAAAATTTGTCATGGATTAAAAATTAAAAAAAAATTGTAACTGAAAGCGAGTGGAAGGGGTAGATATTTAAAACGTTAATTAAGAAGCGTCACTTGAAATTTTCCAGGTGGAAAATGAATTTCTTTAATCTAATTATGTCATAATAATAGCTAAATTAAAATTAATAAAAATTAGCATTATCTTATGTTCCACCTCGGACGTAAAATTAACATTATCTTATGCTCCACCATGCACGTAAACTTATCAGACGTTCACACACAGGCACACACAAAAGTATCTACACACGTGTAGCGTTTACATGCGTGCGTGCGCGGGTGTGAGCATGAGCTCCTGCATGTTTGTACAACCCTTATGAAGATATTCATCCTCAATATATCTGTCGGTCCTTATACTCTTATGGCATAGTTAATCATTCAAATGTTTTAATTATAAAAAACAAATTAGATGGCCATGGATTTCTATTTTTCACTATGTTTTTATTGAAACGATTCATAATGTTTGTTTCTGGTTTAAGAGAAGTATTTATTGATTATTAAATGAAACTACGTGACGTAGTATTATTTCTACTTTCTTTAATTTCTTTACCACGACCTAGGTTTCGTTGTATTACAGCATCTTCAGGTGGGCTATTAGCAAAGATAGAGTTAGATATAGAGATAGAGTTACATTTAATTGTCAATAATACATTTTTAAAAAATTAACGCCAAATATATTCAATACAAGTATTTATGTTTAAATTTAGTAATAATTTTAATATTTTTTTAAAAATATATATTTAATAAATTAACTCATTATCTGTTAATATCCTTATAGTTTTGAGTTCATAGTTATATGTGTAATCATTGTTTGGGCTAAGTGATAGTTATAAGGTCAACGCTAAGTGACAATTATAAGGCCAAAGATGTTGGAAGACACACGCAGCCCGCTCTCACTAGATATGCCATATGTACGAACTCACTAGATATGTCATTTGGGTGCACGCATACTAAGGAATATAAACAGTCCACCCACTTTTAAGCTACTCACACAAAGGCCTGACATATATTGTCATGTGTGTAAAAATCCAAAGCATATACACTTATACTTTCTCGCTTGAAGTGTGTATTTGCCCAGTTCCGTGACACAATATTTGTACAGATATGTCATATCCAGTAGAGAGCGGGCCGCGCGCATTCTAATAGCTTTGTATAACGCTTTATTTAACTAGCCTGTTGAATTATATCAAGCGCCAATGTTATTTTAACTTAAATGGGACACATTGACATAAGAGCTCTCTAAAACATAATGGTTTATAATGTTAAAAAATTATGTATGTACATATTTGTGTGTGTACATATATACATATATATATATATATATATATGTATATATATATATATGCATATATATATATATATATATATATATATAGTGTATTTAATTTTTTTGTTTACAAATGTTTGTTATAGTGTAGTACCTGAATTATGTATTTTATTGTTAGAACAAATTTTTGAAATTATAAAGAAAGATGTTTAATTTTATTGTAATCAATTTGGTGAATGAAGTTTAATTTTATTATTATAATCAATTTTGTTGAATTTATTTTATATTTAAATAATAGGTTGACTTTACTTTTTGGGCGCTTTTTTATAGAAAAGATAATTTTTTAATTATTTCTAATATTTGGTTATTAAAGAAGCTATCAGTAAATTATCATATACGTTTAAATTTAATTCAATTTATTCATAGTAGTGCTTACATAATTAAAGTAATTTCCGTAAATACTATCGCTCTTTTAATGTTGTTATTTAGAATACGACTTTTATTATACATTACATTTTACACTTTATTTAAGACCAGAACAATACATTTTATTAGGAAATTATATATATATATATATATATATATATATATATATGCTGTATCCCATATATGTTTATTCATTATAATTAAAACCACTTAATTTTAATAGAATTTAAACATAATTAAGTTTTATTATTCACCACAAAATAGAAACAGCCGAGTTGAATCCACTCGGTCGAACTTATCTAAATCTATGTTTTGTATTTATTAGACAAACCGTTACATATTGACAATTTTGAAGTTAACTTTCCCTTGTATTCAGTTTATTCGAAGGGTTCGTTACACTCCTTTTTCAGATACGAATATCTTCAGATAATAACAAAACTCATGACGTTTTCAAATTATTGTATACTGTTTATTTCTTAACCAATTATAATAATGTTACTCTACTCTCTTAAATTGACATAGCTAGCGTGTAACGAAACATAATATTTGTTTCTTAAGCAAATATTTTTCTTCACCATGATTGAAGTAATGTGTATAAAGTAGCTGTTCAATTTTACTGAAGGTGATGGAATTTAAATAACTGGTTAGTTTATCCAGCTTGCCGTTGGCAAATATAAAATATACAACGTCATTAATTAATTACTATTTTTTCTATACGCTACGGTATTTATTTTTGATACAATATTTACGTTCTTACGTTCTTTGTAATACGAGTATTTTATGTTTTCCTTACTAGTAGGATGTAGTCAACTAATTTATATGTAAATACACACACACATAAGCGCGCGTGTACGCATGTGTGTGTTTGTAAGCAGGGATGGCTTCAGTCTGGTGATATATAATTTACATCTCATTTTCAAAGAATTTTGAATTATTTTTCTAATAATCTATTTTTCTTCCTATAATTATTAATAATTAAACGAATTCCGGATATAACATTGAAATTATAATGCACTTAACTAAATTACCCATATACAAATATAAATTTTTAAATTACCCATATATAAATTATCCATTTACAAAAATATGTCTAACACGTTTTTACCGTTATACTTTATACATAATTTATATATCAGGGTATGAAGTATAATAAGAAATGTTCTTGTTTTTACTGTATGACAGATGATTAAAAAATTTTAAAAAAATCATAAAAATGTGCACTTATAAGACGCTAATGATAGATCATAAAATACCAAATCATTTCATAATAGCATTAAAGAAGCCATGTTTTGAAAGAGCCGCTTGCATTTTTAAACAACCTTATGAAATTAACGCCACTTCAAATTTATTTTTGGGTGGCAACATTGATAATCTATGACCCACAAAGATTTGACAGTTCACCGAAGCGTAATGGCGGAGCAAGATCAAATCAAAAAAATTCCTGTTCAAAAGTAAGTTTTATGCTGTTATTTTAAACGCCCTTACAATAAAATTTTTAGATTTAACTTTAAAATTGTGTTACAACTTGGGTGTGTATTTATTTCAGCTTCCGATTGTGACATTTAATTGATATAATTCGCGATTTAATTTCATATTTTTAAGGTAAGAGTTTATTATGGCGACTTGCCATGAAAGAGCCTACCAAACATGTGACCAAAGAGCCGGCTCTTTCATGCCCGGCTCTTTCATAGCACCTTTATTTAGACCTTTCTTATTTCATTTTTGTTTTGTTATAGACGTAAAAATGTCATCAGAACAAGTCAACAAACCCAAGAAAACACGCAAGAGACCTTTCTACAATCGAAGAAGCAGTGAACGAAATAGTATTTCAAAACCAGTCAATAAACAAAACCGCTTTGGCATTCAATATATCTAGAGCTTATTTAGCAAAAATTGTTAAAAAATTCAAAACTTCCGGTGAAAAGACTAACAATCATTGTCCAAATATAGGCAATAAATGTATTTTCACATTAGATCAGGAAAGTAAACTGGCTGATTACCTTAAAACTGCATCCAAAATGTGTTATGGCCTGATAAGAAATCAAACCAAAAAATTAGCATATAACTATGCAGTAGCCAACAAGATATGCCCAGAAACATGGTCAAATAAAAACATTGCTAGTGATGATTGGTTCAGAGGATTCATGCAGCGAAATAAAGATCTGGCCATTAGAAAACCAGAAAGCACATCACTTTCAAGAGCGACGAGTTTTAATAAAACTAACGTCGGCCAGTTTTTTGATAAACTATCATCCGTTTATAAAAAATATGAGTTTCCTCCACACATGATATTTAATACAGATGAAACTAGTTGCAGCACTGTGACTAATCCACCTAAAATTATTGGCGAACGGGGATCAAAACAGATAGGTCAAGTTACATCAGCAGAGCGAGGAACGCTGGTAACAACGCTATTTTTCATCAATGCTTTAGGAGGTTTTCTGCCACCGGTGTTTATCTTCCCTCGTGTGCATTATAAAGATGTTATGCTAAGTAATGGACCCCCTGGAGCTCTAGGAATTTGTCTGGATGGATGAACGAAGAGTGCTTTTTAAAAGCTCTGGAACATTTTGACTTACACGTCAGACCTTCAATTGATAATCCCGCATTAAAACTGATGGACAATCATAGCTCACATGTTAACCTAAGTGTGGTTGAATTTACCAGAAAAAATTCCATTATCATAGTAACATTTCCACCACACTGCAGCCATAAGTTACAACCCTTGGATGTTTCTGTGTATGGTTCATTCAAAACACGATACCGTGTTGCTATGAACGAATGGATGCTGTCGAATCCTGGAAAGACCATTACAATCTACCAAGTAGGTCAATTTGTGAAAGAAACATATCTTCACGCACTTAGTTCAAAAAATGTAACTTCAGGCTTCAGCAAAACTCGGATTTACCCATTAAATAGCAACACATTTTCTGATGAAGATTTTCTCTCTTCATTCGTGACAGATAGACCCGAACCATTTAACGATATCGACGCTAATCAATGCGAAGCAACTCCTTCTAGATGAAACACATCTTTTCCCAGCACTTCTGGATTGCAGAGGAGCGTAACTCCTATTAATGAATACGTGTCACTATCTCTTTCTAGCGATCAACAAATGACTCCGGAGCAGGTCAGGCCCTTTTTGAAAGCGGCGCCTAGATTACAAAAACAGAAGAATCGCAAAATGACATCAGCGATTATCACTGACACTCCAGAGAAGGACAAAATTGCGGAAAAAGAGGCAAGTAACAAGAAAAAGTTGGTGAAAAATATGACTACAAAAAAGACTGTTAAATGTTTAAAGCCAAAAGCAAATGATGATGGCAACAGCGATCTCTATGTGTCACTGCACAGTGACTCTTCGGATTACGATAATCAGGTGTTGTCTCTAATTAAGAAAAAGACTCCAGCTTCTGAAGCAGCCCTAAAGTCGAAAGCTAATACTGAGATTTGTGTGGTTTATAATGGGCTTTACAGTAAAAGCAAAGAGGAATGGTATCAATGTAAACTTTGCGATCTTTGGGGGCACGAGACTTGTGGAATAAAAGGAGCACTTAATTATTTTTGCAAGAAATGTTTCTGATTTTATTTTTCTACCTCTAGTTCCTAATACCGATATGAAAGTCTGATTAATGTTAGGTAAATAGGGATATTTTAGAAAGATTTTTATTTTGAATAACTTTTTCACGTTAATAAATACTTTCTAATATTCTATATAATTAATGTATACTAGTGATCTCATATAGTACTTATAGTATTGTGATATAAAGTGCCATTTCTTAGTTATTTTGATCACTTTTTAAAGAGATTTATCTAAATAGTTTGGTATATCGTTTGAGACTCTTTCATAAAATCTGGTGGCTCTTTCAATGACTACACGCTATGAAAGAACCGATTTCCTTTTTTTTTAAAAAGGTGAAGTTTATTATTAAAATGTTTCTTTAAGGAATAATTGATAACTGTATGTTAAAGAGCAATAAACAAATTTCTTATTTAAATATAAATCATTTAGTTTTAATGAGTTTCAGATATTAAAACGAGTTAGTTTCCAAAACTGGCTCTTTCATGCCCACCTTCCCCTATATTTGGGCCTGTGTAACGAAACAGTGCAAAGTCACACACACGTTGAAAAAGTAGACGTGTGGTACAATATAATTACTCACGATTTAGACAAGTGATAAAGACTGTGACTTCATATTATTAGAAAGTTGCCAAAAGTATAAAAGCTCACAAATCATAAAATGGAAGGATTAGGAATATAATAATTTTTCGTTTAAAACTTGTCTTTTAAAGAGCAATCATCACTTGCTAAAGGTCGAAGAGGTGCCGATAATGTGTACAAATATTAAACTAACTGATTAACTTGAATTTATTATAATAATTTTCTAGTTATATTACCTGTGTTAATAATAATAAAACTATTGGATTGAATAGGATTTGGTAAATTGATTACGCTAATGATTATTCTTATTATCGTAATTGTACTCCGAATTAATTTTATTAACGCAAAATTGCGTTTATGCGTTACATAAAGCGTCAGAGTTAAAAAATATATTTGTATTGTGTCACTTTGCCGAGAGCCATTGGCGTATGGGTAAAACAATAGATTACGTATGGAAGCAACGGAAGTCAGAGTTAGAATCTCGGGACTTGTGTTTTTTTTCTTTAAAAATATTATCTATTAATAGAGTTAAAATAAAACTCCCCCCCACATACGAGATAAACCCAGTCCATAAAGTACACCGTCATAATGAAGTCGTATAGTTTCCTTTCAGAAAATGTGTTCATACCGGAGACTGGAGAATATAAATAGTACCGTATCTAGTTTTTTTAGACTCTGGAAAAACCTTGAATTGCATTGAATCTTGGAATGTTCTAAACTCAATCCTTTGGAGATATCTCATATTGTTCAAAGGTATGCATCACGGATACACTATGACCATCCAAAACAGAACCTGGAGACAAAAACCTATCCAATTTTGCTGAGAAGCGAGACAGAGAGGTGTTATATTTTCGAACTTCTACACAAGCGTTTTGGAGAATATCTACAAAAATTTGGGTGGCAAAAGATAGGGCATTAATATAAATGGCAAGTTCATATCATACCTGAGATTTGCTGACGCCACGAGAGTTAGCAAAGATCTTGACTGACTTAGCAGA
>JAYKKI010000047.1:17897500-17940209 GCA_039881145.1 Druceiella hillmani | reverse complement strand
ACTGGAGGTGATAGGTATTATTATTAATTACATTGGAAAAGTAATTGCAAGCTTTTCCTCTCTTATGAAATTAACAGGAGTTGATATTCTATTTGAGAGAGTTGGATTAACTGCTATAAAGTGCAAAATAAAAATTAATATTTCCTATCATGCAAATTTACACCCATTTTCAGAGACACAATCACATCCAAATTCAAAAATAATCAAGTAATTGTTTTCTCGAAATACAATAAATATTTAAACTGCACCAAAGGTACCTAACACTCGTATAATTAGTACCTATAAAAATGAAAATAATGAAAGTAATTTCGAAAATTCTTATGTTTCTCTGGAGTGTAATTGTAAGAATAAATTCTCAGAAAGGATAAAAATAAAAGGATCGGTTTTCTTTCATTCGCTTTGATATTGGAAGTATCATAAATGTTTTATTATTGTGCAAAATTTTGCAGTCTAATATTATCTCAAGCAATAAGGTAACTCGATATCAGCGTCAAAATTAAACACTTTTTTATCTCAATATAACTTATTCTAACTGATTATTCTATAAGTAAACCTGAATATATTCGACCCAGAGATAATAGTAGTTAATGTGGCCTAAATATTAAATCATGATAAAAAAGACACACGTCTTTTTTTAAATTAAATTACACAAAGACAAGAAAATATTTTCTCCGTTGCAAACTACCCGCCCATGGACAATTATTTTGAAGAAAAATTTCAGAACTTTTTGATTCCGAATGATACATTGGTATCATTCGGAATTAAACAATTCTGAAGGTATTGAATAAAATACTTAAATTTTTTTACTGCGTGGGAGTTAAAATTTTAAAATACACTCTGCCTTACAATGACGGTGAAAAAATGGGGTTTCCATTACCCTCGCATCCATACAAAAAAACCAACGAACGGTTTGCACGAGTACGTGGCTGTCATTTTCGGATGAGGAAAATGGCCAGTTGCAATTTTGTGCGTTTTTGATAAACAAATCCATAAATTATATTTTAGGTAGGATTTTTGTAAAAAAAAATTTAAAAAACAGTAGTAGAACCGTATTATTGGATTTCATTACTTTTGTCTTAATTCATTCATTTAACTAATTGTAACGTTATATTTGTACATGATTTCATATAAATTAGGTCATATATTTAAATTCTTTATAGGTAGAACATGTTGATTTCGGAAATTTTAATAGATATAAGTTACTAGTGCATCCCAGCTTCGCATGGGTGCAATGTAGCGTGGTGTAATTGTGGAGCGGTTATTAATATTATTGTCATCGTCATGTCGCCGCCGCCATCAGTACACTTCATCGGCATCGCGAATACTAATTTTAGTCATTTTAAATCTGTGATATCTTCTAAAATATTAATGGTAATGATTTGTTGCAAAGAGCAAATTATATCTAGATTAAACACCCAACGAAACCTTATTTAGGTAAATAAATATTGATCAAATATAATATAATATTGATCAAAATAACTTCAAAAGTATAACTTGTATAAAAATTGTGTATATTGTAATAAAGTATAAGTGAAAAATCGTCACTGTGAGTTATCCGTAGGATATAGATATATGCTATCGCAGAATTTTTTGTAGATATTTTTAAAACACGTAATTCGATAGTACAATATTTTGATATATCTCGTAAAGTTTAGTCAGCGTTAGCAATGAACGCGAAATATTGACTTTTTTAAATTTCCTGTAAATATAGCATGCATATTTTATACCCATAAACCTTTCAGAAGAAATTATCTAAACGATAATCAAAACTGCATGACAATCCGTTGCGTAGTTTAAAAGATTAGCTAAAGAAAGCTTACATAGGGACAGACAGACAAGGAAAGCGACTTCGTTTGATGCCATGTAAGGATGAAATTGACTAATTATTATTTACATTGTTAACATTTTATTCGTAATATGAATAAAAACATTAATAATCGTAACTTTGTAATTGTTTTCGATTAATTAAAAATAACATTATTAATGTATTAATTGTTTTATTGATATGCCCCTATATTTAAAAAAAACAGTATTCCTGATCTGGATATGAAACAAACCTGAAAAAGTTTAAGCAATAGCTCAAACATAAAGAAATGAGAGTCAATAAAGCACATATAGAATACCGTCAATATACCTTAGACGACACATTTGGGTAGGAAAATTGAAGATACTTCTTGACCAGTTTTTACAAATAATATGAAAGGAATTGGTTACAAGTAAAATAACTGCAGAAAGTGGGTTTGTATCGAATCATAACAATATTAAGCAAATAGCTCATTAAGTAAATCAGTAAGAAAAAAATATTTCTAGCTAGTCTTGGTATCTGTTTGATTCAATGCCTTGTTTCGATGGATTTTTAGGGCATAATCCTGAATTAAGCCTCGTTCAATCAAATTAAATGAATAAAACAAATAATCAAGAAAATATGTTGAAAAACACGCGACATATTTTCCAGATATATTTGCAATTTTAGAGGTAATTATAACGTAATTATGAAATTAAACGGCAGCTACCATAGTCACTTGACAGCGACTTCTGTAGTTTGACAAGTAAAATATCAATATTAATCTGGTCAAACGCACCTTTGAAGTTAAAAATAGGTCACACTAATCTAGGCTATGATCCTGCTCAGCGACCATACAACAACCCAATTCAGGCGTAAATCATATAGCTCACTGAAGGTATCTCCGAGCGCTCATGTCTCATGTAAAGGGAAAACGCTTCAAGGATCCTTTTGAAGTCCGATTCAACGTTCGGGCGTGCGTTCTATATAAAGTTCTCGATTTATTTTTTTACGCATTTCCGTAATTATCCAAATATTACAAGTTTCTTTTATTTTTTTTCAGTATACGGACACAAATATAGCACGGTGTATTAAAAATATGTTTTAAAGATTTATCAGGGTAGGTAAAATAAAGTATTTGCGCGTTTTGGCTTGTACTCGGATGAAGTCGGTACTGTGAATGAGTTAAAAAAAATTCCAAACATTTAGTTTTATACACTTTCCCCGTAAATTACTTTAAATATAATATTATTTCCTAATAAATTTTTGGTGATTGACATGAAAAATTGAGGACAATTGGAATGAAAATTAAATCATCAAAATATTATATAGATATATATCTAATGGGACTATATCTTATGTTCATAAAATTTGAAGAGATAATTAAATAAAGAAGACATTTCAGATCCTAGACTGGAAAATTTATTTACTACCTTTCGTTATTAGATTTAAAAATGATAATCTTGAAGCGCAATCAATTAAATTAACTGAGCCGAGTACAGTGTTCAACTGTAGTTTTCTAGTTGAGAATGATAACAGACTTCGAAATGTTTGTAAAAAGAGGGGTTGTTATTATGAATAGGAATAAGGAAATAAAAATGTTTACTAATTGGTATGCACATGTTCCTTTTTCTTCATTTGTTCTCGGTCATAAAAAATGAATAAAGCAATCAAATCAAAAACTTTCATGTCGAAATTTGATAAATTTTACAATATTGCCTCTGTCCCTCTTCCTAATGGCGAGGCTATATTTCATTTAATAAAGGGCATTACGTGCACACGACGGAGTTTGTAGAGTATTTTCTTAGACTACACATGTCGTTATCAGAATATAATATATTTTATATTATGATAACGAACTTTCGACCTTTTGCTTACACGGTCTTAGCAAATACCTGCCTAAATTCCAAATTAGTTCTTGTATCTTTTCAATCACTGAAAGATACTCAATAGAATCAATCAGCACGATACTCTTTTATCATAGTGAAATTTAAAGCACTTTATAATTACCCTATTTATTAGTAATGTTGAAAATAAACTGTCCATGTTAACTGGTAAGTTAAGGAAAATCCTTTAAATAAAAAGGTACAAAGTTTCATTAAAAGAATTACTTTAAAAGATGATTACATTAATTATATAACTGTACATATTAAAATAAGTTTCTAGATCACAGAGACTTGAGGCCAAAAATAAATTTAAATTCTTAAAATGTCTCGTCTTCTCGTATATAAATATTCTCATATATAAATATTACACCGGTTCGCGATTCATGATTTAGTTTTTGATTACATATAATGCAAAGTAAATCATTTGTTACCATTTTCAATTATTTTATTGGCAAAATTTAGGTTTTGAATGGTTTTTATAATACATAGGATAACAAAAGGTGAAACTTTAAATATTACGTATTCCCAGATTAGGTGAAGAAAAATATAAAATTCGCTTGAAAGTCATCGTCTGAAAAAGTAAGAAATGTGAATTTTGAGACTTTGATAGTTTTGTTTTATACATGATTCCAGAGTAAACTCGGTACTTAATACAACAAAAATAATAACGATGATAAAGAAGTGGAGTCTTCGCACACACTTTACGAATGGGAGAAGAATAAAAATAAATTGGCCATTGTCATATAGCTTGATAAAGATTGTATAAACTCGGTAAGTTCCTGTTGAGAAGATGAGCTTGTAGGCACTATCCATTCAAATTGGTGGCATGTGTAATTTATGAGATAAATAGGATTGACAAACGGTCAAACAGATAGACGGACAATGAAACCTCACTAACAAACAAAAGCGTAAAACATGTTCCGTAAATGAGTATAATAAAAAAAATGGGTGGCCGGATATATTGATGACCTTACATCGAATGTGCAAGGAGAGTTGTTAATTTTATATAAATATATTTAGAATATATATTGCCATGTCATAAAATAATAAACGTATTCATTTAAGATGTAAAATACAGAAATTTATTGAAACAGTTTCGAATGTACAATGTGAATTCTTGTAAAAAATCTATGACACTTATAACGACCATTGCAGATTCTAATGAAACTCGAACACAGATATCAAAACCAATATCAAAAGCGGTGATGAGGTATTTGAAATTTAACAATAAATTCGGTTAACCTAATTATTTAATTGTGATTTACGTCAAATAAAATTTCATTCAGGCAATCGATATCTACATGTATGGTATGCAAAAGTTTTTATTTCATGGATCTTCTCCTTCCCAAAATAACAATGGATATTGCAAAATACTGTAAGAATGATGATTGTCTTGAATCATCTGCACCGTGTTATCTCTGTGTTGTATCCATATATCTCGACGTTGAGATGAGTCGCCGACCATAACTATTGCAACTTCATTAACAGTTAGTATATTGTATCTGCCTGCGTGCTGTCCATATGGTACTTTGTCTACTTTAATGATAATCACGTAATTGTCGTTTTGCAATCTATTGGAAACAGTCTTGAACAACTGGACCAACTGGTTATGGTTTTGTAAAAACCTTTCCAAAATTGCCACTATTTCTCGCTCCTCTATTGCTGGATGTGGTTGCATTGGCAGCGTGTGTTAATTTGTTGCTTCTCATCGCCCATGAAGTAGATTTTCAAAGAATTTGAATCGTCATTAGGCATTGAGAATAAAGAACCAGTTTAATGATACATTTTTTCCTTATTCTGAAAGATTTTTGTTGCTCCAAATGATTTCATTTGGAAGCAGGAATTGAATTTACGAATTTTACTCAAAAACAATTTCGTTGGAGATCTGGCTCCAGCTAAAAGAGAAACTGTCCTAAGTACTTGACATTTTGGTTAACATAGGATATAATAGAAACTAAAAATTGGAAATTAAAACTTTTTTGAAAAAAAATATTTAACCCACTTTAAATTACTACCGAATAAGAAGCGCACAAAAAGTATACATGAACGAAAATGTGAATACTTTTTTCGTACATTTGCAGTAAAATATCATTTCTCAACATAAATAAATTTGTAAAATACTGTTATTGTTAAGGTTTATGGAGTCGGTGTCAAATAAAATGTAGTATGTATATGTGTATGTAGATGTACAAGTACGCGAGAGGATAAAATTCAAAATAATTTTTTTGGGAATTTTTTTGAAATTCTACATTCTTTTAAATGTGTTTAAATTGAAGACATTAAACATTAACTGCCGACGAGAA
Source organism: Druceiella hillmani (assembly GCA_039881145.1). Classification (NCBI taxonomy): domain Eukaryota; kingdom Metazoa; phylum Arthropoda; class Insecta; order Lepidoptera; family Hepialidae; genus Druceiella; species Druceiella hillmani. The sequence continues at coordinate 17,934,237 of JAYKKI010000047.1, read as the reverse complement.
AATATAAATGTTTCATTTTTAAAAAAAATATATTAAAATCAAATTTTTGAATTATTCACTCATCAAATTAATTTATTTTGTGGGAAAATCGAATTTAAAGTTTTACGTGTGAAAATATATTTGGTACCTGACTGTGAACGCAATGGTTCAGTCGTATTTTATTGCGGATATGTTGAGAGTATATTGAAAGTTCTTTGGTTTAATTGTGTTATATTGAGAACATTTTGAAAGTGTAATTCTAGTGACTTTCTTCTCACACTCAATCTGATAGTGTTCTGGCATAGGATATAATTTATAATTATGATCACGTTTATTTCAAGATTTATATCCAAAATCCCTTCCTACTTGAATTAAAGTACTCAAACTTTTCGCACGTATGTCATGAACTATGTCATGTAATTGAGTTTGGAGCGAGAAATATCTGCTCATCGTCAACGAGAATGCTAACGTGTGTTCGCGCATGTGTATGCGTGCATACTGGCATTTATCATAAATTTATTTACTTTTCAAAGTATGAAGAATGGTCAGGTTCAGGTGCTTAGCTTATTTTTGAAATATATAGTTGTTCTCTAGAACAACATGCAGGTTTCTACTACAAAAGATGTATAACATAACTCGCGAAGTAACTACGATTTCATCAAGTTCAAACATCACATTATACCATTTTGGAAAAATTAATTCATTTATTCTATCCGTTAAATATTAAACACATTTTAACTATATTTATAATTACTTGACGTAAATCTAAGTCAAAGAGTTAATTACTACGTTATTACACTTGCTAAATTAAATGTCATGCAGAGAAAGCGATTGAAGAGCACTGAAAGAACACTGAAAGCCCGGGTGACCGAAGTTGAATACAGAAGAGTGTGGCATGAATGACCAAGTTATATATATCGCTGTAGGATCGAAGATGGACTCATAAACTCCTGAAGTGACGAGACTTCAGCCGAACATCCGCAATGGAATACACATTGGGATGGTATTCCATTGCGGATGTCCTAAGGACAGAAGCGAATGGCGAGCAAACGAAGAGGCCCTAGTCCAGCAGTGGACTGCTACAAGTCATCTACGACAAATATGGATGTTATATGTCTCAAAGCTGATGAATATTGTATTAGTGATAGTCATATTCGAAGTATACTTATGAGGCAAACACAAAAAACGATTGGTTTATTTGAATCTATTAACCTCAATAAATCTGAATCTCAATAAAACCAATATTTTTGATTACCATTCTGTTATTTTATGCTAGTAAATAATATGCAGATTGTTTCAAACATCCAAGGTATTTTGTGTATGTATGTATAAAACAATTTCAGCAAACTTTTATTTTTCTTGATGTGAAAACGGCTCAGTTCAATTAACAAAATATCTCGTTACATATGAAGTGTAATAGCCGAATATGCTCTCCAAGGCTATCATATTTTTCCATAGATATCAAGGTTTCTAGAGTTAAATAATTCTTTTACGAAATCATCCTACGTTCTAATAGTTTCATGTTATTGTTTCTGCTTTTGGAGATGTTCATGTATTTCTTCTAATTTTCGTTTTTCTTCCAGTTTTAAGGTTTGGTTTTTGGTCACCTTGTTAAGTTTTCGACTTAATTGTATAAAACTTTTTATATAAAAACTTGTGTGTGTATCGTTTGTGTTTTGAACAAATGACTTCAACCTGGAATCATGAAATGTTGCAAAAATATCATAGGTGGTACACAAAAAACAAGAAAAATTGAACTATAAAATCAAGCCAAGGCGAAGATTATTTTGAGATAATTTGTGGTATTAGTAAAAGTATCTAACGTATCTATTTTTTTTTGTTCTCTTTGGAAATATAGAACACAAGCTCATTTCTGGTTCAGATAACTGAGCATATTTCAAACAGTTTGTTTGTTTTTTTTTTCCTTTTTATATAATAAAGATAATATTTAAACAAAAATTACAAACTACCCACCTTGTGGTTAATATTTTGATCGAATACTTTCATCAGCAATGCAATATATAATTATGCAGAATGCGATAGAATTATACAGGTGTCCAGTGGCAGATTTCAAAGTTTGAACAAACATAGTTTCTGAACGCAACAGATAAGAGGGGCGCGGGGGGCGTCGTTAGAAGCGCAAGCGGTGCGGATGTTTTAGTAGCCATGGAACAGTGGAGTGGAGAGTACCGCGCTTTTGCCGTCGAGGCGTACATTTCGAGTGGATTTTCGCTGTCTGAAGCACGCCGTCGATTTAATAATCGTTACAGTATTCGTCGATTACGTGATGGACCATCGATCAACCTCATTCAGTCATGGGTAGCAAGGTTCAGAGCTACAGCATCAACATTAAATAGGCCCAGGCCAGGACCTACACCATTGGTAGCCACGGATGAAAATGACGAGCGTGTTATGGTTTCTGTCGTTGAAAATCCCCGTTTATCACTGCGTACACGTTCATCGATATTGGGAATTCCGAAATCAACTTTACAAGTAATAATGCGAAAAAAGCTCAAATTCCATCCATATAAAATTCAAATTGTTCAAGATTTACACGATTCTGACTTTGAATTAAGAAAAACTTACGCGGAGGTGATGTTGTTGAGATTTCGTACTGCTACCCGGATGGGCAACATATTCTTAAGTGACGAAGCTCACTTTCACATTGGAGGATATATGAATAAGCAGAACTTTCGTTACTGGGATGTCCACAACCCAAGACAAATGCATTAAGAGCCTTTACATAAGCATAAATCACCAGTCCGGTGTGCCGTGTCTGCATCTGCAATCATAGGGCCGGCCTTATTTCTTTGAAAATCAACGTGGCCAAACTGTAACTGTGAATTTGGAGAGATATGCCCAGATGTTAAATGACTTTTTCAGAGTAGAACTACAGAATAGTCCATCCTTCCACCAAAACACATGGTTCCAGCAGGACGGGGTTACAGCTCACACTGCTAATGTGTCCATGAATGGAGTGCAGCATTTATTTCCAGAAAGAAACATATCCCGAGACGGTATCGTACCGTGGCCACCTAGGTCACACGATTTAAGCCCATGTGATTTTTTCTTATGGGGATACTTAAAATTGTTTACAAAACAAATCCGAGCACTGTGACACAACTTAAAGAAAATATTAGAGCCGAAGTCAGTAGGATACCCCAGTCGCTCTGCAAACGCGTTTTTGAAAACATGCGTGCTAGACTCGAAGAGTGTGTCAGACTCGATGGCCGCCATTTGGAAAACGTAGTTTTTAAAAAATGAAATCCGCATTTGTTGTTATAAAGTTAAAATAAACCTACTTTGTATTAGAGGTGTAATTTTTTTTACAATTTTTCAAACATTGAAATCTGCCACTGGACACCTGTACATTAGTACGTAAAACATTGATATGTAATAGAGCTTATGGTAAATGATATATTTATGAAAATTCATGTAACTCTGTAACATAAATATGAAATAAATTATCTCTCACTTCTTTGGAGATGGAGTTGGTTCTATTTATTATTATCAGGTCACAAATTTTACAACGGTTGCAATGGAAAGAAAAAATAATATAAATCATCATATTCTCTATAACCATTATTGCAATACTCTTCACTTTACTGCCATATTTAATTTTCAATATTAATATGTACTGTTTATTGCTCTAACAAAAAAATATTTAAAAAAATTAACACGTCGCCAAAGCACGAACGTACATTTGTATTCCTCCTGACTTTTAATGGTACACTCTTTCTGATATGTTGATTTTGCGCGTAATATAACGCATCGTACCACAAATAGATTATAAATATTGTTACAAAAAGTAACATTTTTTTCTTTTTCGGTAGGCAAGGCAAATTTCCTGTTTTCCTCTAAAAAGAATTTTAAAATCTGTGAATATATATATATATCGGTGTCAATCAAGAATTAATCGAAAATATATTATGATGTCGCTAACAAAACCAAAAGGTGTATCACATTCCATGAATATTTCATTTGAGAATTTATTAGAAGATGTTCAATTATACAAGGCACACTTGTAGATTCCGCGTATTACTAGTTTATTTACCAGTAAGGCACCCGCAGCCGTTGCGCTGTACTGACTCTTGTCTAGTCGAATGTTCATTAGGGACATCGAATTGAGAGGGTCTCGTATTAGTTACAATCAAAATAAATCTATCTACCTTTATTTGTATCCTGGATAACGATTCGAAATAAAATTGGAGTGAAATTGAACCAAAATGAACTAAAATTTAATTTTTTTTTTGGTAATTTTTAGACGTTTTGGAAAATATATGACTTAGCCTAACAATTTCTGTGTCACTAATGCAAAGAATTATTTTTTCATTCCTTTATTTCGAAAATATTCGAAAAGGAATGTATTCTCTCACAAGTCTACTCATTTCCCTAAAATTTACATGTTATGTTCATAAAAAAATTTAATATTTTAAATTTATATTTCACGCTCCTTTTTAACATTTAATTTTGGCTTTTGACATATATCTACTGTAACATTTTAGTGGCCATATATTCGGTCCTATATGGAATGATAGAGGAAAAAATACCACTTTAAACGTTTTCTTATTAAACAATTTTTAAGATTATTTACCAGTAGGTAATTGTACAATTTTTACACCGCCAATGATTTATATGAATTATTGTGCTAATTATCAGTAACTCGGAAACTGTGAAATTTACGCTTAACTTAACAAAACGAAGTCCGTTGTCTAATGTAACCTTAATATGTTACACTATTTGTACTATTTTTCAAGTGTATAATTTTTTTATTAAATATGATATTGAATCTATGTTATAATAAACGGTAAAAATTATCTCTTGAATTCTCAATATCTTTTTTAAAAGATTTAAGCATTTTGTTAAATTACGACAGTATTTTTAGAAATAAAGAAATTAAAAATAAAATTAAGTGAAATAGGGTTTACTGCAGTCTCTAATTAAATATTATGCGGCGTTTAAGTTGTGCCATGTTACGAATTCGTAAAGGCAGTTGCCCTTATCATAATTTAAAGTGTATTTTATAAAGTATACTGTGGAGACTCTATTTTAGGAATACGTGAATATACTATTTCTCTGTTCTTGTATTTTTTAAAATAAAAATTATTACTGGAGAGAAATATAAATATTTTACATCGACGATACGCAGTAAATTTTTTTGTTACTTTTCCGGTTATTTCTTAATTAAAATATTATTTTTACATAAAAGTAAGACATATATGTATATATATATATATATATATATATATATATATATATATATATATATATATATATATATATATATACTTTAACAGACTACTTTCTGTACTTTTATAGCAAACATACCCTTAAATTTTTGACATTAATATTCTTGGCCAGATTGATCAACATAACATGTTATGTATATACGCATAAGCGGTGAGAGAATCTCTAAAAAAATAAGGCAAGTATTGAAGCTATAAAAATTATATCAGCTGCGTTTAGAATTATAAAAGTTGTCATACCATTCATCAAAAAGGAAACGTTAATTTTCAAATTTTTTTAAAAAGTATTGAGAATCATTTAAAGTCAATTTCTATGATTTTTTAATGTAACTTATTTACATACATACTTGTAATCAAAGCCTATCTATATTAAATATTAACAAAACTGAGCTCTAAAACCGAATGTGACTGTGAAATTTATAAGCATTTTCTTTCAGCTTAGGTTAGCTAGAGTCACTTATATTATTTTTTACGAGAGTCGTTCAATAAAACCTTAGAAAATCCAAGAGATGGCACTCGCAGTAGTACACATGGTTTGTTTTTAGTAAATATCATCACTCACTTCACAGCTGTTAAAGTCATAATTGTATCCATTGCTTGATCTCATTTTTTTTCTCGTTTCTCACTGAGGCAACACATTTTCCTTTACTTAGATAAATGGAAAAGCTGAGTTTTGATAGGCGATAAACACTCCTATTTTAAAGGTTTGACACAAAAAGTGATCAAATTTGAGTTGGATAAAGTTCGTTGTATATCTGTTTCTGCTTTTTCAACAGTTTACAATTGGATGAAAAAGTTAAAATGTAGCCGTATATCTATGAAAGTTGAATATCTTTCGGGACGTCCAGTGAAAGTGGCTACCTAGAAATTGGTTGACGAAATCCATGATATAGTTTTGAGTGATCCAAAAATTAAAGTGCGCAGAATAGTTGAGGATACAATCATAGCATAAAATATAGTGTTTTTAATTTTGCACAAAAAATTGAGTGTGAGAAAATCTCGGCAAAATGGGTGCCGCATTTGCTTTCAGCAAACAATAAACACAATCGTGTGGCCGAATCTTAGACTACTTTCGCGCTTTTTTGTCACAATCACATATAAAAGTATGGAAAACATGCAGATACACCACTACACTCCAGAGTCAAATAAACAGTCAAAATATTTTTTTATTTTTTTTCATTTTTAGATTTTGAAGACAAATGGGTTCCGAAGAAGGCTGAGACGGAGAAATCGACCCGATTTTGTGAGATACGTGTGAAATCGTCTATGTTGATTACTTTGGAAAAGGACAAAAAATAACTAAAGAATATTTATCATACGTCCTTATTGTATTGGTTGAGCGTAGAAATAGAAAAATTAACTAATTTGAAAAAGAAAAAATCCTCCTTCGTCAAGAAAATACACGGGTGCACATCTGCGTTTCGATAGCCAAAATTATGGAATTAAAGTTCAAATTATTACAACACCCACCGTAGTCACCGGATTTGGCCCAAGTTATTCTTTTTATTTCCAGGCTTAAAAAATAACTCGGTGGGCAACGGTTTACATCTAACGAGGAAGTCCTGGCCCAAATAAATGCATATTTTGAGGAGCTTTCGAGATCCTACTTTTGGACGGTTCAAAAAAGTTGGAGGAATGCTTGGAAAAGTGGCTAACTAAAAGAAGATTATATTGAAAAATAAAAGAAATCTGCTCAATAAAATTTGTTTTTATATTTCCATTTAATAACTTACTGAACGATTTTCGTAAAATATTTGTACATTAGGAATAAAATTAATAGTAGACTTAAATATGTTGGCATAAAGAAAAAAAATATTACCTTCCTAGCCAAATAAAATCCAATATTATTTCTTAACAGACCTACTTTTAAAACTTTTATGACCATTTTGTTTCGGAAAGTTTAGTAAACGGTAGTAGTGTAGCATCTACAAATCTGTTTATTAAAGGTTCCGAAACGATCAATCTTGGCTAATTTGCTTAATACTGAAACTTATCTCATGGTTTAAATTATTTCATCCCCACTATCATTCAAACCGTGAGATAAGTTTTTGAAATATCGGAAAACTATCGGAAAGCAAATGCTTCAAATGGGGTGGATGCAAGTTTTGATATTTTGTAAAATAAACCCATTATAATAATATTAGGATACACTTAGTTTAAGGAAAACAAAATCATTATTACATGTGCCCGTAATGCCTGAGAAACAAGTTTAATACACGAAATAAAAACATTGAAAATATAATTTTTGTTTACTTCTGTCGTCACGTAATGCATTGAGTAGATAGTATTATAACAATATTATGTGTATGGGCGGAAGGATAAATGTTTATAATAAAATGAAAATAATTCTGTTATGGATATTTGGCTGCTAAATCCTTAAAATAACATAAAATTATCAATTAACTGGAACCATGGCGTTACAATATACCTCTTTTAATGTTGCGTTTTTAATAATGATACTTTACGGTATACTAATGCCACTGGATTCTTTATAAGTACATAATGCGTAAGTTTTAACAAATTATTTCTTTAATAAATTTAACAGCTATTCTTGCGGTAACACTTGAATTACTCTTGAAACAAATATAACTAAACAATAAATTTGAATTAATCAGATACATAGTTTATGACAACGGTCAACACTTTTGATACACAATTTATAAATTTCAGAATAATACAAATAAATTTTGGTTACTAAAAAAAAGTTTTGTCTTAAATTTTGGTCAGCTAAATGACATCATTATTTAAAGTAATAAATACAGTGTGAGTAGAGTGTTCGAAGATATTTTAAAGATTAGATTATTCTGAAAATATATTTACATTTTCAATTATCGGACACTACTAGTTCGTGAGAAAAAACCAGCATTAAAAAATATGGAGCATTTTTTTAAACTACTATCTTTTTATCGGAAATACAATGGTGACCGAAACTCGAAATATTTCCATAATGAATAGAAAAACGAAATCGGATGGAAAAGTTTTAATTCCGGGATGAAAATCTCCTAAAGGTCATATACAGCCGTTGAACACATATGATACGGGATGGATATTTTTGGAAATCTATGGGATAGGCCTATTTTTGGCAATGGATATTTCCCGCCTAATGATGATTTGTAAACAAAATGTAGCTCGACAACGTCATAATTTTTGATGTACAATGCGTCAAAAATTTGACCAAAAATGGCTCATGGGTTGTACGTTGCTATATGAAACAAGCAAAGTCGAGCAGTCGGATTTTTTTATTTTGCAGTTAATTAAATTTACAAATTTTGTACTTTAAATACAAAATTGATTATCGCTTGTCCAACTACCTATAACTAATGGTTTTCAAAAAATTGATGCGCTAAATGTCCAGCATCCCACGTGCTAGAACGTTATTTACATTTTAATAATTTATCACAAAGCCCTTGAAAAAAAATTAAGTACTTTTTAACCGACTTCAAAAAAGGAGGTCTCAATTCGTCGAAATCTTTTTTTTTATTGTATGAATCATGTAATCCCTTAACGGATAGTAGTAAATCGATCGTGATTCAATATATATGCTAATGGTTAGTTGTTACTTTAGTTATTTCTTTTCAAAGTCCGATATTGAATTTCTGATATGGAGAGTAGAATTCCTCATATGTTAGTTTTTAATCTACAAAATCTGTAAATTTATGTGAGTTGGTCGACAGTGCTTATGGTACGTGATAATCAGAAGACGCAATGTCGGTTGAATAATGTATATATACTAGATAAACTCAGTTCAACTCCTGTAATTTTGTCGAGTATATTTTGCAATATGTTGGTTAGCGTTATCTAGGGGAAAGTAAACTCGTCCGTTTGTCTACTTAGTTTCTTAGCTAATTAATTTTATTCTTCACAGCATGATCTCCGGAAAGATATTCTCAATCAGAAATGTCTATCATGTTCCACTAGAAATTCAGCATTTCCTTTCTGGTATTCAGTTTAGGTTTGGGTATTAAAACACCTGTTTATCCTATACTAAGACTCGACGTTTGTCTGTATGATTGACTTATGTAACCCACTGTCTTATCACAATTTAACAGTTGCTTGATTTAATTGAAGTTACCTTTTAATATCAATAATTGTTATCAAACATTAATTAATGAAACAGAAAGTCCGTAATTGACGTCAATTAAAATTTTAGCTTCCTTTATCGATATAATGTACTTGAAAGTTTATTTTTAATTATCATTTACCGAGTACCTATGGGTCTACTTAAAACATTTTGGTACTTACGCCAACCTTAAATGTTATATACAATTGAAATAACTATGTAAATAAATCTAATTTTCAATCTTTGCGAAAATTGTATCAGAAAAATTATTTGATATTTGAAATAGTTTCCATAAGAATCATATATATCCTACATCTCTGCTCCTCAAGAAATGAACTTTATAGCCGACATTTTTTCCTAGTTTGAGTAAAGAAGTACCTCCACTATTACATATACTAACGAGAATAACCTTTTTTGAAAATTACCTACAGGCTAAAGATAAAAAGACTCCGACATTGTGCAACCATTATAATCACAGTTCCTAATGCATACAACAACATTACAGAGCTACTATCTCAAAATTACTAGTAAATTTTGCGGAAATATGGGAAGACATATACGGAAGAATGAGGTCCAAACTCAACGTACAATATTAACAAAAACCAAAAAGTATAAGGCGGTAAAATGCAACTTCAATGAAACCATCACTCAAGCATCAACATTTGGCATCAATATTTTTCAATTGACACAAAACAATCTCACTTAATTTTTATTCTCAACTAAATAAAAGTTCGTGACGTAGTAGTATTTCTACTTTATATAAATTCTTAACCAAGACCTAGGTTTCGTTGTATGATCTTTAGGTGGGCAATTTGTAAAAAATCTTTAAAATGCATCTTTACAAATAACCTCCTGAAGATGTTGTCATAGAAAGAAACCTAGGTTGTGGTTATGAATTATAAATAAATAAATAAAGTAGAAATGATACTACTTCACGTAGTTTTATTTAGTTGTTAATAAAAATGAAGTCATAATGAATTTCTACAAATTTAACGGCAAATATATTCAACAACGCAATCTATAATACATACGTTCCAATTTTTTTGAGCTTAAAATTAAAATTATTGACAACTAGATTATGTAATGAAATAAATCCATTGGTCTTTGCCATAAATATATTTTAATGTTTATTTATTGTATTCGGGGGGAAACGTGAGTATATTCAGCGATAATTTGTTACAGCTCATTTTTAGAGTTTTAGTTAGAATCGGAATGTACATTAAAGTTGGCACTTAACACTTTCGACAAAAGTAGGACGCTTCGTGAAAAATTACAAAATAAACATTTCATTACTTATTATCTTTTTATAAATGGGTAACTCAGACTTTAAAATGATACAAAAATTTGGATTGTAGATCAAAATATACAAGTTAATTTTTGAGAATAATTTTATTTTTTAATGTCGGTTCAAAGTAAAATTATTAGACGCTTATGGTTATGAATATTCTTTCATTAGAGGTACTTTTAAATCATTGTTAACAATTATGTTTTGAATTAAATGTGTTTATATGTGTCCATATTTTTGGTTATGGTAATATTGTCCCTTCTTTCATAGTACAGAATATATAAATAGCAAATCTGTCTTTCATAAAAAGTTATGTCAATCTGCAATTTTATAATGAAAGGGTAAACTGCCCGAAAGGAATTCAAAAAAGAGGACTGCCCTCCCCCCAAATGTTTGAATGTATAATTTTATCTTAGATATATTTTAAAATAGTATATTTAATAATAAAAAAATGAAGATAGCTCCAATATAAAAAAACGGAAAAAGTGCTAGTAAAAATTACATGAAGTTACCGACTAGAAATACAAGGAATAATCAGTAAGAGATGACTCAATCTCATCGAATATTCACAAAGAAATTAATATTGAAAACTTCGATGCAGTTATATTAAGAAGGACAGTGTGAGTTTCTATCCAGTGAACCATTATTTGGCAAAAGAATTATATGTGCAGTTTATAAAATTCTTTTGAATCTGTACTTATGCGTGTATAACATGGCTTGAAGACATTTTTTCAAATACTCTTATCGACATTTTTACTATTAAGAGCTCTCTAAAATACTACCAACTTTCGTTAAATGTTAAAATTGTTATAAGTCGTTAAAACTAGAAACAAAAGTGTACTCAAATGCTTACATTACAATTGAATGTCCCGACTCGTTCGAGCGTTAGCGTTTCCAATTTATCTGTATCTACACCACAGACACGCTATACTACGTAACATACTTAAGAGAAAAATGACAAACACAGGAAATATGGCGTGGGAGAAGAAATCTTGGAATATCATGAATTGAGTTCCGTGGTAATGCATTCATACCCCAAGAACTCGAATATTGAACACAAAGCGGTGCTTGTCCAAGACAATAAATGTAATTAAATTTTTCGGCTGTATGTTATATTGAATGCCTGGGGTCACTAGAGCAGTGGAGTAAAATAAGATTTCAAAACATATAGTTTGTAATTATTTTGGTATTGAAAACTAAAGATGCATAAAAAATTGAAGTAAATCGATTTATTGGAAGTCGAAAGGTCATATCTACCGTACAAAAAAATTTCTGCGTCGTTTTCGTTTCTGGGTCTATGCCTACTACTAACTGATTTTTTAAAAGGAAATCCTTTTAGAAAGTCGTTAAAAGCTCAAAAAACAAACAAACGAAAATGGATACAAAAATAGTCACATTTTGCTATAAATCTAAAAATAATCCCCAAATTCCTGATATTTGCATTTTATATAAGTATATAGTTCAAAAAAAGGGAAATTACTTCGAAGAAAACTGTTTTCTTTGTTTCTATGAATATAATTTTTTGTCACGTAGGAATGTCATAAAAATAAATGTAATTTAATTAATTAATCATAAAAATAAATGTAATTTATTTAATTTAATTTAATAAAAATAATTGTCATAAAAATAAATGTAAATTTGAATTTAGTTTGTATTTTCGACTATTCAAATTTCCTCCTATCTAAATTCGAACCAGTATAAATTGGATTTATTTAATTTATTTTATAGATGAAAATCAAAAATAAAAGGAAAACAAATTTAATATTAATAAAGGTGCGTAACATTACAATAGCCCACGTTTCTGATGATCTACAATACTACTTCACTAATTTACCGGAATGTAAGTATATCTGAAATATGTATGAATAACTTTGATTGAATTTATATATCGTTTTATACTTGAAAAACTTATAAGAACGCAATTTATATTCATGCCACGTTCCATGGAAAGATAGTTCTAAAGAATTACGGTAAATTTATTAAATATTTTTTTAAATAGATTATTTTATACCAAGCTGAGACCAGACAGCAAAACTCATTTAAAACAACTCACATAAAATATGAACGGTTATGATTTGAGGCGTTCCTTCATTGTTACCATTTGCCTCACATTTTGGAAGATAGATTGAGTGAGAAAGAATAGTCATGAATCATTTAATAAAGTATGAGTACCACAAACGAGAAGAAAGATGCGACTAGATTGTTAAAATATTGCTCTAGGCCAAACTTTTATAAAGTTTACGTTTATTCGTACGAAGTCTTTTCTGTTTATTATCTTGCTAGATATTAGTCTCATAGATCATGAGATATAACTATAGATGGTAAGCAGGCCTGGGACATGTACCACAGATATGATTCGCCTATCATATGTTGTTCTCTGGATTGTGACGTATACTTCAGTCAAAGATCGAATGTTATAAATGGTAAAGTTATATAGTTTATTTTATATCAGGATCCAAAAATGCACTTTTGTGCCATTATTACATGCAAAAATAAAAGTCAGAAAAATATTGTAACCAATTGCGAAATCATCTTTATTCGATAAGTTAATTTGAATACATTATGTTGTACTTTAAATCAAAACGTTGTTGGTGATGTCGTTGCACCATTACGCGTCACTAGTGCTAAGCACTTGATATGATATGATTATCGCATAAGCATCGATGACGTGAATAGGTTTGCAGAATGTCATATTAATGAAAAAAAAGTTTCACACATAAATCAGTTGAATCCATGTAATAATATTACAGTGTAATAATAATATGAAAATAAATGCCTGATCTGTTATTTCATTCATTTCATAAGACTGATTAAAAAATAAATAAAATTATTAATCATACATTTGAAGTATAGGTTATTTTAATAAAATATAAGACTAGTTAAAAAAGATCCGTTAAAGAAATAAATGCTTACATACATGTGTATATATAGATAAATCATATTTGTTTTAAGACTCATGCGATTCAAAAAAGAGCTTAACTTTTAAATTGTCAACTTTCAAAATGTTAGCCTCCATATCAATTTTACGAGTAAGTCTGACCCGAATAAACTGTCTTATTGAAATGTATGCTTTTAAATGTAACGAACACCCCTTTGTAAAAGAGAAATGGATTAAAGCCGCTGAGCAGAAGAACGGGTTTCCTATAAAAATAGACACAGTTGGCTCAGTATACTTTATAGAGCATGAGTTTGATGTAAATTAGTCCAGTAGAAGACATTTGTACGCAAAAAGAGTTTCAATTTGACCTTGAAAACAATCAAATTTTTGCCAGCCATGTCGTTCATGAAAAGGCGAAATATCTTCGTGTCGCCCATTGGGTCAAGAAAGGTTTCTTTTCTAAAGCTGGCAATAAATACAGTTTCACATTAAGTTTCTAAAATATTTTACTTGTGAAAATTCTATATGGAACTACATAGTATTAAAATTTTAAATATATTCGGAGCCAATAGGATTATTCTTATCATTTTCTCAAGTATCGTCATTTCTAAGAATATAAGTAATTTAAAAAATCTGAATATCTATAAGAATAAAGTCATTATTTTTAAAGATATGTTAATGCCTTCTTATCGTCGATATCTCTTTCTCCATATTCGTTGTATTCGTCACTATTTTTGTTCCTACTCGGAATTTTCTCATCAAAAACATATGGTGAAACGATAATGGTTCTTTTCTAAAAAATAGATGGTGTTTTTAATAAAGATAACGCTGATAAAAATGCCAAAAGATGGCAAGTTTTGAAGCATTTTCTCTTTTACTTTTTATTCACTTGAGATTACGGGATCAAAACTCAATCAGAAAAACTTAAAAATGTCTCTATCGGATTTCTTTCGACTTAGCTTTCTTAAATTTCTTTCCCCATATTCTTTAAAATCTTTATTGCTTGCCTCTTGCAATTCTTCAGTTAATTGATCTATAGCCAAAAATGCTGATTATATAAATTGTGCTCCACATATCTGTAGAAACCAAATATCTGATAATATGATATGCAAAGAGACGATATTTTTCAGCTTTTTTCTCATATCCATTAGCTATCAAAATCAAAATTATACGTTAATTTTTTATAAAATTGAAGTCTATTTTAGTTATTTGCGTGGACAGTTCAGAGTTTTGAAAAGAACTCTCTCTTTGTTTGTCTACCCACTAGCTTTCCATTTTCTAATGGGTGTTTACAGACATATAAATGATAGGTCCAATTTTAAATTGTTACTTTTTATATTCGTCGTAACAATTTCATCTATTCTGTTAAACTGTATAGAAGTCTCAATATATACAAAATATTACATTGTTCATCTTGTTTCTGTCCGTAATTGTCTTGATTCATTCACATTGCTTTCGAATGATTTTTATCTCATCCTCTGTTATTACATAATACTGCTCACGAGTCAATTTTGCTCCTATTAAAATAGCCGAAGGGTCAAAAGGTGATTCAAGAGATTTTTAAAAGATCGATAATATCTCGGTATTTGTGTGTTATCTTTTAAAACTGTTGAGGCCTGGATTTGTCTTTCGGCCCGTAAGGTCATACAAGTAGTAAAAAATAGTAAGGATATCGAAGTAGAATCACATAACTTCATGGTTTTGTATAATTTTGTTTGGTCAAAACACAAATGAAATCGATTACATGAAATTTTTTATCGATTCTCTATACTTTACCCTTCTTTACCTATACTCAGAATTACATTTTCATAGTTTCTACTTTAAATTAAATAAATCCTATTCTCATCACAATTTATCGGCTGTTCGAGCTCTTTTGGGATAAAATCATATATTTTTTCTAAACTATTTTCTCCAGAACATCTCATAATATCGACAATTTTTTTTTCATAATGAATAATATATTTCAACTTGTTTCTAGAAGAAAGCATAACGA
Source organism: Druceiella hillmani (assembly GCA_039881145.1). Classification (NCBI taxonomy): domain Eukaryota; kingdom Metazoa; phylum Arthropoda; class Insecta; order Lepidoptera; family Hepialidae; genus Druceiella; species Druceiella hillmani. The sequence goes on along the minus strand of JAYKKI010000047.1, from coordinate 17,918,796 downwards.
ATAATATTGAAAAATTAAGAATAAAACATTTTTGAGCTGGCCATGTAAATCGGTATATTTAAGAAAGTTGCAAAAAGTTATTATTTATTTTTTCATTTTAATAGAACAGAAGTAATTTAAAAATGAAAGTGACACTTAATCTGCGTTCAAAACTTAACTGAAATGTTAGTGTTTTATGGATTTCATAGTTATTGTATTGAGATGAAGCGGTATATTTATTTAGCGTATTTTAAATAAATTAAAACAAATAATTAATGTTAAAATATCGTTTCATACCTGAAATCGTAGATTCCTTAGTGGATAATGATAGTAGGACAACACATCGTTTACTTTATTTATGAAAAATCCATAACAATTAATTGGCAAAACACCTACTTACTAAACGTACATAATTTTCCGGAGTATACGTTAAATAGTTTCAAAAATATTACATCAATAAATATCGTTGTAAGCAATTAAAACTAAAATTATTTCGCTCATTATGAACCTTAACTTATTTGACAATCTTGTATGCCGAGAAAGTAACAATCTTTGAGTGTTGTATTTAATTAAATGCTGTTTCTTATACAAACTATTTATTCCTTCATCTTTCATTTTCTATAACTTATTTTTATTTTAAGACTTATAACCATATGTACATATTCACACTATGTTGTGTAAAACGTAAAAAATATTTTGCACTTTTAAATATTACAATTTATAATTTATTTTCCCTAACTAAAATTAAATTTTAAAATGTCAACTGATATATATTATTACGCCGCCTTAGTTCGATATCGTGCTGTATGGTTGATAAATGTATGACCAACACTATAATTTTGGAACATTCATTACGAGCGCGATAGGTATTTTAGTCCGGTCAAAATAGACAAAAAAATAGTGGTAGGTTTGCAATAATTCGCATAGAGCTGAATATTAGTAGAGGTCTTAGGTACACTATTATAAATGAAATACCAAAAGTCCCCATAGATCCTATGTTTGCTAAAAAAATTATTTAAGATCAAAGGTCAAAAATATCAGTTTTTTACATTTTTATGGGAAACGGTAAGTGTTATCCTAAAAATATATATCAGATCAAAATTGAAGTTCATGCAATTATCTAAAAAAAATATTCTTATTCTTTTTTTATTCATGAGATATTATCATTTGAAACACAAAAAATCGTCGCCGTGGTGTGTTGGGTTGATCACAAGGCATACGGCTTTTGACGGTGCGACGCACCGCGGCGACTCGGGTTCGATTCCCGGCCGTTCGTCGAACGGGGCTGGACTGGTGTTGTGGTTGGCTGTAAGAGATTTCTCTTGTAGCAATAAGTCCGCCATATGTATCAATTAGATATATTAAAGTAGATAAATAAATAAAAAATAATAATACGGACGCTTACGCTGCCTATGTACATCGTCGGTCCTTTAAAATAAGTAAAAATATTGATTTGTGTAATGTATACATTCGAATTATATGATTTAGAGAATGTACAAGTAAAAGAAATTTAGTCCCGATTTCATTTGTCCATATAACCTTGATCAACATCTGTCCGTTATTCCATTTATTCGAGTGGCGACGGTCGTTTACCTGATGTTTTTATTAAAAGATGTAAACGAAATTCTTTTAGCATTGAATGTTCTTTTGGAGTGAATACACGTGCTTTCTAACATTTCTTATTACTATTTGTACCGTTGAATAGTTTTTACAAAATGTCGCAATTTCACTTTATTTGTAATAAACCTTTGACTGATAGTGAAATTTTTCTTGTTGATCGTGGAATAAACACATTGATTAATGCAAGTGTTGAAAGAAATGATGGATTTTTGAATACTTGAAAGAAAAGCTTCTTCCTCCAATACTTGCTTCTATTCGTCAACACTTATATCGAGTATATTATTAAGTTCAAGTGTGACTTGGCAATCAATTGGACCCAGAAGACTGGGATTGGAAATTAGTTAATAATACTTTGGAGCCAATTCAAACTTTACTCCCACCTGCTCCGGAAAAACTTCTTAATACCATTTTTTGTGATTGTAAAAAAGTGGTCGCAAAATGTGGCTGTAAAAAACTTGAATTATTTTGTTCACCACTATGTATTAATTGTCAAGGCCAGTCTTGTTCCAATGTTGAATTGATAGCAACAGATGAGGATTTTCATGACGTCGATGAGAAGTTAACTGATGTATCTTTCCTAGAACCATTCACAGATATTCAACAAGAAAAATGAGAAGAAAGTGAAGAAGACATAACTGTTGCAGTTGAATTTGAAGAGTGTCAGTCAGAATAACATTTTCCCTAAATGAACAATAATTTGTCCAGCTTCAGTAATACCATTTTCTACCTAATATATTTCTATTTAAGAAAACTCAACCATAATAGATCGTTGAGTAGACTTACTGGTGAAACAACGTTAAAAAAACAGTACCTCAACGAAAAAGTGTGCATATTTTGTACAATACGACTTCATAAACTTTTAGAATTGCGATATCTCAGGAATGGGAGTCGTAGGAAACAAGTGTAAGAAAAATGTTTGTATATAATTTCAAAATTTGCAATTTTTATCAGATCTATTTTTATAATAATACTTACCGTTTATGAGGAATATGCAAAAAAACTGATATTTTTGTTCATTGACGTTGAATAATTTTTATTTTAATATCGATTGAAATCATCCGTTTACTTTTTATACATCCAAATTATTATTATTTCTTGCAATTTTTTTTGTTATGGAATTTTGAGCAAAAATTTTGACTTTAAAATATGTAAAGTACTAATTAAGCAATTTAATTTTATTTTTGTTTAAAATAAAATTTAATATTCTATGAAAACAATAAAGTCGATATTTTTCATTTAATTTTAAAAAATCAAAGATGTTGGAAAACGCGCGCAGTCTGCCTTTAATATATATGCCGTGTCTCTTCATACATCCTATCACAGAATTGCACAAACGTGCATTTCAAGCGAGCACTACCTTGCGATGTTCTGCACTTTGCGTTAGTGCATGATGCAGTCACTACCTCGCTCTATATTCTCAATATTTATTGTTTTTAAAGCGAAACATGCCATTTTCTATTAATGACGTGTAAAAATCACAGTGCAATTAAACACGTAGGAAATGCAGACGTCTCCTGTCATAAGTAAGCATTAGTTTTAGTTATTTTGAGTTTTAGTTATTAGCTTTAGTTATTTAGTTAATTCAATCGTGTCATGTCAAACATCGTCAAAATTGTTATATTAGCGTATGTAGTAATGTAGCAGAGTTGATGATTTAATACTTGTCAAACATAATACAACCATTGTATTTCCTGCACAACATTTTTTTAAACAGTGCATTACTTATTATATATTACTGAATACTTATACCAATACTATTATTTAGATTTCCTGCTCAACCTGAGAATAAACAGTAATGGATACGAGCTACTAGAAGGTATGACTGGTTTGGACAAAAACATAATACCATTTGTTTGATGCACTTTTAGAAATCCTCATGTACCAAATGGGAAGATACATCAACAATAACGAAGTAGCGTGGCTGGTTTTCGGTTTTCCCATACATGAGCACAAACCAACTGTGCAATATCTAGCAGTATATTTAGAGAATGGACAGAGAGCTTACTTCACAAAAGATACCGCCAGAAAAATTACAAGCGAATCACCTAAGAACACAACATTAATAACTTTTTTCCAACCGTGCCAAACGGATCTATTCGCGAAAACATTACTATATGTCTACGCCCCTACCTATTATACGTGGAACACAACAAGAAAAATTTTTCAACGACCAAAACAAAGATTTCCAGTAGATGATCATCCAGAAATTGTAAAAACTAACGCAATAGGCTGAATATACACCGTACATTCAAACAACATCGAATCTTTATATCTCCAGATGTTGTTATACGAAATACGGGGACCAACGAGATTCACAGATGTCAAGATTGTTGACAGTTATCTATGCCAGACGTACAGAGAGGCATGCTAACGCTTAGGACTGCTTGAAAACGACAACCACTGGGTAGTAACACTACAAGAAGCCTCACTCACAGCCTCAGCTGAACAAATCAGAGACTTATCCGCCATAATACTTACAATATGTAACCCATCGAATCCAATATAGCTATGAGACTCCTTCAAAGAGAGTATAAGTGATGACATATTGTACCAAATCCGACAAGCTCATCCAGAACTGGCCATCGAATTAAACGACGCAATCTTCAATGAAACACTCATTCGCCTAGAAGATAAATGTTTAGCAATAAAAAACCAGACCTGAGTACAACTTGGAATACCGGCATCAAAACAAGATACTTTCTACACATCAAAAAAAAAAGCTACAACATCAACGAACTATTTCAATACAATGCTCATGACAAACCACTCCTCGATGACAATAAAACAACTTTACAACGTTATCATGGACCGAATCAACAACAACACTGGCGAAATTATTTACTTGGACGCACCATGCGGCACCGGGAAAACGTTTCTAATAAATTGATTGCTGGCAAAAATACGTGCTAAACAACACATTGTACTTGCAGTGGCGTCATACAACATTGCCGCCATAGGTATGGAAGGAGGATGAACTGCCCATTCCGCCCTACGACTACCGTTGAAAATAGCCGAAGAACAATTCCCAGTATGTAAAACTTCAACAGCATCTGGACGGGGTGAACTTCTAAAACAATCTAAAATTACCTTCTGAGACGAATGCACAATGGCACATAAAAATCACTCGAAGCCATGGACAGAATATTACAATACTTGCGAGGAAACTCTGTATTGATGGGAGGAGCTCTACTCATAATTTCAAGAGATTTTCGACAGATACCCCAAGTCAAAACCAGCAGACAAAATCAATGCATGCTTAAAAAACCACATTTCTAGCCATACATACAAATACTAACGACTAATAAAGAATATGAGAGTTGAACTATCAAAAGACGAAACGAAAGACATTTTGCTCAAAAACTTTTATAAATGGGCGAAGGCACACATCCTACTGACCAGTCGACCGGCCCCATTGAATTCAACAGTGATTTCTGTAACTTGGCCACTACTCAGAACGAACTTATCGACCAAATTTATCCAAACATTGTTCACAAGTATACTAATCTGGAGTGGCTATTTCAGAGGGCAATTTTCACAACGAAAAATTGTCGACGATATCAAGTTTAATATTCAAAAGACTACAGAATTTTTAAACTCTTTGCAAGTACCAAGAATGTCATTGCAATGCCGTCGACTTATAATTGAATCTCCGATCATACTACTTAGAAATCTCAACTCACCAAAACTATGTAATGGAAGAAGGATGATAATCAAATAGATGTGTTGAATAACATCATTGAAGCCAAAATTATGACTGGAAAGGAAAAAGGACATACAGTATTTATTCCCAGAATACCACTGACCTCCATTGATATGCCAGTGTATATATATATATATATATATATATATATATATATATATATATATATGTATATGTATATATATATATATATATATATATATGTATATATATATATATATATATATATATATATATATATATATATATATAATGATACAGATAGCAAAATGAAAAATGTTGTTTATAAACAAGTATTGTAAATAGTTAGAATATGTTTTCAATAAAACTTTTTTTCCTTTTTTTATATTTCAAAATTTATCCTTTTATTCTAACTATTACACAATCTCATATCAACTCCTCGAGCGAAGTCGGATACTCCAGCTAGTACTTCATATAACCAAAAACATCAAACTTCTTATTATTATTTTTATCCTAAATATTATTAGATACAACCGTCATATGTGAAAGCCCAAATTTCAAAGACCAAATTTATCTATGAGTGCAAATAAACACAAAGAAAAATAGTCATTTTTGTCTACACACAAAAAACGACGATGCTCGTGTTGTCTTCTATGAAATGAAAGGCTGATTACGTTCAAACCCAGTTACTGAACAAAAGGGATGGAAAGGGTGGTCGGAGGGAAACCGCCGAGGGTAATCGACGAAAGTAAATAAACAGCTGCGATGCGAGATGACTGTGTTCTCGGTGTTATTTTTATTTAACGTAAAGTTCAAAGATAGATTCAAAGGTTTTGGAATCGCGTAATTTGAGACGTATTCAAGCAAATATAAGGGCAAGTTATTACTTTCTTCTATCCAAATAAGATATATTTGGCTGTATCGTGCCACTCGTGATAAATTTAATTTCTTATATAGTTACTGAATGTACGAAATGGAGAAAAACGAATTCAAATAAAGGTGTAAAAATGGTTTAGATTTTAAGAAGGTACAAAATAGTGACTTTAAAAATTAGTTACGGTACAGCTCAGGAAAATGTTGGCATAAGTTTTAAAAATAAAATTTCAAAATGGGTGCCAAGAATATTAAGCGAAGCGAAAAAAACCGACGCCTTTAAGTTTCGATTGAAATCTTAATATTTTTCGCTCTCCGGAATTTTTTTTGTAAGAAAAAAAATAAATATGAATATAAAAAAAAATTAAAACGAAAACTACCGTTTTCAGTACCAAGGAAGAATTTTCAGATTGATCGGAAGGAAAAGGGCCCAATTGTATTTATTCATCATTTATAGACATTAGAACTATTGAAGTTTCGTCATGTTAAAGAAATTTTAAATAAAATTATGTCATTTCTTTATTAATATACAAAACTGCCGTTGGTCAAAACTACGCCACTACGGTAAAACGATTACAAAACTAAGTTCACTATTTATCATTTTAATTCGTATTAGTTACATAAACGCATATATTCGTTTATATCATTAGGAAATAATAAAACTGCAATTACATGAAAATGAAATAAATATTTTTTACTTTTATTTTGAGAGTACATGACAATGTGGCACGATTGCGCATACAAAACTTTGTAGTGTAACACCATAAATACTATTGCCTATCATTTTTTTTACTTTTTTTTGTACATCATTTTGAAACTTAATATTTCGGAAACAGGGCTTTCATATCAAAAATGCTGTATCAAATCACAACTCTGTTCGAATGACTCCGTCAGATGTGGGTAAAATGTAAATTTTAGAACTTGTTTTGAAATGAAAAATAAGATATTCTAGTAACTATTTTGATAATAGAATTCATAAGTATTCAAACTTTCGTTAGAAATAATGGAACATACATAAGTAAACAAGATCGAAAAAACCGCTTAGCAAACTGAACAATACGGTAGTTGACTCATTCTAAATTTTGATATTTTTCGTGGAATATTGTGAAATATAAATTAATTAAAAATCAGTTTCTAAAAAAATTCAAATATTGATCGAAAAATAAGCCAGTTGTAGGCTTCTAAATTTGAAGATATGGATAGAGTTGTGTGTATCTCTGTCTCTTTTCCTCTCGTGGAATATAATATCCAATATTAAAAATGAGCTTCTCTAAAGGTTAAATTTAAACTTTTATAACTCGGTCAATTTTGAAGAGTATTAAAAAAAATTTCACTCTTCATCAGCTTGTACCTTGAAATTATGATTAATGAAATAAAAAAAATTTAGTCAAATACCCAATTATTTAAAAAACGCAGATATCATATTGGTATTTCAAAACCAAACGTACGTAACATTTGCGCGACTAAAAGCTGACCAACATATTCTCGCATTGCATTTAAGAACAAAAAACTACTACTAGTTAGTAATATTATTTATAATATGTCAATTTAATTTTACATAAAATTAGCACTCATTTACATGATATATGTTATAAAGAAATTCATCAGCATAATCAGTTTGTTATAAATTTCCTTATCTTAATAACCATGAAGTATTTTACGTATACAATGCTATGTCAATTACAAACATTGATGTTGTTGTTCATATTGCCTACTGAATATTTTTAGTTAATAGTATTAATTGAATTGCTGAAGACTACTCAGTTCAATGAGGATATAATATTTTAGTTAGAATTTTAATTATTATATACCAGCGCATTAAATTATCCTTTGTAATACATCTCAAGGACAATACTATTACTTAAGGCCCTAATTTATGGTAAGTAAATATTAATTGAAAATTAACAAAATATCTTCTGTTGTAGTACGATAGTATTGTTTTTATTTTATTGTAATTGTGTCTAGGTCTAGGATTCATTTCTGTAACTTTACGTTGAGCGAATTAATTAGGAAATGTGATATTACAGGTTTTGATTACTTGTTTTACGTTATCTGCAAATTAGTAAAACTCTTAACTAATATTCAAACTATAAATAATACAACATGTGCTTATAGTACTTTAAATAACTTGGATAAATACCACACAAACATTAATAATAAAGAAAAAATAGATACACATAAAAAGAGCGGTATCTATAAACTTAAATGTAACGATTGTAACAGTGTATACATAGGTCAAACAAGAAGAGATTTTACCACAAGATATAAAGAACACATTGCCAGCTGGCGAAATAACAAACCGGACACATCTCACTTTGCTAAACACCTCATCGAAAATAACCATCATCCTCATACTGATAATGCCCCCTATATATTACAAATAAATACAAAAGGCAATAAACTTAATATCCTAGAAACATTGGAAATAAACAGACATAAAAAAGATACCAAGGTTAATATATTAAATGAACAATTAAATATAATATCATCACCCATACTTAATATTTTCTAGACATAATATAGTTAGACCACATTTGTACTATAGTACTTCTCAAATTGTTTCAGCCCAACTACACATCTAAATATAAATATATATAATAATATAAATAAAAAAAAAAGAAATTAAAATAAATGAATAAAGAAAACGGGAGATATGTCGAATTAGTGGTATAACCTTCTTCTAACTTTCAGATATCCTTGCTATTATATAAATATATTACTGAGAATAACTTCCATTTAATTTTATTACATACACCGGAACATTTGCATTGTATAACATCATAGAATAACATCAATTGAATTTATTACCCTCACTAAAATACTTGTATATCGTATAACTCTCGGAAACATAATAAAACCTACACCGTTCCCCTACAATAAACTCATTAACATAAGCAGTGGGAAAACCCACACAAACCCGACTGCCACCATTGTTTTTGAAACATATAAATGCTGTTGGTTGTTCGTAAGAGTTAATCTTTGCTAATAGCCCACCTGAAGATGTTGTAATGCAACAAAACCTAGGTCGTGGTAAAGAAATTAAAGAAAGTAGAAATAATACTACATCGCGTAGTTTCATTTAATTGTGTTCAAATTAACAGTGAGGTACGATTTTTATATTCAAATATCATTAGTGCCAGCCCTAATATTATTTTTTCATGATTCCATAATTTCATGGTATAGCGGTTCATAGAAGACACTTTCCATATAAATTTCATTTATGTAGTGACAATAGCTTTCGGGTAAAATGGATGTGATAAATGGACAAACAGATGAATAAATGGACAGGGTGAAATTACAAGGGTTCCGTTTTCAGCATTTGGCCTCAGATTCCTAAGATTTTACGGATATGTAAGGTGTAGTGTATATTCAAGGACAATGATGAGAATTGATTTATACCTCATAATTTGTAGTATAAATCAATCCCCTGATAGGAACTAATTGTACAAAACAGTAATTGTCTAAGCACGATGGACTTGCCCGTTTTTAATTTATTATCTAACCTCAAAATTGAGATCACATAAGTAAAGAAAGGATCTTAGAAGTCGTTCATATTCTTTTAAGCCACATTTTTTACTTGGTTAATCTTGTTTTCCATCTAACGATACGCAGCTATAAATAGAAATGAAGCATGAAATTATTACCTTCACGCAGCGTTCAGTTCAATATATACATATAACGAAATCGTAGCCGAATAAGTTCTATCATGGAAAATAATTTAAAAGGAACGATTGACTTAGTGTATAGAATGGTAATAGAACCCAGAAAATCTTTTTTTAGAATTGTTTATGTTCGTCTGTATGTTATTTTGTGCGTCAATCACACAAAATATACTGAACGAATTTTGATGAAATTTTGTATGGTAATAGTTTATAATCAAGAGCAACATATGAAAAAAAATTGCTTACTCCGAATTTTACCCGAAAGAAACCATGGGGCACAGCTAGTTAGCAATAAGTATAAGTTATCACTAGCTAAAATGTTTGATTTGGTACATAATTTTGCTACCGAATATAAAGCAAATATTCATATATATTAAATAAAGCGATTTAGAATGAATATATTTACATTTTTCATGAAACAAAATTAATAGGTTTTATTAGAAAATTGCATGTATTAAAAAGTTGCAAGTTTTAATGATACTATGTTTCAATGATATTTTGATAGAAAATTGAACTTAGCAATGAATATTTTTCAAAATGAACAGAAAGGTAAGAATTTGTCAGGACCAAGTTCAATGTTATGGTAAATACGATATTCAATAAATCTCTAAACTCACTTATCTGCACTTCTTCAGCAAAGCTCTGAAAGACCTTGTCTCACTATTATCTCGCATAATTTCATGATCAACTTTTAAAAAGTTGATCGTCTTCTTCGTATTTCTAAGTTGTTTTTCAAAGTAACAACTTTGATTAGATTTTACTTCTCTTAATCGAGTTGCTTTATGATCTAATAATTGGTACCGATTTGAAAATTCTTTTTCCATACTCTAACTATTCCTTTTTTGTACAGTTTTCCTTTTTTCCTCGAAAGACAAATTTTTACGACAATTAAGTGAAGAATTGAATATACCGGAGATCGTTCTCAAAATTTTCAAATCATGGCAAGTTTCATCCCGAATGCAAAACGACAACATCAACTGAGTCTACTCAACAGTCAGATTACTCCGGATGAAAAATTGTTGTAAGATCATGCTTTCTCTGTTACCGGGGTATCTACAAAAAACGAAGGAAGACGTGAAAATCATGTAAACATTGTACTAAACCGGTCTGTGATGAACATACAAGCTGTAAAAAATGTTACGCATGTTTTCAATAATAAATTCTACATGAGGATATTTTATATACAATTCATAATAAAAGTCATTAAAAAATTGTCTACATTTATTTGTATATGGAATATTATTTTCTACCCCTAGGTATTAGTTAATGATTTATTGTTATGCAATTTTGTAGGTGTAATAGGCTCTGGTCAATAAAATAAAAATAAATATGCTTAAAAGCTAATGTCAAATGCCTTTGTGTTTGATAACTGGGTGCTCTGGGCATTGATAAAGTGGGTATTTGACAATAGCTCTTAAGCATATTAATTTTTTTTTCATATTTAAATACCGTAATGTATATGAATAAATGTCAATTGCCTCAATAACAAAGATCTGAAAGGAATAATATAATCTTTCGATATATATATATATATATATATATATATATATATATATATAGAATATATATATATATATATATATATATATATATATATATATAAGAACATGCAATAGTGTATTGACATAAGAGTTAACGTATAAAATCAATACATTTTTTTCTAAATTGTATGGAGCTCCTGCAAAACAAACTTCCCACAATTTTCGACGCTATCTTCATTAAGTATCCAACGTCAACCCTGAAATTACTCTGCCGTCCAAGAAAGGGGAAGCCAAACAGCAATTTTTTGCCTACACTACTGGCACAGCTGTAGTTATGTAAGTACGTGTACCAGTGACAAACAGAATCCCCTTCGCATCCGAGACAGTTTTGAAACTCATGTTCTGTGAATGGTTTCATGAATACTTTTTTACGTCTGCTGTGTAATTAATTTGTGATTTTAACAAGGCTGGAAGGGATTATATCACCCGTTGTCAAAATTGTCATAGTGGATGCTTAAAAAGTATTAAAATAAGTATGAAAGATGACAACGAAAATGACTACGATTTGGAAATTCGTAGACCGTTTGAGGTAAGTTTGATATACCCTGCTCAGTACCTCCCATCTCAGTAAAAAACAAAAACTCACATGAAAATGTTTTCTAAAATCATTGTAACCTCTTGTTATTTCCATATTTTCCAATGGAGGTTAAACTGCATCAAGATGTTTTAATGTAGGTATTTGAGACTGCATTAATATGTTTATCTTAACTAACCATAGTTTGTAGTTGTATTCACCTATGCATTTACTGTATGCCAATAATCACGTGTGAACGTAACACAATATTCATACCCACAATATTACATGATAAGTTTTTAAGGATAAAAAGAAATGTGAGTAGAAACTTTCATATAGAAGATTTTAACTGTTTTATTGAGTTTTGTTAAAAAATTAGTTGTTTTTGATAAATCAAGAAAAAAAACAAAAACGACACTATTTTTCCAGATGGCGGCTAGAACTCACTTCAGATACCCCGGGTCACTAGAAACATAAATAAGTACGCTAAATAACCATGGATTGACTGGATTAACTACTTTACTAAATATGCTACAGATGAGTAGTCATATTGTATTGCCAACGAGACTAGCAATTCTTCATTAACCAGAACCGGAAATCACGATATCTGATCTTGTAACTAATAGACAAAGGGAGGTTAATTTTCATAAGGAACTGCGGCTTCCTCATTCTAAAAGTTAAGTTAGACATATTAATTTATTTTGAATGGTATACAATTTTCTAATTAATATGTAAAAAAAATATATGTAAGACTGTCATTAATTATATTGAACAAATCGCAATACATCTTAATTATGGTGCATTATAGCGCATATCTATACTAAATATGATGCATATAGATTCACCAGTCTTAATATCGTTGCGTAATAAAAATTTAAAAGTTATCTATTATGAAAATTAGTATTCGATAAACTCCAGAATTATTTAAGAAATTACATGATGTAAGCTACAAAATAAGAGGGGGGATTTGTTAGTATCTAAAGTCAAATTGCGGTTTCATTAGACTATTGTATTTTTACTTGCCTACTGTTATTATGATTTTTTGTATTTATAACTAATAAGATAAAATTTATTTTTGAAAACATTTTTTTATCATCTACTCTACTGGCACATAACAATAAAATTGCAATTAAAATTAAACACAGGCAAAAAATCTTTATCTTTATAAAATAAATTCAATATAATAACTATTCGATTGACATAATATTTGACGCTTCAATTGGTATTATTGAGAGGAATATACGAAAGATATCCTATTTGATAGAATTTTTAGTAAATTATTAAGTTGACTTAATCAGGAAGTATTAATTACAGTCAAGTACAGCTGTAATAAAACTCACCCATATAGTTGGGTACGTTTAAGGGAAAAAAGGAAAAAAGGAACCCTTATAGGATTACAGTGATGTCCGTTGGTCTGATCGTCTCTCAAGACCGTGATTTTAATTTCCACACGTTTTGAAATTAATATCAAATACTAATAGAAAGACAATTGTGAATTAAAATGCATTGGGTTGGTCCCAGTATGCTATTAATAAAAGTATACTAAAAATATGGTAGCGGAGATATTAAACGCACACGCGTTCTTACACACGCACGCACGCACATGCTCACACACACACATATAGGTGTGTGTGTATATATGTATATGTATATATATATATATATATATATATATATATATATATATATATATAAATAAAACAGTGCAAAAAAATTAAATTATGAAAAATGTATGGGTACCTGTCTTTAATGCAATAAGATGTCGATGCAATAATTAATCGCATTTTGATTTTTGGAGGTCTAAATAATGAATTTTTGAAATCCAATTAATTATGAAAGTGAAATCGACTTGTTTAAATTTCCCCAAGCACAAGTCAAGTACTTTTAAATTGTTATAAAATATTGACCATCGCATTTGCTTAATATTTAGAGGTTTAGAAATTTTTATAATGTTGTCCAATAACACTGAACCAGCATTTAAAACATGAACAAAAGGATGAATTGCTATTATATGATGAATAAATACTTTATAATTAACTCGAATTTATACATTTCTAACAGTTCTAATAAAATGGATCTCTTTCTTTCATTCCTCTCAATTATATCAAATTGAGCGCAGATTTTGTGTCAACCAAATAGTTATTTTATTGAATTCATTTTATAAAGATTCACTTAATTTACAAATAATAAAAGGCTATGACTTTTTTGAATGTGTTTTATTTCAATAAAAATTTCATTGTTGTGTGCATTATACCAAAAGATGTTTAAATACAAATTCTACATTACTAGTAGTAAACACCATCATAATAAAAGTAGACAAGGAAAATAAAATAGTTTAATCAAATCACGATAACATTTCGAAAATTTTAAAAAAGTAAGTTCAGGTACAAATGCAGCAAGAATGTAAATAGTAAGCTTCGCGTTGTGCTCAGAAATTATCAAGCAATGTGTAAAATATGTGGCATTATTGATAGAGGGTTATATTATTTCATAAATCGGATCAAAGCAAAATCGTGCTATTACTCAGAAAAAAGGAGCGCCGTAACAACGAATAAATCCTCACGTATCTCCACTTGTAGTTTGGTTTCCTAGTATCGAGCCAGATTTATGAATATAAAAAATTAAGAATACGATATTTTTAATCACATAGAAAACACTACGCTTAAGTACTAAACACCTGAAAAACTGCTTCAATCGGTTTGTTATTGCAACATAACTCTGATAACTGTCAACAATTTACGCAAACATTACGTTAAAAAATAAAAAGTGAAGAAAAAATGATCTCTCGACTGTTAAGATGTTTCGTTAAATAATTATAATTCGAGTGACAAATTTCTCTAAGTAATTTTAGTATTAAAAACTATAGAATATTATTTTGATACACGCTTTTAATTCTGGTACTATTCTGCGAGTAAGTATATAATACAAAATATTCCTTCATTAAAGTGTATATTTTCGACAATATTCGTAGTTTTATCTCTCTGACATATAAGATTTCACACGTGTCTGTTTGCATCAACCTTTTTCTCAAAAACCGCTTGATATAGAAAATTGGAATTGGGTAGGAATAAATCATATTATATAGTAATAAAACATATTTCATTAACTTGCACTGAGAAATGTGTATATGGAGGTATTAGAGGGAGGGGGAGATACGATTTTTTTTCTTATTTATTTGTCTATTAAATTTTCAGAGGTATAATGAACAATATGCAAAGAATGTGACAAACAATTATTATTTGTAAACGTTTTAATAAAAACACTGAGTATACTTAAATGTACATAATTGCCTAAACATGTGCGAAACCATGTAGTGTGAGTTCTACTCGTTCTTGAAAGGTTTTTTTATATAATCAATTTTCCTAATCAAATAAAAAAAAAGTGATCATTTATTTAAGCTTTAATTTGTTTAAAATTGAAGGGCAGTTTAAGCAAGAAAGATTGAAAGGAATACTTCTAATATTAATATATGCCTATACAATTATTAACAAATCTAACTTTGTCACAGAAATAATTCGTTATAATATGTAAGGAAAACGAAACATAAAAATACCTCGAAGCCATTTTAAGTTGTATAACTGAATAAAATCAGCGATTTTTACCTATGAAAATAACATTTCAAAGTTAACGTGCTCATTAACAATACATAAAATAAAACTATATATATAATACACTAAAAAAGGTGCGAATGCGTTTAGTAAAAAAGACGCGCCGAATAACCCTGATAAATTTTCAAAAATTGCTACCATCAGAGTTTTAGCAATCGGCTTTGTGATTTTTTTAAAAAATGGTTTCTGTAATATAAAATAAAACACTGTTGAAGAATATTAATAATCATTTGCGAATTACTTAAATATCATAGACATACATTCTTGCACATTGGATTTAATTCTTCATTTTCTTTTGGTTTTACAAATTTAAGGTAACTGTATTCTATAATGTAATTCCAAGTATTATATAATGTAATTCTCATGAAATTAATTGCATTTAAAAAAAATATTTTTATGGTTAGAACCTCATGAAAATAATTAGAAGTGTTAAAAAGAAATAACCTCAATATTCCTATTAATAATTACTTCATCATACGTACGCAATTTGATAAGCAGTAAAAATGGAAAAACAAACCTTGGTGACAAAAAATTTACCTAATTTCAAATAATCACCGTATAATAAACGATTTATAAACTAAAAAAATATTATACTTAGTTGGAACTCTTTCGATGCAATATCGTTTCTGAGCGTAAATAAATTTGCAAAATATTGCTACTTTTACAAGTTTTTAGTATGTTAGAGTCGAATGGATTTTTTCGATGCCAAGTCGAACTGTGTTAGTCTGCGGATTCACATGTGCGTGAGAAAGATACGTCAACTTTATGCCGATTGCTAAAACTCTGATGGTAGCAATTTTTGAAAATTTATCAGGGTTATTCGGCGCGTCTTTTTTACTAAACGCATTCGCACCTTTTTTAGTGTATTATATATATAGTTTTATTTTATGTATTGTTAATGAGCACGTTAACTTTGAAATGTTATTTTCATAGGTAAAAATCACTGATTTTATTCAGTTATACAACTTAAAATGGCTTCGAGGTATTTTTATGTTTCGTTTTCCTTACATATTATAACGAATTATTTCTGTGACAAAGTTAGATTTGTTAATAATTGTATAGGCATATAATAAATATTAGAAGTATTCCTTTCAATCTTTCTTGCTTAAACTGCCCTTCAATTTTAAACAAATTAAAGCTTAAATAAATGATCACTTTTTTTTTATTTGATTAGGAAAATTGATTATATAAAAAAACCTTTCAAGAACGAGTAGAACTCACACTACATGGTTTCGCACATGTTTAGGCAATTATGTACATTTAAGTATACTCAGTATTTTTATTAAAACGTTTACAAATAATAATTGTTTGTCACATTCTTTGCATATTGTTCATTATACCTCTGAAAATTTAATAGACAAATAAATAAGAAAAACAATCGTATCTCCCCCTCCCTCTAATACCTCCATATACACATTTCTCAGTGCAAGTTAATGAAATATGTTTTATTACTATATAATATGATTTATTCCTACCCAATTCCAATTTTCTATATCAAGCGGTTTTTGAGAAAAAGGTTGATGCAAACAGACACGTGTGAAATCTTATATCTCAGAGAGATAAAACTACGAATATTGTCGAAAATATACACTTTAATGAAGGAATATTTTGTATTATATGCTTACTCGCAGAATAGTACCAGAATTAAAAGCGTGTATCAAAATAATATTCTATAGTTTTTAATACTAAAATTACTTAGAGAAATTTGTCACTCGAATTATAATTATTTAACGAAACATCTTAACAGTCGAGAGATCATTTTTTCTTCACTTTTTATTTTTTAACGTAATGTTTGTGTAAATTGTTGACAGTTATCAGAGTTATGTTGCAATAACAAACCGATTGAAGCAGTTTTTCAGGTGTTTAGTACTTAAGCGTAGTGTTTTCTATGTGATTAAAAATATCGTATTCTTAATTTTTTATATTCATAAATCTGGCTCGATACTAGGAAACCAAACTACAAGTGGAGATACGTGAGGATTTATTCGTTGTTACGGCGCTCCTTTTTTCTGAGTAATAGCACGATTTCGCTTTGATCCGATTTATGAAATAATATAACCCTCTATCAATAATGCCACATATTTTACACATTGCTTGATAATTTCTGAGCACAACGCGAAGCTTACTATTTACATTCTTGCTGCATTTGTACCTGAACTTACTTTTTTAAAATTTTCGAAATGTTATCGTGATTTGATTAAACTATTTTATTTTCCTTGTCTACTTTTATTATGATGGTGTTCACTACTAGTAATGTAGAATTTGTATTTAAACATCTTTTGGTATAATGCACACAACAATGAAATTGTTATTGAAATAAAACACATTCAAAAAAGTCATAGCCTTTTATTATTTGTAAATTAAGTGAATCTTTATAAAATGAATTCAATAAAATAACTATTTGGTTGACACAAAATCTGCGCTCGATTTGATATAATTGAGAGGAATGAAAGAAAGAGATCCATTTTATTAGAACTGTTAGAAATGTATAAATTCGAGTTAATTATAAAGTATTTATTCATCATATAATAGCAATTCATCCTTTTGTTCATTTTTTAAATACTGGTTCAGTGTTATTGGACAACATTATAAAAATTTCTAAACCTCTAAATATTAAGCAAATGCGATGGTCAATATTTTATAACAATTTAAAAGTACTTGACTTGTGCTTGGGGAAATTTAAACAAGTCGATTTCACTTTCATAATTAATTGGATTTCAAAAATTCATTATTTAGACCTCCAAAAATCAAAATGCGATTAATTATTGCATCGACATCTTATTGCGTTAAAGACAGGTACCCATACATTTTTCATAATTTAATTTTTTTGCACTGTTTTATTTATATATATATATATATATATATATATATATATATATATATATTTATACATATATACACACACACCTATATGTGTGTGTGTGAGCATGTGCGTGCGTGCGTGTGTAAGAACGCGTGTGCGTTTAATATCTCCGCTACCATATTTTTAGTATACTTTTATTAATAGCATACTGGGACCAACCCAATGCATTTTAATTCACAATTGTCTTTCTATTAGTATTTGATATTAATTTCAAAACGTGTGGAAATTAAAATCACGGTCTTGAGAGACGATCAGACCAACGGACATCACTGTAATCCTATAAGGGTTCCTTTTTTCCTTTTTTCCCTTAAACGTACCCAACTATATGGGTGAGTTTTATTACAGCTGTACTTGACTGTAATTAATACTTCCTGATTAAGTCAACTTAATAATTTACTAAAAATTCTATCAAATAGGATATCTTTCGTATATTCCTCTCAATAATACCAATTGAAGCGTCAAATATTATGTCAATCGAATAGTTATTATATTGAATTTATTTTATAAAGATAAAGATTTTTTGCCTGTGTTTAATTTTAATTGCAATTTTATTGTTATGTGCCAGTAGAGTAGATGATAAAAAAATGTTTTCAAAAATAAATTTTATCTTATTAGTTATAAATACAAATAATCATAATAACAGTAGGCAAGTAAAAATACAATAGTCTAATGAAACCGCAATTTGACTTTAGAAAGCATGAAAAAAACAAGTTCAGATACAAACGCAGCAAGAATATATGTTACATGCCTCGTTACGCGTTCACAAAATGTCTATAAAGCAATTTGTATAATATCGCAGTATTATTGATAAATGGTTATATTCATCTTATAAAATCTTAATTTTACTTGATCCGATTAAAGGGAAATCGTACTGTGCAACTAAGAGGGAGCACCATAACAACGAATACATGTCAATGTATATCTTTGCTTAGTTTGATTTCTTAGTATCGAGTCAGATTTATGAATATAAAAATTAAGTATAGGATCTTTCTAATTACAGGAAAAGCAGTACATTTAAGCACTAAATACCTAAAAACTGTGCTTCATTCGGCTTCTTATTACAACATAACTCAGATAACTGCCTATTATTAATTAACAAAAACATTACATTACCAAATAAAAAGTGTAGCAAAAAAATTACTGTTCGGCTTTAAGGCGTTTTGTAAAATGAATATATTTCTAGTGACAAATTTTTTTAAGTGATTTTGGTGTTAAAAAGTTCATTGTACCATTTTGGTTTATGCATTTAATATTTGACATTGTTGGAAGCATATAATATGATAATCTGCTGTGCAAAATATTACTTCATTAAAATGTACACTTAATGTAAATCTATAGTTTCGTCTCGGTGAGATATAAAATTACTCATGTGTCTGTTTGAGGCCACAGACTTTTTTTCAGAAATCGCTTGACGTAAAAAATCGAAAATTGGGTAGCAATAAAACAAATGATAAATTAAGAGTACGATTTTTTTTCTTAATTCTTTGTCTTGTATGGAACTTAATTAAAAAAGTCTAATAATAAGGGCCTCGAAAGAATTGTTTCTTTAATTTTCTCTCTTCAGAGGTATATTGGAAAATATGCAAAAAAATAGTCTCCCTCCCCTTCCTTACTCTGAACCTTCTGAACCAAAAATTATGAAAAAATACAATTTTTAGGCTTCAGAGAACGAACGTATTTTCAGTATTTTCTAAAAGACGACTTAAAAGTGTATTCTTGCCCATAATATTAGTTAAAATTTAATTTAAAGATTTATTCCAGAATTTACGTACACAATAGGAATGTTATTTATTGCTCTGTAGAGGAAACCTAACCTAACTGGACTACGTGAAAAAGTATTTTTCAAGAAGCGAAGATCTATATTTTTTTAAAGACATTTGTAAGTTAAAATACATTGCGTTGGCTCCAGTTTCGGTATAAGTAAGTTAAAAAATGGTTAAATGGGATATTAAAATATTTATATATATATATATATATATATATATATATATATATATATATATATATATATATATATATATACATATAAATATATACATGTATATATACGGGTCTCTCGTGAGGAGTGGACCAACAAAATGTTGGTGATAGTGGAGGGTTATCACACAAACGAAACAATAAATTGTATTATCCTAGACCTAATAGTTTTAGAAATATGATTTTTAATTTTATTTTAAATTTTTGTTACTACGCATGAAAGAAAAATGTATTAGGTATTATTACTATTTCTACTTTTTTATTGTCCAAGATCTTTACGAGAACATTCATCTTCCCAATCAAAATGTTATTCATTCGTTATTATTAGCAAAATAATAATTAAACGCTGAAACGTGTGTATTTTTTTAAATACAAAATATAAAAAGTGACTTTTGAATAATGCTAGCGTAAAACAATGTATGAAATATATATATATATATATATATATATATATATATATATACATATATATATATATATATATATATATATATATATATATATAACAACGTATGTTCCACAACTTTATTTCACACATATCTACAATTCACACAGATCCCAAAAAGGTATAATTTCTTGGTACTATGTTATTCATGTTTTTTATTCCTAAATCTATACCATTGATCATTTTTTCGGTTATGATAAAATAAACGCTTTTATTATGTTTTTTTTATTACAGTAAATGCTCAAAATGCCTTTCCCTAGCTCTTATGTATAACCAGCATCTTCTTACAAAATTTCTTCTTAAACTTCGTAAGGATTTTTCGTTGTTTTTACTACTTCAGGCACATGGTGTAATTTTTGTTTTTTCTTAATAATTTCTTAATTGATGTACTTTATTAATGTTAGTAATATTATAAACCGCCTCTTTGAAATATTCAAATAGAAAATAGCTCAATGAATTGAGATTTGGCAAACGTCGTGGTCATGCAACCGCACCGCCATGTCCTGTTCATCGATTTGGGCAAGTTGTAAGATATTAGCAAAGATCTTACCAA
>JAYKKI010000047.1:17577500-17892500 GCA_039881145.1 Druceiella hillmani | reverse complement strand
AGAAACAATATTTTTTTTCAATTTCATTTCTTAAATTTGTTTATTATCTTTTTAACTTTATTTGATTAATATATTGAATATATTTGACGTCAATTTTGTAGGAATGATTCACAATTAAATGAAATGACGTGATGTAGTATTATTTCTACTTTCTTTAATTTCTTTATCACGACCTAGGTTTCGTTGTATTACAACGTCTTCAGGTGGGCTATTAGCAAAGATTGTAATAGCTCACCTGAAGATGTAATACAACGAAACCTAGGTCATGGTAAAGAAATTAAAGAAAGTAGAAATAATACTACATCACGTAATTTCATTTAATTGTGTTGATTAGTATAATCATGCTCTGTCACCAAAACAGTCAAAGCATTGAAACGATATTGTATGGTAGTACTAAAAAGGTGATTTTAATTTTCAAAACGGTAAATTAAAATTACGAAATATTTCATGGCCTCTTTTATTTTACTAAAAATGTGGGAGTTCATATTTTGATGCTAAATTAATAATCTGATTTAGTATGTTATTTCCGATATCGTGAGCATTAGTCTCATTTTATTTGATTTATGAACCTAGTCGATTCAGATAAACTATTTTCAAAAAGTTACTGTTATTATATTGAAACAGCTTGTCGCTTCAGACTGAAAACATTTCAGAAGTTGTTACTATTTTTAGAAGAATCCCGTATCGATGGTTAATTCAGCGTTAATATTTCTCTGAGCAACTTTACAACACTAGAGTTTTACAGCACTTCAAGTTAGAGTTTTACAACAATTCAAACTTTGACTGAATTCTAGCAACGATGTTTGAGCTTAAATAGTTGCTTTATTGTCATTCGTTAAGGTGTATTATTAATTTCTATATTTTACTTGCAGATCATCTCCTTATTGATACTAGACCACCCCTTAAATATTTCCATTCCAATAACAAAATAATCACGAAATCGGTCCACTTGGTAAATAATTATCGCTGAACATAAATAAAAATTCAAGGTTCCACCGAATTAAGAAACTCCTGCTGTTTTTGAAGTCCGTTAAAAATAGTTCTGCTAAAGTTCATTTATGACTTATGATTTATGTTTTCCAGAATATTGTTTTCCACAACAAAATTAATTTTTTTTGTAAGTAAAGTTTCTTGTTCGATAAAAAAAAGATTTGTTTCTTTTCTCATTAGAAATATATGATTAATAAATATACTACTCGTCTGGAATAATCCTTCAAAGAGGTTCAATTTGTATGATATCATTTTTAGGGTTCCGTAGTTAAATTGGGAACACGTTTCACCACATCCATTTGTATATCACAGCCATTTTACTCATAGACTATTAATTCTAAAATCCTGACATTTGGTATGGTATGCATAACCATGTAAAATTTCAGCTTTTTAAATCAGCCATGTCAAATTTATAACTCTTACAAGTTATAAAATAAAATATTTTTAAAAATGTTTTAGAGTATCTCCTTTACATGTAAGTTGGCGATGAATTTTGTTGGCATAATTTCACAATTTTTCAATCATCTTCTGGCGTTGTAAAATTAACTACTCCATTTCTTTTCTTCATATTTTTTATTCAATTTATAAATAAGTTTTTGTACCAATCTATATAATAGATGTATAAACTTTCTCGATGCTCTATTTTTGCAACTGTTTCTTTCATTATGGTTTAATCATCATAAATCTTTATCACTAAATTATTTATTTGATTTCTTATGCTCAGATGATATTCAAATTTTTATATGTTCTTTCCCCTCACAGAAATTAATTCTGTTACTTCTTAATTACCTTAATAACCATAATGTAATATTATTATTAAATATTTCTTATTCTAGTTTCTTATTATACTTGATTATTCTAGTTTCAACATAATTTTAATATTGATTATCATATAATATCAGTATTTAAATAAACAATTAACCACTTTAAAACTAATTAGCATATCTAAATTATTAAAATAGTTTTTGGGCTTCAAGACACAAACAATTATTTTAATAGGGTTTAATTTTGCTCCTCATTTATAATTTTTCATGGTTTTTTTCACAGTAAAATTAATACAACTTATTTCTGATCATTTTTAATTAAATTTTAAATTGATTTTCACAAGTAATTCAAAATTCTATTTAAGTAATCTGGCCTATAAGATTCGATTTTAAGAAATAATTTGTTATCCCTACTTTTTTGAAAAAATTGGGCTAATGTCTAACACGCATTTTTAACTACATTAAATTATTTAAAATAAGATAAAAAATACATACATATATATATATATATATATATATATATGTATAAATGTATATATATATGTATATATATATATATATATACATATATGTATATATATACGATATGTATATATACAAGTGTCAGCGAAAAAACATTGAGTTATGCTCCACCAGGAGGTTAATAAGAATCATGTATGTTAGAAAAATATTGAGAAGTTAGATTTTTAGTAAATAATAAGAAGTCGCTTTGCATTGCGGAGCGCTCGCCATTCGCTACATGACACGCTTCGTCACTCACGACGCTCGTTTACATGGCGGTTTTATGAACAAGATCATAGGAGTGGTGAAGCGAACGCCTAAATTGGATATTATGTATGTATGAGTTTTGATAATTGCGTATGGTTGTGTGCAGTATGTATGACTTACGCTTGCAACTATGATTTCGCAATTAAGCGCGCTTGGTGATTTTAGATACCACAGTATACAACACATTATATTTAAAAGTTGTATTTTGTAATATAATAGTATTAATCTATTTACAGTGGTAACTTGTGTATAAATGCTTGCCACTTACAGGTATGTACATATTTTATAGAATAAAATCGGTAATCACTCACCTATGATTGCCACGGGTGTACACGGATGATAGATCAAATTATGATTGCACTGATTTTTCAATCGTAGTGAAAATAAGTTGTAAGTTAATGGAAATTAAAAAACAAATTAAATGACATAAGCATTTTTAATATATCGCCTCTGGTTTTCGACACATTTTTGCACAATTTTTTTATTTGTTCGTGGACTCTATTAAATACAGAA
The DNA here is from genome assembly GCA_039881145.1 of Druceiella hillmani. Lineage (NCBI taxonomy): Eukaryota > Metazoa > Arthropoda > Insecta > Lepidoptera > Hepialidae > Druceiella > Druceiella hillmani. The sequence continues at coordinate 17,889,465 of JAYKKI010000047.1, read as the reverse complement.
ATATCTTAGTTAGCGGTACTTTTAAGTTTGTCAAAAGCAACGATAATATACGCACGCATCTCTATTCAGCTGTGACAATCGTTCTCAAATACTAAGTCTTTATAATACAAGAAGAAGTCCAGTAGGGTGATGTCTGGTGAATGTGGAAGCCTAAGTAAAGGTCCAAATCGACCTATAAAATGGATGCCAAACATTTCGTTTAGCCTATCACGAACTTCGACAAACAGAGTGCGGCGACACAACACAACTGAACACAAAGAGTTTTCCAATCGACTAAATTAATAATTGACTTTGACCACGAATACGCTCTTGCGTACGAGAAGAGAGTGGTAAAATAGCATCTCTCTTTTCGCACTTGACAATACATTTTCATCTTTTTTATTTATGCGTAAGATATAACTTATTTGCGACGTTCGAATGGCTGAACTCGCTATGTATTTAACACCTGACGGTAAGGTGTACGTAATAAAATATGTAAAGATTAGTGCAGACAGTTTTTCTTGAAATTTTTATTGTGCTATGATATCTAAACCTCTTGAGATAACAAATTCCGGTTTTCACCAATGATCTACATGCAATATATACAATATATATATATACAATATATATATATATATATATATATATATATATATATATATATATATATTTATATGTGTGTGTTTGTGTATGTGTGTGTGTGTGTGTGTGTGTATGTGTGTGTTTGTTTTTTCCTGTCTGACTATAAAAAAGTTTAAACAATTATGAAATTATCCATGAAGCACAAAGTCAATTACAAAATAACTTTTGAAATAGCCTGGATGCCTAGAAAAATAACATAAAATTAATTTCGGAATATAGACTATGGAAAAACGTATATATTATAAATATGTCTCAACATGGAGGATTCACAAGTGCGTTTTATTATCTTAGGCATATCTAGTCCTTCAATACATTTGAATCGTATATCATAATTATCATATAATTCACTTTCTGTACGTCAGTATTGTTAGAAATGGTAGAAAAACTTAAAAATATACGTAAGGTATTTTTTTCTACACTGGGGATCAGCTAGCTGAGGACGTATTTAATTCCACGTTTGAAATTACATCTCAATAATATAACTCATTTATATTACTAATATGTAGTCCAAGTGAATAAAATTCTTTTAAATTATATACAGACTTCGTCACAACCTTAAAACTGTTATAGGTTTTAACACGACCAAATGGTGCGGGAAAATGAATCCATCTATTGATTCACGTTATAAATAATATTTTGTCGATTGTGAAGTAAATTATGTAAAAATGAATTCTGTAAACTTTTACCCATCTCACTGGCAGACAATGAATATAAAATCGGAGGAAGATAAAAATTTCGTGCCCGGGATCGGCAATTAACCGTAAACAAAATCGAAATATGATATCAATGAATTTACTGTTAGCATCAAAGATTTCAATCTGTTTTAGAAAGTTTTTATCTGCAAACTTCTTACTTTTACTTTCAATAAAAAGATTCACAAAAATTAGGAAAGGATGGTATTTTAGAACACAATGTACTCTTTATTTGGTCTCAGAGGCTTATCAAAATTTATACATACAGAATTTAGAAGCAGTGTCGGTCTATAGATATAAGCTAATAAATTTTAGAATCACTGTTTTGATAACTAAATGGGGCCTACTTTTAATTAAAATCGATAGAGCAGCTTCGAAAATGTGGCAAATAAACAATTTGTTTCCATTTACCAAAAAATCATTGACAGGCCGCACGCGAGTCCTATAGAAAGATGGCTCAAGGTGATATTATTTCTATGGTTAAATTGTTTGATAGCTCAGAGACAATTCTTCTCTATTATAACCCTGATGAACAGCACTCGACGTGATATAGTCGAACTATGTTAGCGACATAATACTAGGTTGTTTAATATAGTAATACACGGTAAGGTGCAAATTTTATTGGAGGAATTCACATATTAACTCATTTTCATGAAAGTTTTGAGGGATAACATTTTGATCATATTCTCCGTCTTTGTTTTGCTCTTTATGTCTTATTTTTTTTTCATCAAGACACATTTCATTTTCTTCTTTCGGCCAAACTTCTACTTCTTTATTATAGGTATGCGTGTTCATTATTTTGGTATACATTTAATTTTTGATATTTCTTATTTAACCTATTGTAGTCTTAAAAATTACGCAATTTATTCAAGTCATGGTGCTAAAGAAAACTAAAATATATTATGTTTATACCAAAAAATATCTACTAGTAACGACTTTGGAATGAGAAATAAAACAATATAAGTAAATCCACTATTAGGTGCAAAAGAATCTAGAGTGACCATGGAAAAATTGATTTAGTCACTAATTCTTAAAATCACAAAGAAAACAAACGATATTTTTACCGGCCATATTCATATAAATTTTAAAAATCTATCCTTTGTCATATAAATGTTGCTAGCCACTGCTTGGTAGCAATTGCCATATAAATATTGAAAAGACCAAATTTGCTCAACAATTAAATATCTCTGCTCAACATGATAAAACATCGCTGCTCTTAAAAAAATTATATTTCCGAGAGATAACCGTACAGACGACAAAAAAACAAGAATGCAGAATGAATGCCAACATTAATATATGAATGATTTTCTGCACCTTTTTATAAAACTCAATCCCAAAAGTATCAATTCAGAAAAGAAATAGAAAATTATTTGTACATGTCCTTAAAATTGAAAACAAGGGTACGTATAATATTAGAATGATCATCATATAATTTTTCAGATAAAATACTTTTCTAGTTTTACAAATAATTTGTTAATAAAATTAAACTACAAAGCTAACCATAAATGATGGCGTGAAAATTATATTCTGATGTATAAATATAGTAAAAATATAGTATGTATTCATTATTACTTAGGACTTAGAAGTAAACACAAATAAGTAGCCATATTAGATATAATAATAAATTAATTTAAATTGTTTTAAAAGAGAGCGTTAAAAATTTACTTTACTAAACAAATTAATTTTTCATAAACTGAATAATGCAACGATTCCTAATCAGAAAAGGACAAAAAATTAAATTAATTTATAATCATAATACGAAAGAAAGAAGACAGGTCTGCATTAATGCGCATTTTATAGTAATATAATATCATGATCTGATAATGAGAAATAAAAATTATCATCAAAACTTAATGAGGTACATAATAATTTCTAGAAACAAATTATTAATATCAAGAAGGTAGAGGTAAATAGTTAGAAGCAAAATTACCGAGTTTTGAATATCTGATCTTGACAAATGGAATTAAACATGAAGTTTAAACGACTCTGATATTCGTTCCATCTTTTTGTGCAAGAGCCTATTGACAATAGTAAATGAATCATATGTATGATGGAAATCATATGGAATATATTCGGAACACGCGACTATGTTGTGATAGATACTACATCATATTTATTAATTAGCAGTTATTATCATCAAACTTTAATTTGCCGTTTAAGTATTTACTTTACATTGAACCATAAAAAAAAATTAGATAAATTTACCTAAAGATAAAATAAAGACCGACGCGAAATCTCAATGTAAGAAACCCATAATAAATCCCCGAATTTCCTCTCTCTCCTTGCCCGGCAATAAAGTTGAAGAATGATATTGTAACACTTTTTAAACATCTGATTAAATCAACGAAACTATTAAATTCAGCCTCGATATTATTTGGATAACTATATTATTTGGATGGACTATATACGAAATATTATATTATAATTTGGATGGACTATATATCGATATTATTTGGATGGACTATATACGAAAATAACTCGGAGCTTGGCGGACTGCAATATTCTGGATAATATATATTTTAAATACAATGCGAATTCAAGCTGCTGCTAGATTATATTAGAATTCGCCACACAATATGACCACACTGGTAAATCCCAGATTCATACATGTAAACTTCAACACATTATTAACGCTAATTTAATAAAAATTTCTATTAAAAATATTGGAAACAAATATATTCATCGAAATATCATATCGTTACATATAAAATATTGTACGATGATCGCATATTGTGTCATATTAAGAATAAAAATCGCATTTCAAAGTCATTTAAAAAAGGTTTAAGCAGTTCATTATGGTTTACAGATAGGAGTACATTATATTTCAATGTGACGCTATTAAACACACGGCGGTGAAAGGTTAATATTAATAATTAATCAAAATATTTATAAATAAAATAGATACATTTAACGATTACAATCGTTAAGTTTTAGGTGATTTCAACGTGAAATTGTGAATGAACACAACTTTCATAATCGTCACTATGTCGATATAAAATCATTCAACATCAGTTTTATTGTCTTAACTGTTATCTAATATCTCCCCATTTTAAATTTTTCTGTAGTATACATTTCAATCATCGTTGAGAAAATCGTTATGGTATTTCAGCTATATATCTCAATAACTATTATGCTCTCCTTTAATTGTTTCAGCTTTAGATGATACCATTTCAATTAAGTTGAGTTCACATATATGGGATGACAAAAAGTACATCTTTTCTAAAATTAGCACATAGTCTAGGTATCCTAATAGTGTCATTAAATATAATTCCATATTTTACATAACCATGCCGTCATCATATCTCATATCATACATAATTTATTGAAAAGCTTATTCGACTAGACAGGCGTTTCTGTTTTATCAAACACGTATTAGTAATAATTAGCTTTTATTACGAGCAGTGTCATAAACTTGTGTTTTAAATATACCCATAGTTACATTGCTCTCTTAAAACCTGCAGAAAATTAAATCACTCTATGAAAATTTGTTTTCATCCATGTCGAAAATATGTCTATGTATAATGTAGTACCGCCTTAGTTCCTATATAATAAGAAGCCAATTATGTGATGTGAATACGTGTCAAGAAAAAATTCTCTTCATTCACTTTGCATTAATATGTTCAACGTTACATCATTTATTTATTTGTTTATCATACATGGGGGAAAACCAGATACACATCACAGTGAGATAAAATGATGGAAATTTTTAGGGATTACGCTAACTTGTATCTTAACATTCCCACATCAAGATAACACACTGAGTATATAGATCCATAAACTTTTACGAGTATTTGTATAATACAATAAATTAAATTATGGAACAGATATTCCTGATAAATGATTGTATCAAATAATTAATATGCGTAATTATAAAAAATTAATCATCCATTCACATTTCACGATAATAATTATCAGTGAAAGAAGAAATAATAATAATAAGAAGAAGAATATAATAATAATTACAAGTACATAATAGCACAAAGGACAAAAATTAAATAAACAAAGAGAAAAAGATCGAAAATGTCAAATAGATGTAAAAAGAAATAAAATATAATCTCACGTCGTTTGAAAGGACTAATGGTTGTATAGTATCCGTATACCGAGCTAGTGAATATGTTCAGGAAATGAAACAATCTGTTGCGATATGGAAAGTACGGTATTTAAATAAGCATTACGATTATCTTGTTTGGGAATATTGAAACGATGTTGCAATATTCGTATAAATCGTTTCTGCACCCATTCGATCTGACATGGTTTCGATTTCAAACTGCAAGAGCATATTCAAATTGAGACGGCATAAGAGCTGTGTAAAAGATTCGATACGTTCTCATTTGTTTAAAATATCTGATAGTTCTTAAGATAAAGCTCAGCAAAGTACAAGATCGCGAGGTAATTTGCTTAACATAAGTATTAAAAAGTAAGTTATGACCATATATCATACCAAGAACGCCTATGCAATTAACAGACTCCAAAGAATAGCCACCTATGTAATAACCATGAAAATCTATTTTCTTGCTTTTAAAAAAAATAATCGAAATACTCGTACACTTACTATGACTTAATTCTATCTTGTTTAGTTCGCAATATGCATCTACTACATATCAAGACCACCTTGTAGCTTTGCATGTGGTCATTAGTATCTAACAAGAATTTTCTGCATTTGAAGCAATTTCTCCTCTAATTTATGAAAATGGAAAACAAAAGAAGACCCAATATAGAACCTTGAGGCTCTCCTGAAATTACGAAAACACGGGCTTATTTAAAACCGTTAATTTGTATTGCTTGTTACCTGCTGCTGAGATACGAGATAAACCAAAGATGTAAATTTCCCTTTATAGTATTAAACGAGAGTTTTTTCAGCAACATGAGGTAATCAACCTGGATAAAAGCGTTTTTACAATTGGTGCAGATCTATGTTCTAGAATCAATCTATGTTCTAGAATCCATAGATATAAAGAGGTATTGTGTATACATTAACAGGTTGATTAACGTGGATTAGTAGTTATCGGTTATTAATAACTAGATATGTAAAATATGTGATATTTAATGCTCATGAATAAGTAAATATGTAAAAATCAAGAACATGTAAAAATAAAAAAGTTTAAGAGAATAAGGAAATTAAATAAATTAGATATTAAAAATGTTACTTGTGAGAACTATTCTTGTCATCAAATCTATGATTTTCAAGAATTTTTTTTTATCAAAACATGATGAGATCCGATACAGTTTATAGGTTACGGGTGGATTAATTTTATGCTTCTTTTATTTTTTACTCCCATACTTTTCCAAAGATTACTTTTTTCAATTTATAGACTGTTTTTAAAACCTCAGTATTACTTTAGAATTGTAAATTACATTAGAGCCCCTTAATGTCGATTGAACTTACTTAAAATCAACCCCGGTTTTGAGCAATTTTTTGTTTGCCAAAAATTTATAGAGATTTTTTGCTTATTTTTAAGTTGGTATCTTCGTAGACATAACTTTTTTTAATTTTAACATCTACCAAGTAAAATAAATAATATGTCTTGATCACCAGTACCCGAAAAAAATGTATCTCTTTATGTGAAAGATATTCGTGGATTATATGTGATCTCATCAGTGTCAAAACCGGTAAGGATGACGACTGCATTTGTATTGTTACGCAAAATTTCAACTTCCAACTGCGTAGTATCATTGAGACGCCCACTATCAGCATCAAACAATATGGAAGAAGACTTGATTGAATCAAACACATGGAGTATTAAGAATAACAATTTTTGACTTCTCCCAGGATTTCATCCAAAATAAGTAAAATGAAGAATTTTTTAACCAAATTATAGCTCATCTATGTGACAATGTATACTCGTCATAAAATAAATTTGTGATGGTCTGATAGACAGCAATAGTAAAAATTTTGGGCTGTATAATAATCCATTCATTTTTTAAAAACTTTGCTATCTCCAGTACCAAAAGTAGATTGAAGAAACCTACATTTACATGACATTAATTCATAGATTCAACATTATAACGCTGGTTCATTACTGACTTGACTTCAAAAAAAACACTCACACTACAAAACTTCAAAATGTAATTATATTTACATAATGCAGTGCAAATTTCTGTCGAATACTTCGAAATAGGCTAGATGATTCATTATTGAGAACAATACCTTCATCCCATACGACTAATAATTTACCATTTTTCGTATGAAACAGACGAAATATTGATTTAGTAAAATGTTAAAGGTGATTTGAGCATTGAATATGTAATTTTCTCTCCATTACGAAGCAAAACTTCAAACTGATGTTAATCATTATTTCCTGATGCCTGACCTTGCTAACAGCACATTGATTAAGTAAATTTCTATGTCCCGCCAGGAATGCTAATCAGCATAATAACCCTAGCTCTGAATAGCGCTCTCTATGACTGAATTATGTATATGCCTGATGTTAATCTTGAAATTCCTTTTTAAAAACTTATTACTGCTACAGATAAAATCCGTTGTAATTTTGTAATTGAAGTTGTTTAAAGAAAAAATCTGAAAGCAAAGTTTAAAAATAGAAACTGTGGATAGATTTTGAAGTATTTTTAATTAATTCTGTTTGGTTTGTTTTGATAAAATTTACCTTTGATTATTTCTGAGGATTACTGATAGTATCTAGTTAAAAAGCACTCGTAAATAAAAAAATGAATAGACTCTCTAAAACCTTCTGAGGAATAATTCTAATGGATGGAAACCCTTTGTTTTGAGTGCCCTACATAAGAGCAATGAAAATTTTACCAGGAACGTATGCGAAACCCTGAGTTAACTTGTATTCACGGTCTTTTCACAAGTTTCCCGGAATTGATAATATCGATAATAAATTATAAAGGTAGTATGGAATACCGGAGTCAAGTTCTTGAAGTCTTTTACCATTACTTGAGTAAAGCTCATTTCCCGACTGTTCGAAAAGTGGGGAAACTAAAAGTTATATCAAAGAATAATGGGAAATAAAAACTAACTGAAATTCTAGAGACCGCCTTCTTACGCTCCTTTCAATTTTGGGGAGTTGCTTAGATGGGTTTCGGCGGCGCGTCTATTAGCTCAGTTAACTTATTAGCCGGAGTCATCTAGAAAATTCAGTTTTCGAATCGGAGTATCTACTTCAGATGGGTATCTGCCCTTTATGCTGGATAGATGCGTGTTCGTAAAAATATATTCTAGGTATTTTTTTGATATTTTTGGCGCATTTGACAAAGTCTAGTGGCCAACCTTTTTGTCCGCACTTCACTCCCGAGGTGTATTAACAAACTTTCGTTATATGAAAATAACTACTTCTACAGTCGAGTGGCCTACTTGCAGAACGAAGATCATAAGGTGCAGGAAACCTTGACCAGGAATTGTCCGCAAGGTTCGGTGCTCGGTTGCATCGGTCATGTTTTATGGTACACTAGCGACATCTTTTCGAGGATGCGGTATCATCGCATATACAAACGTAGACTAGCGAGGGATCTGAGGAGATCCAGGTTTGGTATGCCAGAACAAGTCATCTTCGATTCTTGGTCGAACTTTATACCGCAGGTGTGCTACATTGGTGAGAAGGGCGATACAGTGGTGAGGAGATTAGAGTTGTCTTCCATAACGTATCTTGGTTTGTCGGAGTATATTGACTTCTATTTTAATGTTAATAGCATTATATCTTGATAAATTGATATGTATTTATTGATATATTAAATTTATATATATATAAATATATATATATATATATATATATATATATATATATATATATATATATATGCGCCATCAATGTGGGCCTTATGGTGGGTCGTTGTCCAGCAACGTAAGGCCGTGGTGTAGCAACAAATCTTTCAGAACTTGCTTTATGGTGGCGTTGCAGGTTTTACCTGTCACTCTCACGACCGTGAAGTGCACGACAAATTTCATATTAGTACGTGGCCCGAATTTTTATAGGGGTTCGTTGAATTTTGAGTTTTTGGAAAAATATTCCCTTATTGATAGAAAGAGACGTATTTTAGAGCACAAAAATTATTGATAGTATATGTGGACGCTATTCAAAGTTGGAAATTACTAGGTTGTTTTGGCATGTTTTCTAGCGATTACTATACATCACAAATATTAACAAGGCATGGTGCATTCCGCACCAATTTGCATAGTAGATTTAAATTACATAGAGATTTAAAGGTTCTACTTGTTCCTTTAGTTTCAAAACGCAGGACATGATTCACATCTTATTCCACTGCAGTGAGCACAACAATGTGCATACAGTTTTATTTGAGAGCATGCATCTCTATATTGCAGTAGAATCACGTGATACTTTAGAACGTGGTTTATTTAGAGACCGTGATTCGGTTGAGAGTGGACCGATCTTTGAATCTCCGCAAAGTGTGTTCTTTAAAAGTACCGGAGATCCTAAAACTACATATGGAGGGGGATGTTACGGGCTTCTGGAGGGACTGATCCTGGTTGATGTTATGAATAGTACGCTGCTTCAGCGCAAATTTAAATTTAGCATAGTAGACTCTTATGATGTGCAACAGAGATACTCGGTCTTCTTTAGCAATCCGTAACAATATTACGTGATCGAATATCAACCTGTTATTAAAAAAACTACTTTATACTATTCAGCAAAAACAATTGCGCCTGACTTATCCGAGCATTTATCACCAACGTACATTCATAATCATTTATGTCTAATCGTTATATGAAGATTATATACAAAGAAATATATAATATAGGAATTATTTGATAAATTCCTAAGTGACAAGATATTACTTCAAAAGTGTCTTTTTATTTAAAAAAAAAATTAAAGAGTTTAAGTGTTCAGTTCTATCTAAGTAATCACGTTACAATCTAAAAAAACTAAAAAAATGGGTTCTCTTCTGCTTTATTTAGAGTAAAGGAAATAAAATTAGCGAGATTATATTGAAACTTTAATCAGTATCATAAAAATAAAATATATAATCCCTGTTATAGGCAAGCGATTGCTATAAGCACAAATCGGAAAAAGTTAAAAAAGGGAGGAAAACGTTAAAAAATACCCGAGGAGATCTGTTACGGAAAAAAATGAAGATGATATACTACTTATCGCCGAAGAAGTCCTAATGAATAATCATATTATGATATTACAATTATATAGTAAAACAGTATGCATTTTTGTCCCATACTTTATATTTATTTTTAATGTCAATATTGAATATTGTTACATTTTTCAAGAGTAATTTTGAAGAGTATTTTAATTTAATATTCATTTTTCATCAATAAATATGTAGTCAACAAGATTATTCATGCAACGATAACAACTGAAAAGAGGAGTGATGAAATGAGAATTTATGTACAATTATTATTTCTCAGGAGCTTTTTGAGGAATACCTTAATTTCTTATTAGCGAAATCAGGCTATGCATAATTCAGTCGTATAAAGCGTTAATCGGAGTTAGGGTTTGTTATGCCCGTCAGCGGCGGACGGCGGGACAGAAAAATACTAAAATTCCTTCATGAAATCCATAGTAGAATTTATAATTAATTTCTGATTTCAAGGAATTCAAAATACACATATGGACCACACTACAGTATATTACATTAAATATTAAATAAAAACTCGGATACTTCATTATATTCAATTATAATTTATAGGAGGCTGTGAAATCAATAGTCACTTTTAGCATTTGGTTAAAATAATTTTAGATGTTAAATGATACAAAACGAATAAAATAGACACAATTATGACTGCTTTGTGTAAAGTAGTAATAAAATATGGTTTTATTATTTTATATTTTATATAACTATAACGTATTGGTGAAATTGAAAAGTTTTGAATATTTTTAGGATTCCATGAAAAAATGAAAAAAAGGTCTCTGACCGTCCATATGCCACAGCATCAAAACACTTTCGGTTTACAATAATTTACGATGAAATTTTACAGTGAAATGTATATGAATTGATAGTAAACATCGAATTAAACAGCAAAAAAATGAATTTCTAATATTTTGTACCGTAAGACAAAAAATTACAACTGTCATAAGTTGGCACACTTATTCGTCCGTTTGTAATTTTTTCGCAGAAATCGTTTGAAGTAGAAACTTGAAATTCGGCGCAATGTCATAACATATTACCATATACAAATCAAATTAAGACATCAAAATATGGACGTAGAAGTTTAGGGAGATGCATAAAAATCGTATGGAATATGAGCTGAGCCTGGAGTGACAGTAAATAAAGAGCAATTTAAAGGAATTCCAAAATTATCGATTACAAAATTTTGTGTAAAACGATTGTAAAGATATTTACTAAAAATGTAAACAAAAATTTATTCAGAAAATATTTCATAAAGAAACGTGAAATTTGGCATAAAATATATTCATCCGTATACTTCTAAACACTTATATATATTCGTATGAAATATTTCAGACAAATAAAAATCTAAATTTTTTTTCATTCATGTATCATTTAGAATACTGGTTTACAAAAAAAGATCATAAGGGTTTAAAAACTATTTTTACAAAATTGTATTCTAAAAGTATTATGGAAATTATCGACAAAATGTATTTCCTTATCCCCCTTTTTAAAACTGCTAAAGTCAAATTTATATATAAATATAATATCAATATTGCTAAAAGTTAACTGAAGGGCAATATCGATGATCCTAAATATCATAGTTTTTGAAATAATTCCTATATTTTGAGGCCTGCAAAGATTTGCTAAGTAGTATATTTACATGTTGAAAAATAATATTTCTCGAACTGATTTTATGAACTGGTAATAAAATAATAAAATCTTTGATGAGATTTTCAAGATTATTTGAATCTAACCTTTAAAAAAATTAAATATATAACTAACTGTCGGCTTTGCGATACCTCTTTTTAAAAATAATTTTGTGTATAAACCATGAACGATTTTATAACGTACACACATTTATATATGTATTTACAAAAAAACATTTAAAGTTAAAAATGATTTCATTTCCACTAAGTTTATTACTAACATGAGGAATCTAAATGAATGAGAGGGTAAATTAATGGAATAAATATGAAAATAATAAACCTAAATCGTAATATTTTTTTAGAATTGTGGCCTCAATTTACAAAAAAGGAACAATAACCAATGATCAACAAATCTGATAGATATTACTAAATTTATTAAAAGTATTTAGTAGATATATTTAAAGAAAAGTGAAAACGAATCAACTTAGTTACGATATGTTTCGTGTGATTTAAGTTATATATAAATTATTTAATTAACCGTCAAAAATTATTTTTTTGTATCTTACTGAAATATGTACCTATGTTAATTTTTGAGCAAATTTTGTTTTACGTAATTCACTTGAATTTTGAGATTTATGCACTTTCTTTCAAGTCTAATTAAGTCCAAATTAATCTCCACAAATGAATAATGTGCCAAGCTACGCCCTATGGAAACAGTTTGGTGCTTGTAACTTCCACATATATGCAAATGAGCTCGTCATTGAAGTTTGAATCTGACGAAATTTACATATCACCTTTTAATGCTTCGAAATACTGAAAACGTTTCAGGAGTTTAGATTTAGTACTCTATTTACCATGTGTAAATCGCTTTCTCTAAATTGGGATAATGTCATTAGAAGGAAAATGTTTGTGATATTGATTGAGTGTTTATTTATCATATCGATTATTTATTGGCGAAAAATTAACACTTTATTATATTGGTCACGACGTACGGACGCAGCCTGAAGAACTTTACACAAATTATTCAAAACTTTGTTACGAAACCCAAAATAATTGAAAAGTGTAAATATAATATAGAACAGCATTTGCATATATTTTCATGTTGTGCGTATTTTTTTAAATTAAATTTTTTATTTTCTCAATATATAATTTCAAATATGTTACTATTATCTTCTGTGTCATAAAATATTTAAATTAGTCCCTTGGATTTTACATTGCTTCTCAAATCATGTATATTTACGTTTTTATAATTATAAGCAGATGCTAAGAAGAAATTAGGTTAATGAAACATTACCTTCTAAAGTAAGATCCCACGATTTTTTTTATATCTCATTCTTTAATAATACTACTGGTTTTGAAATATTTTATTCTTTTAACTTGATCAATGTGGTTATAACTACGCGAATATGTCCTTGTGTTCCGCAATCTCATCTTCATATTTTATACTAATGCAATATGCACCTTGCTCTACCGTTCTGTCCACAATTTTTAAAGTGTATACTTTAACCAAAAACGATAAAAAAACGAAACACATTCTCTTTCGTATACTCTGTGATCAGCCCGACTTGTATCTGTTAATATTATTGTACTTTTGTGCATTCACGTTGCTCTGGTAAGAAATTCCGTTTTCTTGTTTTATTTCTTCACATATTTTCCTTGTAGAGCATTTAAAATGGATAAGCATACGCAAAAAAAACGAAGATATGAATTAACGATTAAATAAGCTAGAAAGGATAATAACAAGATGGACTCATTACGACGGCCATGAGAGTAAGTTACCACTTTTGGGCTTAATTTAACTATCATTCTTGAAATATGGTCAAATCTCTAGTATTTTCCCGAAAAATTAATTGTGAGTAAATTTTAGCGCCATACTTTAATACAAAATTATGCAAATTATGAATTTTTACGAGACATTGGCCTTTGGTACATAAATGTTTACTGTCCTGAAAGCCGCCTCGACTACTATCTGGCGACTGAAAACATTTAGTTCCACGCTTAATTTAGTTCGTCTTTTATAGATGATTATTCCAACGAAACCAACTAGAACTTCACGTGGAGGATAAGTCGTTTTTCACAAGTAAGTAGTCTACCACGTGAGACGTAGCCAATCACCATTCCACTTTCACCTCAAGATCGCCCTGACCTACCCGTTTTTATGGCCGTTAAGAAGAAGTTCGGACTTAAGAAAAAGGAAAGGCAGATATGAAAAAGTTTGTATCCCCAGAAGAAGTGAACTTAGTTTGTATCCCCAGAAGACTCCGAAAGAAATTGTGATCCCAGAAAAAATAACGACGACAACGGTTGAGGCACTTGCTTCCCATACGGACAACAATTCTTTACCGGCCAAAATTGAATAGCTTTGGGGCCAAAAAGGCAAACCTGACGTACATCAGCAATGCTTTTGATTTACATGATAGTTCAACCAGGCGATTCTTACCAATTTTTCGAGATGAGATCAACACAGATACAAAGCTGGTAATAATAAAAAAAGATGACTCACCCGAGAATTGTGAGCTTCTAATGCCTCCTAAACTAAACGATGAACTTGCTGCAGCTATGAATGAAAATGTTATAACAAGAGATAAAAGGATCATGAGGCTGTGCTGGCTGAAACGATTACCGCAATTCGTAAAGTATTCAACAACATTTTATCTTTCTATTCCTTGTTTCGTTGTTCATTATAATAGAATATAAACGACAATGAGTCTTCCAATGATTCGGCAAGATTGTTATGTGGGCTATACGAAGATAACACAATAACACTAAGTTGCTCATACTTCCTGAACTTATGGAAAATATGAAGGAGATCTTAGAAGAGACCCATGCTTCACACTATTTGTTTCGGAGATAATTTAAAAATACACTTATAAATCTGTCAACGCTCATAAATCTGTGAGGAAGTTGGCGCCGAAACTAAAAATTTTACGAACTAAATCAAAACAACCGGCAAAATAAAGTATAGATTTAAACTACTAAAGTCCACAACAACCACAGCTACCACGTCAGAGTGGGCAGAAACCAAAGCAGAGGAGCTCACCGTCGAGACATTATCAGTTTCGTCAGCAAGATCACCGCCATTATTGAGAAGGTACCAATTAAATACTTCTCTGATCCCTAGGCTACTATCACTACAGATCCCACTATACTTAACTGGTTTACGGGTTATATTACATAATACCTTCTTAAAAACTCCAGTACAAACTTACATTATAACAAATAATTCATTCCCCAAAACCAAGTTCGACTTATTTCCAGTGAAATTGATAAAGTATTAGAGCTAGGTGCCATAGAAAAATACTTACCAGTAGATGATGTAGTTTCTTTCTAGTATATTTCACACTCTAAGTCAGGTAGATATTGGAGGTTAAAAATGAATCACAAAAAGCTAAACAAATTTGTTAACACTGTTCATATTAAGTTCGAAGATATATGTCCTACTTACATTTATACTTGCGTTTTTGTTTCAAGGTACCTTGTATAAATTCATATATCTTCCGTTCCGACTCTGTACAGCATCATATGTTTTCAAGAAACTTATGAAACTAGTTATATTTTACCTGAGCGCTTTGAGACTGTTTTTTATTTGGACGACACCCTGTGTCTTGTTATACATATGACAAATGTTTACGAAATATCCCCACCACTACGAATTTATTGGAAAAACCTAGGGTTCATAATTAATATAAATAAAAACCATTTGGAATCTAAGAAAGACTACCAACATCAAGTATTTTTGTTAAACTCAGTTCTGTATTCGATCTATTTTCCTCAAAAAAGGAGAGAGTCTATCCGTAAAGACATACGTAAACTTAAAGTCAAACGACAGTGCAGATATATATAATTCGCTGAACTAATGGTTAGCATATTGGTACATGTCTAGCCATATAATGGTTGCCTTTACAAATAAACATATGGAAAATCAAAGGGCGGTATTATTGAAGACTAAAATAAAATCTACATTGAGGTTGTTCCTGTAACAAAGGAAATCATATCAGATCTAAAATGCGGGTCATGAGATGTTCAAATTGTTAATAATAGCATTATATAACTTTGAACTAAAGATAATTTCAGACGCTTTACAAACAGGATGGTGAGTGACTTGCATTAGAAGCCATTAACACTGGACAGAGGATTAAACACATTTTCACATAAATTATCTTGAGCTACTATATCTACAGCATAATATACAAGGCATAAAGTTGCATCGGAACTAAACTTATTAAGAATCGACACCGCAACAGCTATGTGTTATATTAATTGTATGGATAACACTCGCTTTCCGCACTTAAATGGCTTGACGATCCCTTGCCAAGCAGTGAAATGATAATATTGTGAAAATAAATAATTACAGGTGCATATACTTTTCATTAATTCTAACAAAAATTGTATTACAGAAAAGGAATCAAGCCGTTCAAAGTCTGAAATTAAGTGGGTTGATTACTTATCTGTAATAATATTTTTGTTAGAATTAATGAAAAAACACATACAATAATTGTGTGATGTGATTTTCGCAAAAATAACGAGATTGACCTTTTTGCGAATAGTTGTAATGCTAAATGTCGAAATTATTGGCTAAATGTCCAACAATTTTTATCATAAATGCCTTTGCTCTACAATGGCATGGGATTTTTCTCTGTGTTTAAATAGGATATTAAAAAATTAAAATACAAAGGGCATTGTTGTAGTACCTCACGAACTTGATACCCGCTTTTCAATTCCATGGGCATATATGAGCAATTAAAATGGAATCTTGCTATAATTTACTGTCCCCCTATTCCAGGAATCCATACAGAGATCTCATACTTCTCTGATAATATTGCCATGTTTTCAGAGAAATATTCCTGAGAAAAGGAATACCATCTACCGCAGTAGAAATAACGCTGACTTTACTGTCAGTTATGTTAAGACAAAAATCGCTATAAGTCAGTATATACAGCTCACTTGACTCCATAAAGTCAACAGTCTCTTTTGTTTTACTGGACACGTAAGAAAGAAAAGACTTTTTAGTGGCATATATAAGCATAGACCAAAATAGTTTAAATAAGAATAGATTTGGAATCCAAACATTGCCTTAAATATTTGTCGAATTTATTTGTCAATAATGACTTAATTTAGAATTACTCTCTAAAAATCTAATTACACTTTTGATCCTAGTCAATACACATAACGTGCAAACCTTATTTGTTTAGGTAACATTATCATTAATGAGGATAGTATCAACATTAAAATTTCAGCCTATTTCATAACATGTGCCCCTCGCAGGCCATGGAGTAATGAGAAGGCAGCAGATTGGGCCACCAACTCCTTCATCTTTGCTCACTTTTACAAGAGGTCAATTTTTCCTAACCGAATAATTTTGCATTTTGTAATAAAATATAAGCTAATCTGTGATAGGCAATTGATAAATTTTGTTCATTATAAACACAACGTTAAAAAAAATTTTTTTTCATTATAAATTTTGTTCATTATAAACACAAAATATGAAGACAAGAATATGCAACGTAATTTAAAACTTACTTAAACACTTATTTACCTAGTGAAGTTGGATTCTCAATTATTTGAATTAATCTCATCCTCATCCCAGTCCCAACCCTGCCCACTTGATAAGCGTCGTATAAATTGTAGTTAATTGTTTCTTATCTACTTTAACCCTTATTGAAAAGCGCGCGCCAAGTCGCGTTGACCATAATAAATGTGTTTAATTTTTTATAAATATTGTGGAAAGTGCAGTAGTGAAAGGTGCATACTACGTTAGCTCGACGAGATTATTTCACATAATTGGGGATTGGATCTAACTTGGTAAGTCCGATCTTTTAAATTGTGCAAAATTTGATAGGAATGTCTACAGTAATGTACAATATTATTTTTCTATTTTCACGTATTTTACTCCGCTTGTTCGAGTAAAACAATTATACACTATTAAGGAAATAGGCGTAAACTTTGGAATAAAATACAATATATTTTTTAAAAAATTTGTAGTGAAGTGATATCGATTTATAATTATTAGAGCCACACTTTCTAGTCACGTAAAGTTTAAATTTTTTTATTCAATTCTTACTCTATGAGAGCACTAAAGTAACATTTATTATAAACATAATGTTTTTGTCAACAATAATGTAGCTCAGCGGATAGTAATAAATTGCGGAAACACAGATTCGAATGCAACTTTAGATATGATCCTGTTTTTTTGCTTTTATTGTTTATATACCTAAAATAAATGAAATAAAAAATTATTAATTGAAGAGAACCTTTCTACAATTATGTTTATTGTGATTTGGGCATTATTGTTAACGTAAATCAAATTAAAGTTACCTTGAGTTACAGTGGCCCAGTCTTATGTATTTGCTGGCTTTCCCAACACATCACCATATTTATTTTTTGTTACATTTTATATCACCTTTGCTACAAGACAAATTCAACGATATCTCCTAAATTAAAATCCAGTTCGTATTATCCACCAGTATCCAAATACTACGAGATACCAATTATTTATAATTTTTCTTACAATATATTTACTATAGTATGCACCACCAATTCCACCTATTAAGAATTTTTTTTTCTTGTCGTATATTTGCTAATATTTGTATTATTCTTCGCTAAATACTTTTGCTTACATTTTTGTCTCTTGGGGACAAACTATTCAAACACATAAATCGATTCACTTATTATTTAGATACATGTCCGGTCAAAAATTAAATAACAAGAAAATCACCCTAGTGTTCCCCTTGTGATATTAAAGCATGTAATAAGCTGTCCATTTTGATGCTAATCCTACAAGTCGTGGTGAATGTATAGCCCACATTAGTTGTTCATTTACTTCACCAACAGCTCTTGCCATAACTATATTCATATTATTGTGTCATAAGTTTTATACATATTCATAAAAACGGCACCAAGAATGGGCCTGTATTAAAACTTTTCTTTCTCGACTTACCTGCGTAAATATTTAATTATAATACATACATTTAACACCTTCATGTCATTCTTTATCTCTTAATAAATTTTTTTCATTACTTGAGCCTTTTTTTGAAATCTGACTTTCAAATTTAAGTTATATAATATTGTGAGTGGACTATAGGTTCTTCATATCCTAAATTTATCAGTATCTAATTAGGAGTAGGTTAATTGTCTCTTAAATACAGATAATCAAACCATCAGATATAACATTGCAGTATATATTATTATAGTATTCCGTCAGATCCCGCGAAATTAAATGACAATGTGTTTATATGTTTCTCCTTTGTATACCTGCATCTAAAATGATTGAGGCTATCAATTTATTCTTTTTTTTTTAATTTAACCCAAATGCGATATTTCCCTGTTTGACTATGAGAATACATAATCTAGGAACCTGATATTCCTTAAATTGCGTCTATTAAAACGGCGAAAACTATCAAATTCGTATTTGAAATAATTCTTCAAAGCATATTCATGTATGCGCTGAATTCCCTTAATTATAATTTTTTATACTTTGTTCGAAATGTATGTATTTCACCTTTTTTGATGTAACGTTTACTGAAATCGGTAATGTTGCAAAATATGGAGTATTTGTATAAAGACTTATCTAATAATATTCCATCAGATGTGATGTGCAAAATAAAAATTCGCTCGCAATTAATACATGCGATTTAAGAAAATTAACGTATTGCTACATATTACCATAAGATCATTTATGCGAAGCATCCATTTGCAAAACATTTGTATATATAGCTCTAAAACTATAGAAACTGTGATCGACGTATGCACTGACATGATAAAGTATAGGAATACCTTAATAAAAGCCAGTGTAAAACTACCTAACATCAATGTTTGTATTGAGAGACGAATTGTTACCATTTAGTTGTAGAACTATTAAAAAGATAACATGTTGCGGAAATTGGAATCTTGAAACATTATTTTAAAATAATACTATATTGCAGTCTATATTTATATCAGATAATAAACCTACCCTTTTAATCAAAAAGTAAATAAGTGTAACTTAGTAATAATTTAAATTCAGTTTGTTTCACTGGACGTACAAAAAACACGTAAAAATTAATATTAAAAGTGGAGAATGTATAAAATGTTTAAATTGAATATGAATGACAATGGCAAGAAGTAAACTTATTCTTACACAAATTATTTTTGATAATGTGACGAAGAAATATATTCACATAACATTTTATTAAATAAGCAGATTTTTTTAAAGTAATGAGAAAAGGAAGGATGTTTACTTGCCTATCTATTAAATGTAACACGTTTCATTGTTGTATCTAACAAACAACTTTTAATTAATTCGTATTACACATCTCTAATAAAATTATTTTCAATCCAGTTTCATACTTAGAATTCGGCAAAATGAGAAACTGAAATTATTTTTCTAGTTCTTCCATCGGTGGAAGAAAAAATTGAAATTCACTTTTTCATTTAGATATTTCAAATCACAACCAAAAGTCTCTTACTGTTTTAAATATTTCAAAGCTTTTAAATAAACGTATGAGTATTTTTTCAAATAAGTTACAAGTAAATAAAATTTTTTAAACAGATATATTTATAATAATTCTTATTTTTTGAACAAATCGCTAATTTTTACGAAAACTTTCAAACATTTGAGTTCTTAAATGTGTGTTTGTTCATTATTTCGATGAGGATTCGAGATTTTTTTAAATATTTTAAATCATTCTTTTTTTAACTTGAACAGGAACTTTTTTTCTTCAACAAGACTCATAAAAATATTTTCTTGAACAGGACTTTCATAAAAATAAATTAATGAACACGTCGTTGTATATTAAGTTCTTAAAGTTAAACATAATATTATGCTACAGCAAACTTGGACATTCCTGTTTCATTGAAATAAAAAGAATCTTTATAAACATTGAAATAAAAAGAATCTTTATAGTAAAAACAGCAGAAAATTTGTAGGACGTTATGTTGTATAACGATGATTCCATTGAGATCTATATCCTTGTATTCCATAGATCTAGTATTCCATTGAGATTCCTTAGATCTAGTATTCCTTGTATTCCATTGAGATTATACATTGCAAATGAATTTTTAATGGATCGCTTTTTTTGCATTAAATGGTCAATTACATAATGTACGATAGACTCATATGGACATTTATATTATATTATATATATATATATATATATATATATATATATATATATATATATATATATATATATATATGTGTATACATATATATATATATATATATATATATATATATATATATATATATACATATATATATATATATATATATATATATTTATTTATTTATTTTTTCATATTCACATATTACCTCATAATGGATGTCTTCTGTGGTTAGGTATGAATATTTTTTTATAGTTAGGAGCGGTATGATTAACTATAATTTTTATATTTCGTGCGCCAATTTTTCAAACGGTTTGCCTATTCTATATAGCAAATTTTTTTCACTACAATCAGTCAAATTTGGGTTTTGAAAATTACAAAATCATAAAATGTACGTTTTTGAATTTTTTTCTTGAGCGAACCGTATTAGTCATAAAATGTTTCGATTTATTCAAAAGGCTTATTAGTCATCTATACTTAACTAGAAAAAAAAATTACAATTAGACTTAATTTGTAGTCGTGACACCCAAAAGATCGACACAGAGTAATAATTTTTACAAATTTTAAAAAAGTGTCTATACCTTGAAAACTAAGAGATTTTCATTAAGGTCAAATTTTGCAGTAACTTAGTCATAGTTTTGTCTATCTCCTTTTTTTTGGTTGGCCCATGACTTACGGGATACATGTAGGAAATACAATAAATTGAAAATTGAATTTCTTTGTTTAGCAAAAAGCGCTTATAATTACATTAATGAAATTACGAAATCTTATAGTTCTGATATAGAAGCCTTAGTTCAGTTGTTTTTACTAATAGAGATGTGAGAAATGAACCTAAATGAAAACATATTTACTATTACATAAATATGAAGATGCGTAACGTTCGCGATTATGTAATTGGAAATATGTTTGTATGAAGAAAATTTTCTTGTTTATATATGGCTTAATGAATAAAAAACAGCCAGTCTATTGGTCAGCTTGAAAATACAAAAAATTTAAACTGAAAATAAAACCTATATATGTTTGCAATGACATTGATATCTTTTGTCTCTATAAATGCCGTGTACAAATATCCTCAACTAGTTTTAAACAAATTGCCCAAAGTTTACTCTAGCGAATTTCGTTGAGCTTCGTAGATTACAATAATTTATACATGATACGCGTTCAAATACACAAATAGACAAATAAACAAAAATTCGGAAAACAAAATGTTTCCATCATATCACTTTTATCATATGCCCTAATTCATTATTAATATAGAGACAGGTTATAGATTGGAAACGAGTTTTATAAATGAAAAAAAAAATAAAAAACGACTGGATCTATCCCTCGCACTGGAACGTTATTCGGGTTATATCTAAGTGTGGCACGACGTCTGACGGTAACTAGTTTCAGACCAATCGCTATCCTCTATGCACCAGCTAAATTATTTGACTCCATTTTACATAGCAACATCGGTTCCAGCTACGAGGTCAAATCTGTAATTAGCAACATGGGCTTGGTGTTGGACGTTGGGCGGTCATGAACCTCGCATTTCAAATAATCGTTGCATATTTTGACTACTAAAAAGATTTTTATCGTGTTGATAACGATATCTTACTAAATTACCTTACTTACTAATGTTTCTTCGTGTCTTGCGGATATAATGCAAATAGTACGAGTGAGTAACTTTATATCCGAGACTTACGTTACAGGATCGGCAGTAAGCGCGAGTTCGAGTCTGGGGCCCCTTACTTTTTACAATCTTGGTAAACGATATCGGTTGCGCGGTGAATACTTCACATTGTTTGTTATTTGCCGACGACATACAGTTACATACGCTACGCTCCATGTAGCGAGTGGCGTATTGTTTAGCACAAAAAAATGTTCAACAGTGAGTAAAAGTCGAGCATGGGCTCCTATGAAATACGAATATACTTCGGTTAGCGGAATCCCACTTAGTTACTGAGTCCCACGTCTGAATGTGGTCGTTATTTTGGGAGCCAGATTTGATTCGCGATTAATGACGTAGTAAGAAAATAGTTTCGAAAACTTGAATTTATGTTGCATAATTCATATTATTTTCAATTCGTGTTGTTAACTTGCCTGCTGTACAATTCATTAGTGCAAAGCCGGTTAGAATGTGTCTCTATTATTTGGACCCCTGATATTTCCTTGCAACTCAGAAGAGATGTTGCACTTTTGACAATTATCATCCAGCTATTACAAGGAAAAATTCTAAACCCTGTATTATTAAGTAAACTTTAATTTTTCGTACCTGATAATTCTTCATTCACGCAATCATCACCTTTTTCGCTACGTATCTAGAACCGAATAATATCGAAACTCTCTAGTTTCCTACGGTACTCAATTGCTCCACCACCTGACCACGGTTGCACCAGAGTGTAATTTGTTTATAATGAGTGAAAGTAAATCTGTCGAAAATTGTAGTCGTTATCTTTTGTAGTTCTTGTATACTTTTGTACTCAGATTTAATCCTAAAATTTAAACTTTATTAAACCATTTATATTTTATCGTTACGAATATGTTACATGTAATTTATCGATACATGTGCGTAGAAGTAAATAAACAGACAACAGTTTAGAGTTTATTTTTCGGGGTTTGAGGTGGTTTGCTGTAAAAAAAATTTAATCACATATAATCAACACTAGTAAAATAAATATCACGAGAAACCATTCTGTCTTATGCTCAAGAAACTCCCCCTATTATATGAAAGTTTCAACATGCTGTGGTACAAAGTCTAGCACGTGTGGTCCAATACCTAACAATCTAACACCTGTAGTACAAAGTCAAAAAAGAGTCTCAGCACACTGATATTATAAACCAGTAACACTTTTCCTGAAATTTGTGTAGGTATCCCTAATTATTTGTTCAGCAATATAATCGTAGTGAGAGTAGTTATGTTGCAAGTTTCCATAAAATAAATATTATTGTGCAGCTATTAATATTAATTTGCGATACTTATATTTAGATTATTAATATACTTACATTTCTACATTACCATAAGCTCCAAAGCTTTTTGAACATATGAGTTCCGCAGACGAAAATAAAACCGAACTCATTTAGTACTAATGCCCGTAATTAGATTAGAACATTTTCAGGAAGTGTAACCTACGTGGTTGAAACATTTACTTTTGAACTTGCATTTTTTTAAAATGACTAATTTAATTAGTCCTAGATTGAAAACGCCTCGCGATACCAAATTATCACATGCGGGATTTGTATACTTAATAAAATGTATTTTTTCTATAGAAACCACAGAACAAATACTAACTAGTGAATTGATAATTGTTCATGCTACATTGATTTTTCGTGATGATTTTTCGTGGTATATTGTTCTTCATGCACTTATTTTTATCAGCTGCAGTGACCCTCTACAATATTAGTTCCAGAAATGATATAAGTATTTCATGCCATATTTGAAGATGATACATTTTTTTCCATTTCAACGGAATTGTTGATTCTTTTAACAAAGTTGTCGGACTTTCGTAAAATAATATTTGGTTTTAAATTAATTTTTTTTATTACTAGTTTAAAAAGGAATTAAGTTAAATAATTGCAAATAAACTGTGGCAGCCATATGTTCAGAAGTTCTTAATGAATAAACTCCATACAACTTTACAAAGTCATTTATAGATTCAACCTCTCAGTGATTAACTGTCACAAATTCTCATTTTCTATAAAGTTTCAAATGTCACCGAAATTACAGATCGTCGGTTCACTAGTAACGGTCAAAGATGTATAATAGCAAAATGCAATATTCGTGAAGGAAATCTTACTTATATTCGCTTTGTTTTAGTTTTGCAAAAATATTTGCAATACAAATTTGAATTTGGAAGCGCTCTTATAAAAAATATTACTTTAAAGTGATTTTACATTAAAATAATATTTTTTTAGATGAAGGGGATAATCAATGCCAGCATTGTAACTAATTTATATTGTCGAGGTAATATATTGATTTATGATTTTTTAATGTTTAATATCCATAAAAATAAATATTCTTATTCTAATGTAAATATTCATAGTTTTTAACAGAATATAACATATTATTTGATTATTTAGTGATTCTAAAATTTTGTACCCAACTTGTCCATTTATTTATACGTTGAAAATATGTAAGCACAAAAGGAAATAAATGATTTTAAATAATAGAAAAAATATATAGCAATTTGAATTAACATCATACAAGTAACAACCGATGGTGAACCTCCATTAACTTCATAATTAAATTTTTTAAGCGGTTAATGAAGCAGAAAAACATTTCATTACTAACATTTCAAATATTTCACTACATTTCATTACATTCATTTCATTACCTTCCAATAATATCATACCGATCAATGTAATTTTGCGAAAAAAAGTCATTGTTGCTAGACATTAGTGCGTAATTACGCCGGTCATATTAACTATGCTTTTGATCCACGATTAAATGAAACTACGTGATGTAGTATTATTTCTACTTTCTTTGATTTCTTTACCACGACCTAGGTTTCGTTGTATTACAACATCGTCATGTGGAATATTGGCAAAGATTGCTAATTGGAAGTTACAGAATAAAGAACACACACGGAGAAATAATGAGATTGGGAGGGCATCTGTTTCGAGAACAATAACAGGAGAGTTAAATAAATTCACAATAATTGTGATAAAAATCAGCATCCTACAGAACTTTGATGTTGTGACAAGACAAGACATTTATTGTTCTTTAACTCGTTTATAATATAAATTGAGAATGGTTTAGGTAAGAAAGCATAAAGTGTACCGAAATATGAAGATATATTTCTGTAATCGTATTTATCAGACAATAGTATAGGAAACAAAGTTCTACTTAGATAACGCTAGACATGACTGCTTTAGAATAAACGAGGTAGAAGATCAATTTATGCTTTGTAATTTTTTTCAAAACTTAATATTTATACTAAATTTAAAGTTTTTTTTCGCTTCAATAAAATTTACAAATTTTCGAAATAATTTTGTACTAGTTTAGAGTTTGTTTCATTTTTTCCGGGATAATTGCAAATTTCCTCCCGTCTAATTATTTCTATTAAACCATGCTTATTTCTCTAAAAATGACTAGTCCATTGAATCTATTTTTTCCAATATCTTCTGTTAGTATTGAAATTCTCGAAATAATTTTCAAATGGAGAAATCATTTTTTTAATAAATTTGGGATATTTGAATAGAGGTATTTCTAAATTTACAATAACCTGTAGATTTTTTTATCGAATATACCTAATTTGTTGATAAATTTTTACGAAATTGATATAATTTCAAATGTAATAAAATTTCGAAGTTTACCGTTATTATCGACGTTTACCGTTATTACTACGGCCATTTTTAGTGCAATAAAATTATTTGCCGTGACACTTTTGGGGCATTTTGGATCTATTTAATTAATTATTTTACCAAAAGGGCATTATTTATATTAAAAATGAAATGTAAACAACGAAATAATTTGTATTAAATTTCATTTATTAATATGATGGATTGCTGGTAATTTTATGCGATGTTGTATTAACAAAAACTGTTTAAGAAAAATTATTTCTTTTCATTTTCATTTCAAAAAACGCACTCAAAGATATTATTCTTCATTTAAATACATCGACTTTGTCATTATATATATATATATATATATATATATATATATATATATATATATATATAGACATTTCTTCTTTCTCATGCAGTCACCGCTACTTATTAATACATAATGTGATATCTCTTTCTTAATATGTACATTGATATTGACTTATTTTCTTCTAAATATTTACTCTATATTTTATTCATTTGTAATAAGCATTTCCTTCTGATGGTTTTTGATCACACCATTTCAATATTTTTGTAAATTCCGTTCTTATGTAAAGATTTACTGCGGTCAATATT
Source organism: Druceiella hillmani (assembly GCA_039881145.1). Classification (NCBI taxonomy): domain Eukaryota; kingdom Metazoa; phylum Arthropoda; class Insecta; order Lepidoptera; family Hepialidae; genus Druceiella; species Druceiella hillmani. Next base: position 17,862,509 of record JAYKKI010000047.1, on the reverse strand, counting down.
GAATAATCTGCAATCAGTTATTTATTACTTCATAACAAAATGTAATAAAACTTATTTGTTAATATATAAGGCGTTTAATAAGAAAATCGTTGCGCACGTGCTTCACCCCCTTTTCCCTGCCACCAACGCACATCCATCATTTTGAACACATCAAATTTTTTATTCAAATAATCCAATCTGTACAATACCTTCGGCAGCCTATATTACTTGAAGCGGATAACCAATACCCTTGTGGATCCAGATAATAGAGAATCAATAAACATGTTATTATCTTATCTCAAATACAGTGATAAAGAAAATAAGTATATATAAAGTTTTTGCTTTCACTTTAAAACTAATTTCCAGTTACAGCAGACAATTTACTTTCGACTGCTTTTAAAACAGCAAAAAACTGTTCAAATTCCGTAGTACGTAAGAACCATTAAGGTTTATCACGTCCCTTCATCTATATTTAATACTAGACCATTTTCAATCCTTTACGACGAAATTACACTTATAGCTACTGATTTATTATAAAATATATTTATAGCAAAATAACATATTTAATAATATATAAATATTTTTGGGAATAATTGTTTTTATTTTACTTTATATTCTGTTATATACTGAAGAAATTAAAGAATTATCAAATGCTAAATTTTACCAAGTTGTATAATGTGCATAAATCAATTGAAAATACGGTAAATAATTACGGTTCAATTGTAGGAGATAGAAAAAAATCTTAGTAGTATATATATATATATATATATATATATATATATATATATATAGCACTAAGATTTTTTTCTAACTAAGATTTTTTCTATCTCCTACAATTGAACCGTAATATTGTGTAATGTATTTAAGATATTGTCAAATTTTAATGAAATAAGTAAATATTAGTCGAACATCTAAATATTTGTATGATGAGTTAATAGAATTTCCTTTTTTCATGCGAAAGGAGGGCAAATGCAGAGAAAATGATATTGTAATGAATATAATAGCTACGATAGCTATTATATTATTATTATAAATGCAAACAAAATTGATCACCCAATTTTCTAATGTATAATTGAATTAAGTTATATGATACAGGCCAAGAATGGAAATGTTCCATTAAAAGAAATAAAGAACATTATTTAAAAAAAAATCCCTAGTGCGTCAAAATTGCAAAGAAAGAAAGAAGTTTTACTAACTGCCAAAATTTCCTACTTTTATATTACGGGTTTTAATAACATTGTCGAAGTTTCTTAATTGCATCCGTGATATAAAGATCAAATGTAGATCTATATCGATTTATTACTCGTAATCAAATCCCGAGTTACGTGGAATAAAGATAGTGTTTTTAGATTACCCCAAGCAAAACTTTAACTGATTCTTTGTCTAAGGTTTACAAAATTACAGGAGAAAAAGTGGTGTTATTTATGAATTCATAGACCCCAGCGGCTAGACTGTTAAAAAAAAAATTATGAAAAAATATTAATAGAGTTGGAAAACAAATCATTCATAATATCTCATTAATGTATATGCGGAAATATTTTGAGTATTTTTTACGTATGGAGAGATAGCGCTAAAAAATAAAATAGCTAATAAACAACTTACACAGAACTATACAATAATACGCACAATAACTTTGTTTATAATTCTTTTGTTTCTTTACTTTTTATCACATAATGTTGTTCAAAAAAGTTTACTTGAATGTTGGTTTTTCAACGTGTATTACGAGTATAAAGCAGTAAATAAATTGTATACATCACAGATAAATAGGAAATAAATGTTTTTTAACTAAAACAGAGTAACACGAAACTGGGCACGCAACTTAAACATTTTAATTTTTTTTCTGTTAATAATGGAAATTGTAGATAATGAAATTAAAAGTATATATTTTTTTAGAAAACTACTTAATCTCTCGGCGGTCCTTGCTATGCTTACGGCATTCAGAGTTATATTGTGTAACTCTGAAAGTATTGATTATATTGTAATGATTATTTGGTCATATAAAGAGCAGATTCGTAATTACAAAACAATCCAAGTGTCGTCACTATAGTTATATAATTATAAGTATAAAAATAATGAAAAATTCGAAAAAATTCCACGAAAAAGGCTTAAAAAGTAAAGTGAATTTTTCTATAAAAAAGTATATATATATATATATATATATATATATATATGTGTATATATATATATATATATATATATATATATATATAATCTTTAAAAAAACAATTTTATTTGTATTACTATTTAAACATAACTACACACCACTCAGTAACACCCCAGTTTTTTTATCTCGAAGTAGCGTCGTGACAAATCTCCATAAACAAAATAAGTTGTCAAAGTATCTGAAATATGGTTTTGTTTTGAAATTAACATCTATTTAGTTATGTATATTGGATTGCTATCCCTCAGATTGAGCGGTTTCTAGTTTTCCAAGTTTCAATTTTCAACAATTTTACCAACTTTTTAAAAATATTTTAGGAAGACGTTATTACGTCTTCCTACAATCTTACAATCGACACACTAATAGATGACCGAGAACATTTTCCTTTGTTTTTAGGAATTTTGTGGACAAATAAAAAAATGTCTTCATTAGAAGGAGGGTAATACAGAGAAATCTTAATAATTTTTAAGGGTTTTAATTATAAAGTAAATCACGATAACGTCAACAGAGTAATCCAATCCTCTGGAGTCGGAAAAATGGTTAGCGGTTATTTCATAACATCACAGCTCGTTATCGATCCACTCGCCATACTGCATGAATTACTTTTTGTTGATGCATCTACTCGTTAGATGCAGACTTTAGTTGCTTGATACATTAACTCCAATACTAAAAATATAGAGGCATGGTATTTAAACATCTACGACATTTACCATCTTAATAACATACATATAAAAACGTGTCAACAAGGTTTTCGTAACTACTGTCTTTACGGCAATATACATATATATATATACATATATATATATATATATATATATATATATATATATATATATATATATATATCCTCTAAATTGTGGTAAGCGGAGCGTCTGTGATAATAATATCAGCTATTTCTGGGAAATTAGGATGAAAACACAAGATCTTACATCTTAAATGGTCCGTAGTGGAAGCCTTGATGAAAATAATTAAAAAATTTGGACACAATATTACGTACGAAAAGTTCTCGCTAGCTAAATAGAGCTTATAATTTTCGATCTTAAAATCCAAAAGCGAGTGGTATCATTATAATAAAACAAAAAAATTGCCTGCTGAATTTATGACTAGTTGATAGCCTTCTTTTTTTGTTATGAAAAAAATAAAGTGTTGCTCTTATAAGCACTTTCCATAACCTAACGAAAATATTTTATGAAAAAAAATTACGTATAATTATTATAAATATATCCATACGTTGGAGTTATAACTTCTTTATAATTTACTCTTGTGATTTGTTCGTGCAAGTTTATACGCGTATAATTTGATTTTTCTTACAATTAAAACAATAATACGATTTTTTTAAGAATTAAACATGAGCGTTTAATGTCAAATAAACTGTACATTTTGAATTTTTTACAGTGTTTATTTGCCAGAAACATTTACCGCAAACATTACGTACAACTGAGACATATTACAATTGAAAGTTAACGCGTATGTTCATCAGAGTTTCAAGTTTGATGTTATATAAATTAATACTACAATATATAAATTGAGAATTAAATCCTGCCAAATCAAATACCAAAAAAATTAATCAAAAACCGCCAAAAATACATCAAAACATACAAAGAACATTTTAATATAATATTATTTCACACAATTATTTAATTATATTACTGTTATATTGTTGATGACGTTAAAATATACTAATTTTTTTTTTTAATATTTTGATCTTTGATTTTTATATTACAAATCTAAAAATTGTTAATATAAACATAAAAAATATACGCATAGACATGTAGGTTATAAGTACATGTCAAGTGGGTGTTGAAAAGTAGAACCATATCCTAGCACCCTACTATTTCTGTATTAAAAGGCATTGGGGTCACTTGAAAAACTAAATAAATGAAATGTACAAGTAGGTACTATAAGTGTAACTGACGAGTGTATATTTCCAAACACCCAAGAATATAACCATATATCACATGTAGGATATGATCATATTGGTTCGTCGTTTAGAACTCGATTGTCATATTTAAATTGATGCTTTTGTCTCTTTTGAGTATATTGTAGCACTGATGATGACAACACGTTAATTATTGTACTTGCTTGCTTTTTATTGAGGATTTGTAACACATAAAACTTCCATAAATTGAAAGCGAATTTTTTGTAAGGTAATTCATACTGATTGAACAGGCGTCCTCCTGGCCGTTATCGAATTTCAATTAAATTATGTTGACAAACTTTCTGCCCAAACTTTTGTTACCAAGAATCGTTCAAACAACTTGAAATGGACTAATTCTAACTAAAGGTGCATTTGTGAAGTTTGGGTAAACTAGCATCATAAAATGTAAGAAATATTTATGCCTTATAGTTTCTTATGTTTAATGTATAAATTACGTGATTAGTTTATATATAAAACAATAGCCGACGCTCTGTCGCGGCAAAGTATCATTAAGTTGTCATTTATTGGCTTTTATATATTTGTTCCTTATTCATTTTAAATTCAATTGTGTCAAATTACAATCTGTACATTTGGAAAAAAACCGTGAAGTGCTTTCTTATCTTTTAAACTGTATTAAAAAAATATTTTTAGCAATGACATACTTTTGTAACGCCTCATGTATCAGATTCAATAATTAAATACTTGTTCTATTATTTCACTGCAAAACTATCAGTTTAATAAATTTAAAAAACAGTCCTTACTGAAGCTTTACTATCAGGAAGAAATATAAAAAAACGTGACTTTCAACCCTTTTAAAAATGGTAAAAAAAATTTAATGTTATTTAGATCCCGATGTAATTTGAAAACTCTTAAAATAACTATTAAATTTAACTGATTTGAAGGCGAAAACAGAAATGGAAAAAATCTATTTAAATAATAATTGTCATTGTTTACTTCTTATATTTTTTTTTGTTATCTATGTAAGAACCAGTTTAAATTTTACACTGCATGTGAAAAGAAAACATTAGTTATTATGTGGTATTTAAATAGCAAGAAAAGTAATATGCCTTTCTATAATATATAATTATAATATAGATATTCCTATTAATTCTTCAAAGCACCTCAGAGTGGTGTCATTTTGAATACCTTGTAATATAACTCTATGTCCTGAAGCACATGTTTCACATTATTGTGTTAAATACGCAAAATAAACATTAAAGGTTTGTATTAATTTTTTTGTATTTCACTTCTAGAGATATTCAATTCAAGAATTCCGAATGTTTATGGCAATTAACTTACAATACGTCAGTGCTGTTAAATGGTAAAGGGTAGTTTGATCTAATCAGCCAACATAAAACTATGTACATGCCATTTGAAAATTCTTCGTATGAACTATCGTCGCAACAATTATTCTGAAAAGTGTCAAGTTTTCTTCTAGCAAGTATTATACTAAAAACATTTTTTTTCGTTATCATAATACTGCTGAACGAACATAATTAATAATCGATAAATATCCACATATTGTATAATTTAAATATTTTTATATTTTGTATAATATAAAATACTACAATTATTGATCCTAATAGTATATTTAAGAAGTAAAAATACTCGCTTGATATTTTTATACGAATTAACGCAGACGGTCGTCAAAAGTAAGAGAAGTCACATTTAGTTTGAAATCTCCCCAAGATTAATTTCATTTATGATGCGAATTTCTCATTAAACCTTATTTACGTCTTTTCAAACTTTAGTACACATGTAGACACAGGCACGCGCTCACAAACATATGTACGCAAACACGTACAAACGAAGGTATTCCTGTCTATCCAACCGCCCACACGCACGTACATTGGCGAACGCGTGCAGCATGCACGCATGCACGCACTCAAGAACGCACACACATAAATAATGTTTGACGCCACGTGAGTGATCTCCTGTTCCAGTCGAACGTAAATGCTATATTTTAAGTTACAGAAATTTCTTTGATTTAGACACATTTTAAAAATATTCACAGGTTTGAGGAAAGAGAGCAAGCGGAGTTAAGGGATGGCAGGACTTAAAATTTATCAGTGTAGGACTTTGCAAACAATCCTTTACAACGAGTTCAAATGTTTAGATAATAACTACTCCATTTCACTATGAATAAAGGCAAAGGGGAATCTTAATGGCACGTGATAAAGATTAAGCAGATAAAGAGACGGTAGCATGATAAGATTGCGGCATTGATCTAAATAATTATTAGAATATGGGTAGTCTATATAAATATTAGAATACGGGTAGACTACATCAATCAACGTGATTTTATATGTAAGTGTAGTATACGCACAATATAGTGAGAATAAAAGTAAAAGCAATTGTAAGTAAATATTTTAGAAGTGCATCATTGTTAGGTCTTATTTTGTTGTTTAATTTTGGAATAAAAATGACAGGCCGCTGTTTTATTCATTGTTATAGATCGCTACACAAAAAGTTTATTTGGGTGATTTATAGGTTATTTTGCACTTCAAGACGTTTTTCTTGTTTTTGTCGCTAATTGTTTCAAGTATCCGCTTAAAAAATACTATTTCTTTTAGTTTAAAGCATCCATTAATATTGCTTAGACGTGCTTTAAAAAACCTCAAGAGTCTCTTCCAGATGTGCAAATATTCTAAAGTTTCAAACCATTTTCGCCGCTTCACAGGTTGATCTATTTTGTTTGAATTCAACCACAATGTGATTAAATATACATAATTGTAATATTTAGACATTTTTAAACTAATATTCTCTGTAATAAACTTTTAAATACAAATAATATGACCATAAAAAGCCACCTTCTAAAATTATAAAGTATTATATGGTTACAAATTATACTATCCAATTTGTATTTAGAATTAATTTTGTATAAACTGATACTATCCAATTTGTATTTAAAATGAATATTGTATAAACTGAGAAACTTGGTATGTCTCAATAAGAATATTTAAAATTTTTGAGATTTGTTAACGAACTTATCGTAGTCAAACATTCTTGACGTATGAGGGATTTAAAAATACCTTAGCAGTGACACAAATTTACACTTTGACACCAATCCAAGTGATTTAAAGGTAAAAGAGAGATAATCTGACTCAAAACATGATAGCCAGGAGCAATCCGTCGCCCTCGTCCAATTTTAACAAAAACTCCTCCAAATCAGAACGCAGTTTTTGCACCACTTAAAAAATGAATATTTTAAGTCACAAAACTATTTTCTGTAGGTCTTCTTACTAGCTAAGCCTTTCCTTAGATGCTAATACATTTTAGGAATACTAAACAATAAAGTAGTGTCAGTATTGGGAAAAATTAAATCTGTATTTTTCTATTACAGAGTAAATACAGTTAGCAGGCAATTTCTGTGTTTAATTCAACGATGAAATTATATTTTATTCAATGGTACTTCATGTTTGACAGAAATAGGGTAGTCGTTATATCTTTGATAACAGTTCCAGAAAAAGTAACAAAATAAGTAGGGATGTCTAGGAAGGAATTTTAATACATTATTATAAATTATTATCAAAATGTTGGTGAAAATCGTTATACGATGAATTTGGTATTGATGAATTTGGTTCGTGAAAATGTTTAATTTATGAACATTTTGACCAACAGAAGTGAAGGTAAGATCTTTTTCCAAAATGAGTCATATACAAATGTAGCATGATATTTAATTTTGAACAGCTGAAACATGCCATACAAATATTCAGGAGGTAGTTACTATGTTTCAATATATTTCGTTCCAGGAAATATCTTTAATATTCTCGAACCACTTCCGCCAACTCACTTTGACAATAATTACAAACATGTGATCGGGAATTATCTCAGCAAGTTGCCACAAGTTTGCTCAGTACTGAATCTAAAATTGTCAATAATGGTTAAATGATTGCGCATATTGAGTGATAAATTTTAGAAACCAAATAGATTCACAAAAGAATGTTTGAGAATAAACATGTCTGCCAAGCAAATGGTCACTCATCAAAGCAACAAATTGCTTTGCGATTAAAGGTTGAGAATACCGTTTTTTTATTCTTACTAGAGAAAGAATTCTACTTTAGCCATCTTTATAGATAGTCAGGGAATTTTAAACTTAGAAAAGTCTCAGATATTACTGATAAAATTATATATTATGATAGAAAGCTTCAATTTCATCATACGCAATTTTCTCTACCCGGGTAACAGAACTAGCGAGATTGGAATGAGGAACATCTATTTTTTATAGAATTATTATCAGAAATTGTGAGCACTACTGTTACTTTCAGAATTAAATAAATACTTACTAACAAAACCAAAAACGATGTTCATAAATTAACAAGCGAACCAAAAGCGACAGTCATGACATCAATTAAAGTGCGTTTGTTTTAAAATAAAATTCCGGGTTATTATATTGACTCGAATGATGAGAAATAAAAGTTTATTGTGTTTAATACCTTAACATTTCAGATGACGAACGCATTTCTTAAATAGTAGTGGCTGCTAGAATCTTGATTATAATTTGAGAACTCCAATTAAAATATTCGTTTATTTCACCGATGAAATTAATTAAACTGAAAAGAATACCGACTTTCATTTTAATGTTATTTGGAAGTCTTATTATATGTCAGGTTTCCATTTTTAATTCTAAATTAGAATTTCGTAGACAGTTGGTTCGGAAGGTCTATTACCTACATCGCAGTGACAATAGCCCACTTTTTATACCACCCACCATTTTTACTATTAGTTAAAAAATATCGGCTAGCCAATATTTCGTAAACTATTCAGAATGTGTTTACTAAGCCTTCATTTGGATACTAATACAATGTAAGTTGAGACTTTTGACATTAAATGATTATTCCTGAATGTAGGAAATTATAACATAATACGATTTCATAAAGCTTATATATATATATATATATATATATATATATATATATATATATACACACACACACATATATATATATATATATATATATATATATAACATTAGATATAAATCATTTTCATTGCCAGTAAGTGATTCAGTGCAATTCATAATTTTTTGATATATTTGATGTATGTTATACACCTTTGCTCAGAAATATTTTATTTTAAAATTCAGCGGTTTCTGTGATTGAACGTACCAAACATTCATAGATTTTCAGTTTATATTTAATTGATAATTAATTATATCGCTACTAATATAATAAGAATTAAATATTGTCTGTTTGTTTTTCTATTACTTTTGTATGACCCAACGAATTTCAATGAAATTTTGCATATAAATTCTCTCATGAAAAACTAAATGCGTTCATTTTAAAACGTAGTTATTTAAATGTAACGTAGTCGAACCTATTGCATTTAACACGCTACATTGATGGATTAATTATTGAAGAGAACTTTAGTTTAGCCTATCATATACATTTTTCATGAAGGCATATTCCTTTATAAATTTTTAATATTTCAATTTTTCAGTGAAAAGTTTGTTTCTGTATAAAAATGATGTATGATGATATTAATAACATTGAACAGTGTTACAGTTACAGTGTACGATTCTTCGGCAATTCTTTTTTCATTTCAAGTTTATTCTGCTTTTGCTTTTTCATAACTTCTCAATTTTTCATAATCATTGCAAACATTTCTTTTTAAATCATATATCATATTTTTCTCATTTATTTGCTTTTTATCTCATTTATTCGACATATTTTCCATAATTTTAAAAATCTTGCTACATTTCAGGACACAACAGTCTTTTAACTTATCTCTAATAATATTTACATTTTATTTTTTTATACATTGATTTTTTCGTTATCATTTCGCATTTTTATTATTGGTTTTGATTTGCGCATAAAAATGACAATGAATATTTAAGTTTTGTTGAATAGCTTACCACATTAACTATAATACCCAGAAAATATATTTTACAAGAATATCTTCAGCCAATGAATTTTGTCAAATTAAATAATCATGAGCAATCATTTAAAACCAAGAAGTATTTCTATTAATGTACACAATTTCAGTCCGCCAAGTGCGGAAGTTTAAAACCCTATGTACCTGTCCGACGTATACTATATCAAAAATGTTCATGTTTATTATGTGTTAATGTTATAATTTTGCAATAAAATAACACCTACATGTATTTGTTACTTCTTGTAGTTTTGGTATTGTAATAAAACAATATTTGTTAAAAATCCTATAGAATAATTTTCACATAATTAACAATTGATTTTATTGGCTACGTATAACAGTTGAAAATATTTGTTGGTTTATAAGCTGCCAACCCACATATAAAATATTTAAATATAAAATTTCAAATTTCTAATTGCGAAATTTGTATTAGAAAGTACTTAGATACGAAAAATAGTCTGTCGAATTATTCATCATTTGAGACCTAATATTCAATAAATCTAAGCATATATGTTATAGACTTAAGTATTTATTACAGGTTTTAGAGCAATATTTTTTCCAGCCCCGTTCAAAACAACAACTTGTTCGAGTGGATCCAGCAGTAAAAGTGTAATTTGTTTTGCAATTAGTAACAAATGTTTCATATATATTCAAAGCAGAGCATATATTATGTTCGTTTGTTAACTTTCTTGTATAAATATTGTCAAATCTCAAATATGCTAGAAGTATGAATAAAATATGTGAATCTAAATTTTTAGAATGATACAGTTAATCAAAATATCTTTGTAGAACAAATTTCATTAAATTATGCTTTAGAATTCAGATGATAATTTAATAAGGCAATAAATTCCTATGACTTTTGTATCTATTGTGTAACTTATTTTAAAAAAATTCTAATGAAATCAATGTATTAATTGGTGTAATTTCAAATATTTTTTCACGTCAATATTATGAAATTATCTCCACGTAAGAAAAAGTTTCGTTTACGTCTCATTACGCTAGTTTTTCCTAATAATTGTAAAGCAATATTACTACTTAGCGTACATTCCGATTGACGAAAAGGAGTCTCATCTTATCTGCTGGATTAATATTTTCCTTTGTAAAATCCCAAACGGTTTGCCTGGTTTCCAGGAATTTTAACTTCATTCAAACATTTTGTTTTGTTCATTTCGCTATGATACGACTTCACTGTCACTCCCAGGATATTTTTACATCGATACAATTTTTTCCAATATTGTTCGTTTTCAATGTGGTTCTGCTTTTTAAGGCTTTAAATATCAATAAACAAATTCAATATTACAATATTTAGTTTTTTTGTTATGCAGATGATTTATGTACTCTTGGACTGGGGATTAATGGCGATGACTAATATTTTTCAGTCTCTAACAACATCATTATTACTTCTTCTTAAGTCTTATAACAATGAATGTAATATAAAAGAGAAAAATATTCACACGTGCCCTTGCAGAACTGATATGGAGCTGCCGAATACTAGAAAGCGTTCACTTGAGAAGTTACTCGGTAAATCGTGAATATGCAGTAATTATTTCAAAAAATTATTAACTTTTTTATTAATACGATTTCATGGACATGCACGTTTGAAATTAGATGGGAACCGATTACCATTTTAAAAATAAATAAAATAAAATTTATTTATATGCGGCTACACTAATGTCGAAAAGAGAGGGTAGAAATTTTAGCATTTTATTTAAAAGGGTACATGGGTAGTCTAAAAAAACTATAACATTCTCTATTTTCTCGGACTATATAAAAGTTGCCTTTAAACCATATCAAAAATGGACATCGAGTTAAAATCTGAATAGAAATATTGCAATGATCGTCTGTAAATTACACGGCAACAATAAATGGACAGAGAACTATGCACATACGTTGAAATTCCATCTGATTTTGATAAGTAAATAATTGTAAAAATTAGCTTCATTATTTTGTCTTATTACCCGGCTACAGCAAAGTCCAAACGAAGTGTAATCATTTTAACACTCTATGTGTAATTGATCTAGGGGCAGATAATGATACTTCGGTTTCATGGAGGAAATATGTATAGCGTAAGATTAATAATACCAAAATGTACCCACTAAACAGTTTGAAAAAATTATAATTTGACTACCACCTCTTATACTTTATTTCGTGTAAAGGTAGTAGAACTACCTTTACATGAAATAAAGTATAAGAGTACGCAATAAATTATCTAGATATCTTAAAATTAGAAACAATAAAACAGAGTCGTGTTTTCCATGATTGAAGGATCTATGATAAAAATGCACCTTCGGCAATCGAAAAGGAGACAACATTATTATGAGTAGTATTTTACATTATATTGTTTTTAATATAAAAAATGTCATTAATAGCAGAATTGAAGTCTAATATTTATAAAAAATTACTAAATATTAGATAGTTATAAAATTATAAGAATGAAACCCAAGAATTGAGATTGTAATATTTTTATGACGCTGAAAACATACTAAATAGCACATGTAAATACATTAAAATAAATAAAATTATTATTAACAAGTAGTTTAATAGAAACATTATGTACCACTGACTATTTATAGTTATTTTGATATTTCAAATAACTCCAGTTTAGAATATTCCATGCACAAAAATCCTGTGTACTATAGAACTTTAAGAAATACCAATATTATCATTTCGAAAGCAGTGTGCCATTTTTTAATAAAGCTAGGTTTTCTAAATTTACAGTGCAAAATTATACATTTGTAACAGCATTATCTCTAATTTGCTGAAGTGTTTGAAACCATTTTACATTATCGTACCTATTCCCAAGTTCAGTGTAATTAATGCAGTTCCAGAACAGTTTTGAACACTAATTATAATTTTGGGGATTATGTATCTAAGAAGGTAGAGAGTTGACAGCAAGTACATTTTGAGTTTAAAAAAACTTATATATCGAATAGACAATGACTAATCATAAGAATCGACAATGACTAATGATACATTTATTGGAGGCTGTTACAACTAAAACTCTAACAAATTTTATACAAATTTTTTATTAAACAATACTCCATCATATTTTATAATGGTTATGGTAGGATGTTATTCCTTTCAACTCTGTCGGGAATCATTTTTATCGTGCGTATTTTTAAATATTCAATGAATATGTTGATAATCCATCAGTCTTGAGTTTGATAACTCTTTATGCTTTCGACTATTACGTGAGGGGACGGATAATTATATAATAATTAATAAGATTGATAATTAATAAATTATGTGTTTAATTTGAAGTCATGTGTGGTTTTCTGCTTTATTGATTATTACTTTTTATTGTACTTTTGGCGTTTGCATAAGTCCAAAGCTTTGGGCAACATCTTAAGTTAAGGATTTTAAATAAATAGGTAAATAACAAGAAAATAAATATTAGTTATTTTTGCTGTAATAACCATTAACGTATTTTTTTTAAATTTTCTTATGCTTTATGATCATAATCTTGGTAACGATTTTTTACCGTTTTTTAAATACTTTCATTAATGAAGATGCGGCGAAGATGAATACAATAGATTTTACATTCACAATCAATTAACTAAGCATGTAAAGTAAATTAATTCCTATAAAATAACGCGGTGTACTTGATTGCACTACTACATACGATATATATTATTCCTTTTTATTTATTCACATCTTTAATAACAGTAATATTAGTAGAAATTAGCTATCTGATATAATATTCGCTGTGTTGCTAATATTACTAAAAAATATTATATTAGTTATCATATTTATATTAAATTATATTAGCAAATAATATATTTACCTTTTAATATTACAAAAGATTTAAAAATCACATATAAGTTTTGATTTGAAAATCTATAGGTACAATCAATTAACTAATTTAAATATCTAATTTAGTGAGTGAGAATAGTCAACTTAATTTGACAACAAAAAGTCTAATAAATGACAAAAGGCGAGATTTTCATGCAATAATTTTAATTATTACATGTTAATGAAAATATAATTAATTTTCAACCCCAATAAACAAGACGCGAAATATAACTCGAAAAGTAAGGAATACTGTATTATTTTCAAGTCAACTCTTTTCTTTCAATAAAATGTAGAAATTTAAGATCTGTGAACGAAAGTGCCAGAGCTAAAGAGGTCGTTACATACTTGATTCTACCTGACATCTCATTGCATTTTTATAAGTTACGAAGCTTAATTCCAAATTTATATATATATATATATATATATATATATATATATATATATATATATAAATATATATAAATATATATAAATATATGTATATATTAGATGAATTAAAATATGCGGATCCTAGCAACAGTGAAAATATTGCACAATACCTTTCAGCTTATTCGGTTGTCGCCGTGATATGTTGAATTTATCACAAGATATATGGCCTTACACGCGAGGCGCATTGCGGGTGCCCGGATTCGACATCCGGAACTGGTGTTCTGATTGACTGTAAGAGATTGCTATAGAAGCAATAAGTGCACCATATGTGTCGATTAGGTACATTAAAGCTAATAAATAAATATATTAAAATTGGATCTGAGAGGACGATTTAATTTATTCTCGCATTAAACATTTTATCCGTTTATTATCAGAAATGACGAAACGATATTGATAGTATGTAAAATTCTACAACTTGTCATCATTTAATAAAAGCAAATCTAAATCTGATGTAAAATAATCATACAACAATGTCGTTCCTTACACACATATCTAAACACGCTCTAACTATTATTAATTTAATATTTTCTGATTGTACCATAAAAGATAATAGATTTTACATCTAATAATCGAACAAATCACGTCATGTGTTAACAAAATAAATATTGTCCAGGAAACTAAAATCAGTTACAGGTGAACATTTCATCTATATTTCTGATTCTAAGTGAGTTCTAGAATAAATAATTTCTAGACTAACAGTTATGTAAATTCCATTTTGAATATTTTGTGGCAAGCATGACACAAGGTCCAAGCGCGTTTCAGTTGAATTGCAGATTGTTCGCGATCGAAGGTGTTGAAGGAATATTTCCCCTAATAGGAGATATTTTACCTAATATACAAATAGTTAAGTAGCCATGTATTGTCTCTACCATATGTGTGTTACAATGTAATATCATTTTTGTTTAAGTGATTATAGCGCCATACTTATAATCTTAAATGTGGCAGATATTTTACAAATTGTTTACAATGGGTAATCGTGGCTAATGATAAAAACTACAGTTTTAACACTTTCTCTCCGTTATTTAGATATTTCAAACGAGCTTTGCGAATTAACACAGTTATGTTGCAATAGTAATACACCTAAATTTTAAGTGTGAGAACAACTATACTTTACTTAACGATATTTATTCAAATCCATTATTTATTATTATGCTAAACATGACTTAAACATTAATTGTACGCGTATAATATAAATTCTAATTTTTACATGTTAAATTTTTGATTTATCATTATTAAAAATAATGAAGAAAAATATGTTTCATTATTTATATTCTATGGATTAGTGAAATTTTTTCTAATTATACTATCTTACTTTCATATGGAAATATAATTTTTCAATACATAATTGATATCTCTTAAGTGAAATATGAGAATAAAATATCTGAAAACCTACGTTCGTTTCTCAAATCGTTTTTTACACAAGGTAATCATGAGGCCGTAGTTAGTTCTTCTATTGACGAAAATTTAATATTGTAGCTTTCGCTAAAATTACTGAGCTTTTTGTAATACTGTATTTTATTTATTATGAAAACATTTTTCTACAAATTTTATTAAAAAAAATTATTTCAGCCAACATTTTAATAGTAGAATCTCAGTATGATCATAATAGTAATATTGTAACGAATATTACATTATATTTATTGTGAGATCTTTAAAATACTGTGTACAGTTTAAGTTTTTAATAATTAAAATTATGAAAATATAAAAGTGACATTTTAATCGAGACTAAATTCTGCCTTTGCTTTCACGTAGAACTAGTTTCACAATACTATTATTCAAAATGTCGGAAATAGAATGTAAAAGATAATTAATTAATAATCAGTTTCTAATTGAGTATTTATCACTGGAATTATAAAACTATGTATAGACTAGAGGCGTCACGGTTCTTCATTTTAGAGTAAATATGAGAAATTTATAATAAAGATGGATGCGGATGATGATGATAAAGAAAATATTATTTTGTAAATATTAGAAAATTATGAAAAAGACAAATTCCAAAATAAATAAATGAGAATCGAGCAATAACTATGCTTTGATAGTAATTTTTAAATAAAGGTAATTTTTACAATATTTAGTGAAGCGTCTCTCACACTAACAAATATTGTCACAACATTTACATATCACATATTTAGTGGTCGTTTCAATGGAATATGTCAGTATATTGTACTTGTCTTCGGTTTCATAGTTTTAATGAAACCGATCCCGCGGTGCGTAATTTTTTTCGAAAGTATAAATATAAGCAAAAAAAACACAGAAAAATGCTTCTGAAAAGCGATCAACAGCGTAACGCCGTTCTAACTTGATCTCACTGTACTTGGAAATTTATGTAAACTTAGTAAATAGATTTGAAATTCGAAAGAAAGTTTAAATTTTAAAGTAAAGATTGATTTTCAAAACTGTTCAATAAATTTTTCTTATACTCTTATTTAACGATGACAAAAATAAACATAAAAAAACAAGTAAGTTTACTTATTTTTAGCATTTTTTCATTTTGTGACAAATTACCGTGGACTTAAAAAAAACCATTACATTTTGAAGCTATGACGACAACTAAAAATTAAACCCATGATTTGATAATCCTATGCTATTTGCCCACTTTTACCTTTTTTCTCATTTGTCTTTTATATATAAAAGTTCAAAATAGTAAAAAAAAATAAACATCAACGTAACTAGTAAATCATATGAGCAGATTAATCTGAGCATTTTATTAATAACATTTCTTTTTTTAAATCAGGGCTTGATAAATGAATATTTTAAAATAATGTTAGGAATTAACTTATTCCCACGTTTTGCATATTAAATAAATTAATTAATATTGAAAAATTATTAAAGAACAAAAACAAGAATAATAAACCTAACAACATTAAGTAAAGTGAATAAAGTAAAACTTGAACATATTCTCATTTACTAGAAATGTTTCCCAACTATGTGTCTGCAAATATACCAAGTGATAACAGGACGCCCGGATACGTATTTTTCAGGATAAATGAGAGATCGTAAAAATAATCCGACTACCATAGTAGTCGGATTAGTTTTACGATCTCTCGTAAATTTATTGGAAACAGAAAACATTACTAAAATATATATTATCAATTAAAAAAAATTGGAAATGAAAAGTATTTATAAATTGGGAATGACATTTTTGAAACACCGAGAAAAAGAACTTTACCACACCAATGTTTAAATATATAGGTCTAAAAAACGGAATAACCTTATTGGTCTTTTTTGAAAGTATTGTGAAAAAATTGGATTTATTTAAATAAAATATTTCTTACCTTCGCTATTACTACAGATAATAAAAACGATTTCATCTTGCTACGTATAATTGTGTCACGTAATAGAATTCTTCTATTACGTGACACAATAACTGATAACAAGATACGACCAGGCCCTGCAAAAAAAATTCAAGAATACAAAAAGATGCGTGGGATATAAAAACGAGGAACTAGTTTACTTCTATTTAATTTGACTAACTGTTCAACCAACAAGTCTACATTGTCTGCGTATGATTTTATTTGTTTCCTTACCTATTAAATAAAAGCTTATACTCCCTTCATTTTTATAGGTACAATCTTTTAATAAATTCATATATTTTTATTAAATGAATCGAAATTTCAAATAAAAATCTACATGAGCTAAATATACCGGAATACGCTAAACATTGAGTATTTACCTGTATTAGTAATCAGGATCTAATGAGTAACAAAGTAAGTGGTAGCTAATTAGGAATAGGTACATAAACAGCGCAGCGGACTTTAGCATCAATAATAATGGGGAGGTATTCTGATATGCACGACAGCCGAGTGTCCTGACATAACTGCAGTGATCGAGCGTGTATTCCATTGTACCCGGATCTTTCTAATTTTGTATGCCTTTTCGACCATTCTTTAGGTTACGCAAAATAAATTTTGCCTTTGTGAATTTATATTTTTTAATTTTTAATTATCATTTGGAAATTTAATTTATTGCCTTTCAACGTTTATTTATTTCGTATAAGGCGCATATTTAATAGCTTTCATTTCTGTTCAATGACATGCCCGCTGCGAGTTCCAATGACATGCCCGCTGCGTTTGCGTGTACTTTACACCGACCAAATTTGTACATATTTAAAGTCACTGGTATCAGTAATACATCAATACCTAAGATTTCACACTCGTTTCATTAAATCCGATAATAGTTTTATTTATAAAAATTACCTGAAATATACCTACTATTATTTTCGTAACCAAAAGTCTTCACACATAAGTAGAATAATATTGTTTGATTTTAAATTTGAAATATTTTTTTTGGTTTGTAGATTTTTGCCCAATATGTAAATAAATATGATAATGGTAATAATAGGTATTCTTATCGAATAAGATTAAAACAATAATCAATTCTAAATTCGTTCTTTCATAATGATATAGATATTTCGCTTTCAAACGAGCGCTATTTTCAGCTGCCATGGCAGCTTACTATTCGATATCAAATCTTTCTCTAATTTAATATTTATTGGTTGGATAATAAGTTTTTGGCAAAGAAATTATGAAAAGATAAAACACATTTATAAATTTGTATATTTTGATGGAATTTTGAATTGAATTGGGACGTATTTTTTTAAATGTTTTATCAGGGGTTTAATTTTAATACATAGTAAAATGTTCGTAATTATTAAACGACCACATAAATATGTAAAGTGGATATAAATATTTCTCATACTGTAAATAATAATAAGTAAAGTACTAATTGGTCGGTACTCTATTTTCCAAACTCTTTTACATTAAACCCTAATTTCTGCAACACAAAATTTCTAAATTCATGAATTCACGAAAGCTTCCAGTTCAATCCTACACCTAAATTTATAATTTTATCCATTGCATTTTTTCAACAGTTAAAGATCCTACTTTGTCGATGAATTTTAAAATTAGATTTTCTTTTTTAAGCTCTATGTACAATCCTGGGCCTAAATCTATTATTTCCTCCCTGTGACGCAATTTTTCAGCCGCCAAGTTCTTACTTATTGAATGATGAATCATTCTACAATGTTTTTTTTTCCTTTTCAACGAGGAAAAAAGAGAAGAAATGTGAAACTATTGGACTTTATGTAAATTTATATGTATTAGTTCAAAAAATGGTATTTATGATTTTAATCGGAATAAATGCTAAAACACTAATAGGACGTAAATAGCTCGTAACTTAAAAAAAAATTAATAATTTAAATACTGTACTGTGAGGACCTAAATACAAAAGAACGCTTATCGAAACATGCGTGCATATTACAACAATATCAATCATTACATAAATGTAGTGTTCGAAATATTAAAATAGGATATATTTCTTAACATTTATATATATTTTATAATACAGCTTGATGCATAATAATGGTTTAAATATTAATAAAAGGCTAAAGGAATAGTTAAAATATAAAAAAAGTTATAAAATACTTTTGATTGTCAAAAATTCAACGAGCTATTTATATCATTTACGGTGTAACCTTTTCTTCGTCACATTAAATATATTTAAAGGATCTAGCTAATATAAATTTGTGGATCAATATTATGGATATTAATCCATAAATTGATATTAGCTAGATCCTTTAAATATATTTTTAAAAAATTGGTCTTTATAACATATCGAAATGTACAATAAAGCTAAAGCGTTCCGTTTCCTTATTCTATGTTTAGAAATGGAGTTTGCTATGAAAACCTCTTAGTACGAATATAACTCGCACTGTGAGGGTTCTATGCACAATTAAGCATGTTTAAATATTTAAGGCTATATCGTTGTCATATTATTTTTTTCAATATTATTATTATTATTGACCTGTATTCTATATTATTATTATTGTTACCGGTGAAGGGGAGTAAAAACAATGTGTTTCGTTAATTATCAGAATGGAATATTTGAAAAAAACGCCTTATTGAGACGCTCATGATACGAGTTTCAAAATATGTAATACCTGTTTTTTGTTAGCGGCATCGTTCGCGTGGATTTGAGATGGTGGATTTCTTTGTAAAATAACGAAAGAATTAGAGGATCCATCTATAAATAATGCTAAATCCTTGGTGAGTGAAAAAATTTATTTGATTACCATTATGAAATAGTTACAAAAAGTTGTCCCGGGACTTATTTGATAACAAAAAATATAACCATTAAAATATTTTTCGTCCAATTCTATATTGAGAGATGACTTTCAGAACGCTAATGCTTTAGTTGCAAAAATTTAGATATTTAGTACCTAATGATTTCACAAGCAAGCATTCATGTCGTATAGTGGAGTAATATATAGGTTACAAAATATTCATATATTATTCATTATTTATTTGGATATTTGTTAGTCCATCCTAAATATCATGATACATTCTCGTAAAACTTGGCACGAATATTTTTCATGGTTCAAACTATGTCACATAGTATGTATGGTTCATGGTATGTCACATTAAAAGCACCTCTAAATATAAAGTTACCCTAAAATATTCCTCTGTTATCATATATAATACAAGATAAAACCGTCTTATAGATTTATTACTCTAAAAGGCAGTATTTTCAAGTATTCCATTAAGATGATCATAAAAATTTATTTTTCACTCCACTCTAATATGTATGCACGACGGATGAAGAGGAGGAGGATTACAGGACAAAATTGAAAAACGCCGACAGGAAGGCAAATATTGAAACAACCGTCCCAACGAGGCAAACACTTCAAACATACCGCTACATGAGCACAGAGTACTTAGGTTGTGTCCACAAAACTTGTTGAAGAGAAAATATAAAAATTTTTATTTTGAAGAAATTCCTTCATTCTGATTATTTTCTTTCATAATGCTACTTGCAGCTATGTTTAATTATAGCTCAGGCTGTTTCCTTTAATAAACTATGTTTTTATTACCTCAAAAATAATGTAAACACTGTACTTTAACACAGTAAGAAATTCAATTAAACATGTGTCAAAAAAACAGGTTTATGTGAATTCCAACCATTTTTTAAGTTTAGATTCAGGACTTTTGCTTATTAATTGATTTTATTTAATGCCATACCTAATAGAATTTGCTTAAAAATTGTAAGCCAGAAGTATTGTTATTTACATATGTTTAATCGATGTAAAACACAGGAAATGTCTACTCATATCTGACTCAATATGCGTGAAGAAAAAATTGATTTTGCATAAAGTGTAGATATTTGCAATGAACACGTATTAGTTCTTCTTTTTGTGTTTCTTTGCAAAACTATTAGACATTTATGTAAATTTATATTAGCCGTAATAAAATGTTGTGTTCAAGGTTAGAACTCTATTCTAAGTGCTAAAGGTTACTTTTGATGCTGCACACTATTATTGTATTTTTTAACAGAACTTCTTACGGTGGGATTTTAAACCTATACAAGAAATTTCAACTTAGACCTGAGATTTCAGACCTCAGAGATTAGTCACGGATGACATTCGTTCTAAACAACGTTTATACGACTTCTATGTATACGATTTCTCCATGCATACTACTCCTTGCGATGTGGGATGAATCCATTTACAGTAAATCACGTTGATTTGATTCATTTAATTACACGCAAACAACTCAATAATGATATAAATATGCAAGGATGTAAATTAATAAATTATTTTATATAATTGTATGTTTTTATATACTTTACTTAACATTTTTTTAAGTTCAGTATTTAAATCCTTTTTCCGTTTCGTCTTAACTCCCAGATTTTTAATAAGATCTACTAAAAACTAAACTCATTTAAAAATTGTACTTCCATCATATGATCCACTGCGCACATATATTTTAAATTAAAATTTCATGCGTATAATTTAATAATTTTACAATGTTTAAAAGCAAACCTGGCAAATTATTAGTTATTTAATATTTAATAAATATATCGGCTGAAATATATCTAATAAATATATCGGGCTGTTCCTATTCCCTAGGAAAATGTCATGTCTGAAATATTCGGAAAATAAGTCGTTGTCAATATATCAACTATCTTTAGATATTAATTTATTGAATTACTTTTGAGGTTAATCTTATCAACAAAACTTCCTTGTTATAATTATTAGATTTATTAATGTGGCATTGACGCGTGATATTCGTCAGGATACAGCATGATTAATGCGATTTCTCTCAACACCTGACAGCGGGATAATTAATGTGGCATTATGATATTTGAATTTAATGAATCTCCTGTAAACTTCAGTATAAAACAGACATAACATCTAATGAATTTAAATAAATGCGATAGCAAGTGTCAATCAGAAATGGGAATCTTTTTAAATTTTCTTTTCTTGCGAAACAAGTATGAAATTAAATTCAATAGTTCTGCGAAATAATACAGTGTCATTCTACTTAACTTCCAATATTCCGTATCTACGTATTTACGTCATACCAGACAAAATTAAATGTATCCTTTATAAAAGAAATTTTTTTGGAGACGCTTTTGCAATCTCATGATAGAAAAATGATAAATTGCCATTTTTTATTATAAGTAATGGAAAAATACTTCATAGAAACAGTTGTAGTATTTTAAATTTGTTCTCTGTGATGTACTTTAATGCTAGACGAATTTTTGGCTGATTTTTTTTACACTTTGAATCGCTGCCATTTTGAAAAGATCGCATTAACTTTGTTTTTCCACGAACTTGACTTTGATTTCGACATAAGTTATTTTGGCACCGAATATCGTACCGAAGGAATAATAGCTGTTGCTTCCAGAATATCTACAGATTTCATTATATATATATATATATATATATATATATGTATATATATATATATATATATATATATATGTGTGTGTGTGTGTGTGTATATATATATATATACGTGAGAATGTGACATGCATCTACTCTAATTCCATTTCAATATGCTAAGAGAAGCTCTAACAATAGATTTGAAGAGGGCTTCTTTTCTACAAACAATAATTGAAAGGTATAGAGTTTTGTGCCGTTTCCAAACGACAGTATAATGTAGAGTAGAAATAATATAAAGGGCAGTGTAATGTAGAACAGGAATTTTATCAATGAAAATATTTTCTAGGCGTCTAACAAAATGTGTATCCACGATCGTTTGATTACTTTGAACGAATCTAGCGACTACCACATTAATATTAATATCATTTTTACATCATACTAAATAATAAACGTGATCTTATAGAAAAAGGAATTATAGAAATGATATACTATTTTAAAAGTATTCCCACAAAATTAAAACTGTTGCTTTAAAATACAGTGAATTAATTTTATTGTTCACTAATTGGAAATTAGGGGATATTAGTCAAGAAAAAATTGAGAAATTTATCACTTCTGACATTTCGAAGTATAGGAAATATGACCATGAATGTTTTTGGAACAAGAAAAAACTTCACCATTGTGCATTTTGAGTATTCGATAGTTAATGTTAAGGTTTTGTTAAAATATTTATGATTTTATTTAATTTTTAACCCATTTAATGCTTGCGATGCGTCATGTACAATGTTGATGGCATTACTTGCTGATTGCTCCGCTTACCCCCACCCAGAAAGAAATCTCAACTATTACATGTCATTGGTAAACATTAGACGAAGACAAGGAAGAACTGCAGAAGAGCGCAAAGATAAAAATTTAAATATGAGCTTCATAATACTATAACACATATTTCAGTTACAAGTTTCTACCGTTCTTTTACTCATTAATTTGCGTACAAAGTATTTTAATTACTTTTTATGTATACACTACAAAAACTATTACGTAAGATTGCTGTTTTTAGTATTATGTAAATTTTTTTTTAATATTTTTGCAGAAGTTTTTGTTTGTGTACATGAAATCCTGCATGTTATATATTTTTATGATCATGTCATTTATTCCCTTATACGACTTATTAATTAAATTAACATAGATAAATAAATAAACAATTTATTATTCATATTAATTAGTTTACATACACAGAATAAAGAGGTTTTGTATGTAAATTAAACTGTTACTGGGCTATACAATGTTGAATTGTACCGTCTATTAAAAATTTTATAAAAACTTACCATAGAGCCAACTTATCATCGTTTATTAATATTTCATATTGTTGGTATATGGCGGAGTATGTGTGTTACATGATACGTTTTTATCCAAGCGAAATCTGAGAACATTTATACACATTACAGCAAATATTCCACAAATTCGACAATTGTATGTCGTTAGATGTATTACATAATTATTTATTTAAGCATGCTTTTAATATAATTTTTGATTCCGAAAATATAAAAATCAAAAAATATTTCGTTATTGTAAAATACGGGATTTTTCAGTAATAAATGAGGGAAATGTGAAAGTGATAGATTATTTACAATCATATATTTTCTAAAAGGAAGGCCAATTAATCAATATCCTGTATAGCAAAGCAGCATAAAATACTGATTACCTAATAATTTGTTTCGGTATATATCAACATCACATTAATATTTTCAAATTACTTTTTATGAAATTCATGGTTTCTTAACTTATTACTAACATGGAAAATAATTATTAGTTCTCGTATTTTTGAAAATTATTTAATTAATAATTTTTATCATATTCCCCATAAAAAAATAATAAATTTATTTCCATAAATTAAAAATATTACTGTCAAACTAGAAAATATTAGCAAAAAAATATACTTTTCCTTTGTATAAAAATGTACCTGCATTTCTATAATTAATATACAAATTATCTCCATAGTTACTTTTTATAATTAAACTTAAATATTATCATATTATTCAATGATCCCATAAAATAATCACTATTTGCGAATACAAATTTAAGACATGAATTAAATGAATTAAGAAAAATACAAAATCTCTATAAAATATTACATTATGTCATCCGTGGCTAATGAAGGAGATAACATAATTTTATTTACACTAAATGAATACACACCTTATAATTATTAATACGATTAGCTATGATTTATTTCATTACTCACTGGAGGTACTCTATTAGAATTTAAGAGACTTAGATAAGAACAGAAAGTATTCGTTAATATCCTTACAAACATATTAAGGTAACATAATATTTATTTGTCTCGACTTTTAAGACACATAATGATGCTTTGCAGACATGGCATTTCAGTTTTTCACTACATCATTTACTACAAGCCGAAATTATTAAAAAAATATGTAATAATCACAGTGCCTTGGTAATACAGACAATTCCAAAGTAGTGAGCCAAGATACGTTCAATTACCGATCAGCGTAAATTCAATAAATCGATAGAAATTAAGACTTATTAAATGTTATCGTTTTATTTCCATAGCCTGTAAAAACATACATATATATTACAGAATATATATTACAGACCATGAATAGAATGTACCGTACTTATTGTACCGTACCATATTCACAATGTATTGATTAGGTTAATCATGATATAACAAGTCACACTGTGAAGGTCGGATAGTTGCCACCAATAATTAAATTTCTTGCAATTTTAATAACATTGCAATCTTCCACACGAAAAGTAACATAAAAGCTTACCTATTCATGTAATTATTTTAGTATGAAAAATAAATAATTTTTACAATTTCTATTTTGAAGTAGTTAGTAAAACATTTGGTTACATATTCTAATATTTTAAAGAGAAAAAGGAAAAAGATTCAAAGATTTTAAAAAAATAAGTTCATAATCGTTGTGGGTAAACTAAATATTAAATTATTAAAAATATAATGCAACTGAGAACATTTTAAGAGATGAGTAAATAACTTCAAAAATACTTTGTCTTTGGTACAAGAAAAAGACATACAAATTCAGCAATAAAATCTGCCCGATGTTGGCGATCATTATATGGCGATCATTTTTGTTTCGGAAAATTTATTTTTAATTATTTATTACAAATAAATGCCTATAATAAAATTAAAAAAGAGTTAATTATTAATGAGACAAATATTTAATAAGTGATTACATTTCTTGTATGTAAAATATAACTATAACTATTAAAGAAAAGTGATATGAAAATAAATTATTTTAGTATAACAATGGCAATACATTCCAAATAAAGAGAAAATATTGTAATGAGAATTTGAACATTTCTGCAAAATATTTCTATGTTTGGGCTAATGAGTCAATTATCTTCATTAGGACTGAGGCTGGTGATAATGTCGAAATAATTTTTCTTCGATTTAAGTGCATTTATGTTAAAACCGTCAAATAAAAATAATATTTGAAACCATTCCATGGCACTGGCATAAACCATCAAATTGCACATACATATTTAGGAATATTAGTCAAATTCAATTAGACAAAATGTATCACCAGATTTCAATTTGAGCAATGAATACCACGGCCGCTGCGTTTAAATGTAAATTAAATTCGACGATGAATTTATTACTAAATTGTGTGCAATCTTTACAATTTCCCCACCTGAAGACGAAACCTAGGTCGTCTTAAAGAATTTAAATAAAGTAAAAATAATGCTGCATCACATAGTTTTGTTTAGTGGGGAAAAATTAAATTAAAATTAATTCTACAAAATTAACGCAAAATATATTCAATACCTACTTTTAAAAATTTCTTTCCTAACAGTCACTTCGATGACATTTCCATGTTCCTTCGTTATATAAATATATCAACAAAACGGATAGAAAAAAAAGGCTGATGTTGGAGGAAAATATGGGCTAGTTCTTTTATAATTTTAAAGAATTATAGAAAATGAAGCGATACTTCAAGGTTTTCGAAAATAGCAAGATTAGCACGTAATTGTGAGAAGGTGGATCATTTCTAAAAATAATTCGATGTCTCAGGAGACAATCATGAAACACCTTTACAGGGCATTTCCGCAACGCGTATTCAGGTATTGCATTTCATATATAATACGATAATATCTTAATAGAACTGAATCTGATTTATACTATTAAAAGAGAAAAAGAGAAGAGTCATATAAGACACGAAGTTTAATGGTAAATTTCTCTCTTCTCAGAATCCGACAAAGTTGAATATGCAACATTGAATATCCAAGTCATAAATTACAAACGAAAGTGGGTATTCCCGAATACCTCACATGCTCATATAAAATTAGAATATATATATATATATATATATATATATATATATACATATATATATATATATATACATATATATATATATATATATATATATATATATATATATCAATACAGTATAATAATTTAGCTTATATATAAATATATATTTCAAGCTGTAAGGTTTATTGCTCACGACACTTTATCTAATATGAGATCAACATAGTAAGTACGAGAAATCAAAGCTATTTCAATAGCGCGCCGCTATAACACACGCGCGCTTATTGGCTGTGTCTTTCATTCAAGCCTGCATCGTAGTTCATAGCGGCATGAATATTCTCGTTGTATAGGGTAGTGGGAAGGAAGCAGACTTGTTTAAGGCCCTTCGAGGTCACTGTTTATCTTGAAGTCAGTGACTCCGCCAGGAAGCAGCATAACTGCCCTTCCCATAATCTATTTAAGTGGATGCGTATTATCCTCCACTACATATTCTCCTATAGTATAACCAGATTACTGACCCCCTGGTAAAGGCTGCTGCTAAAGCCACTTGTTGCATTACCACAGTACCGCTAGGTATTCCCTACTCCTTTTGAGCCAGAAATATTGTCTGAATTCTAATACGCGGTTATACCTAGTGAGGTACTTGGAAATTGGTGCCGACAAAAGTGAAATGAAAGGCCGGCTAATTAAGAATTACCTTGAAGTTACGTGGACGGGATTTAAGGAGAGTTTCTATTTAAAGCGCGTCCAACTCCTTATAATTTAAGTTAGCTTAGTGTTACACGTGACATTTTGTGGGTTTTACACAGACATCCAATAAACTGCCTGTTATAGGGAATAAAGGAAAATTGAAAGCCTTCTACTGAACCGATAGATTTATAACGAAACTAGAGGACTCAAGAATTCAACCTAATTCAATATTTGTCAATGTAAATTTTCAAGCAAATGAACTATTTAAAAACGAATCTCATTGATTTTAATGTAATTTAATTCAGAATTATGAATCACATCAAGTGACAAATCTCCCTTAGTTTAAAGTAATTTATCATTATTAATAAATATAAATTAGTAACTATTTTAATAATTCTACGTTACCTCAAATAATTTTCCACATTCAGGATTAAATTCTCATTATAATATGTGCATTTAATAATGATTCTTTATCTTTTTCTGTTTATGTTAACAACACATAGGAGCCTATCCTATGTATTGTTTATATTTTTAATAAATTTTATCTCTAAATTAAAAAATATTGAATTAAGATTTGACTCATCTAACTTTTCAGATGATTTACGAAATGGCATGCAAACTAAAAATTTACCATCATTTAGGCTTTTGTTTTATTAATATTTTTTTACACATATTACATTCTCATGTGTAATAATTTTAGAATTAGCTATTTTTTTCTGAAATTATATTGAACATTTTTGATATCGGGCCGCTGCTATCTACCGGTCTAACTAACATCGAACATCCCATTTTTCCGAAATGTTCAATAATTTTCTTCACGATTTCCTCATTATTTGAACAAGAAAATTGTTTACTACTTTCTTAAAATATTTCCAGGTTTCTAATTCAATTTCATTTAATTTTTCATCGAAAGTTGTGTCTTTCATCAATTTTCTCATGTCCGGGCCAACAAAAATCTTCTTTCACTTCAGCTTCAGAAAGAGATGGAAAAATTTTATGGAAATATTTAAAAGCTTCTCATTCTTTATTCAGCGCCTTCGCAAATTATTTATCATTCCTAGTTTTATGTGTAATGGAAGTAGCAAAACATTTTCCCGGAGGACTAAATTTTCTATCACAACATTTTTGGTTCCAGGGACTAATTCAGTTCTCGATGGCCACACTTTCTTCATCCAATGTTGTCCTCTGTCTCGACTAATCCACTCGCAGAGAAAGCAAGGGTATTTTGTATAGCCACCTTGTTGACCGAGCAGCATATTTATAACTTTCAGATCTCCGCAGATCATCCAACCGTGTTGTACGTACTTTGTTTTATCTAACATGTTTTTCAAATTGTTGTAGTATTCATTGAAATATACAGAATAGGCGACTGGTAATGAAGCGTACTTATTGCCGTTATGCAAAATAACTGTTTTGAAACTTCGTTTTGATGAGTATGTGGACAATCTCCATTCGTTCGCGTCTCATTCAATGTTAAATATTTTCACTAAGCCAGGAATATCTTTGCAATACACTAGATCACGATCTTCAGAAATCTTCAAAATGTGGCACAAAGTCTTTTTCTCTGTTGCAATACCAAGAAAATGAGGAGCCAGGAGCAAGCATATTCTTTTCCAATAGTCTTGATCCCAGGAGTTCAACTGCATTTTTGGCGGGCTCACATCTCTCGTTAAGTCGTTCAGTTCTGACTAAAAACAACTATATTACACTTGCACATGGCTCAAATTAAGCTTCAGGTCGAGATAGCTCTTCGATATCACTGCTCATGCCATCAGCTTGCACTTATTCCAAATACGGAGGTGATGGCGGCGTAACGTTCGGGTCGCGATGCACCGCGTGCCTTACCGATTGCACGGTTTACATAACCGATTGCGAGGTCTTAGCAAATGGCCTAAAAATCCACTTTTTTTCCAATAATAAGGATATGTCACTTTACTTTATATTTAATTAACTACTTATGAAAACTTATTCATTGTTCTACACAACCATTCAGTGTGTTTTTTGTTCAGTAGGCCTAGGAACTTTTGGCAAAAAAACTATGCTAAATAACTAAAAATCCTGACGTGGTGGAATTTTTTTAGCATTTTCTCCGTAATCAGCGCCCCAAAATCTATCAAAATCCGTCATCAAATTTGAAAGGAGGAAACCATTATAGACCTGTGATTATTGGTTCTATTATTAGAAGAAGTAAATTTTATAAATTGATGAACCTTGTATAGAGATAGAGAACAAAAAAAATATGAAAATTGACGATGAAAATTAATAGTGCTCTTACTTCATGAATTGATTTAAGGTTAACAACAAGCGAAGAAACACGAAAGTGTACTTTCCTATGACACACTCAAGTATTAGTTTTAAATGTTAATAAAAGTTTTAATGTCATTATTATGCGAGATCTCTGATATTAAACTGAGAAAAATTAAAAATCGTATTAAAAGAGATTATTATTATGCTCTCTTAGGAAAAAAAAACAGAAATATTGTGTGTTTCGTTAGTGCCAGTGACAAAGAGCTAAAGAAAAGGTGACATTAATTAAAATATTATACCTACATCAATAAGTTACATTAGCAAAAAAATTTTTTTTTTAATACATGGGATATAAATTTATTTAATTACTAGGAACTCCTTCCAACTATCAATATAATCACCGACAATATTCAATGCGAAGAATTGAAGAAAGTTTCCGTTTGGCATTCAATTGAAAACTCTGAAGAATTCAACAAAATCGCACTTTCATAAAATTATTCCAAGGACGATTCAAGACGAAGGTTCAAAAACTGCATGTATTATCATTTCATAGTACGCCCCCTTAACTACAAGCAATATTGTGAAAATATCTTTTGAGGACATGCCGCTATGTTTATCACGCTATAAACTTTAATAGTGATTGAGCTTATTTGAATGGTATTATCGTTAACTAATCTTTACCTTGTATTTACCAATATTTTATGTTATAGGTCATAAAAATAATATAATAATCCAGTGAAATTTTACTACATTGATTGGTTATTTTAACTCAATATTTCCGATAATTTGTTAAGGTAATATATCTTAAGTAATTCATCGATCTTTTATGGTTTGAGAGGTTAGATTGTGTCCAGTTTGTTTATAAAAAATTTAAAAATTAATATCTCACAAATCATTGATACTATTAAAATATTAGTGAATAAGTTATGATATGTTTTAATATATTTGATAAATAGTTAATGATATATTAACACTTTAATTGGCTGAGTATCAAACTATCGAATCATTCAAGTGCTGCATCTCAAAAACCTATAAAAAATTTAAGTAACAGTGGAAGAAAAGTAAACTTACTAAACAAACATTTCAATTACGATGAATATTTAATAAGATATTTTAAAAACAAAAACAGTTTTACAACATTTCACTGACTGTGCCTCAAACGTTTGAGGCTGTGCCTCAGTGAAATATAGTAAAAAAAGCGTAGAAAGTCTAGGACCTTTTTGAATTAGCGATTTTAATTTGTGGTATAACCGTCCGCTGGAGCCATCGTCTAAACTCCACTGTTATCAACGGCAACTACTCCCTGATATACCCTATATATATATATATATATATATATATATATATATATATATATAAATATATATATATATATATATATATGTATATATATATATATATATATATATATATATATATATATATATATATATATATATATATATATATATATATGACTTCTGCTATAGAATGAAATTTAAATTCATAAAGAAACCAGAATTTTAACAGCATCTATAATATTTTTATGTTGTCTCGTTAACGTTAACGCTTACACTATACATGATGTAAAAGAACACAGTATGCTCTACACACACACACACACGCATGGGCATGCGAACGCGGACTTCGTCCCACATATTTCCACTTCTCCTTAAATCATCAAGTTGTTTTTATATTACTGTACGATACACGAGAGCTGTAATTCCCACAAATTTCAATAAAGCTTTAAAATTCTTCCAAATTGAAATTGGAAGGATTCCCTGAAGACCCTCGGCAAATCAAAATTATTTTCTTTGAATTTTTGCTTGACTGCGTCAGAAGAAATTAACCCGTCTTTGTGTATTCATTGCATCTTTTTGCCCGATTCTCATTCTATATCGATTTGAAAAAGAAGCAAGAATATTTGTTCGTGAAATTTATAATATTTTCTTTGATTACCACTACCTAAAATATATTTTCTAACTGAACAGGACAGTAGCGCTTTTCATATACCAAACCATATATTTACGAGAAATATCTATATTATACCAGAAATAACTGGAAAAAATTGGCGAATTTCATCGGCTGCTAAAAATAACATATAAAATCTAGGATTCTGTCGCAGGGCTATTAATTTATACGGCCGGAATATATAATTTATACATAAATTATAATTAAATATATATTTTATGTATAATTATTAAACTTTCATATACCCGAGTACACAAAATTTTAAATAGCCGACGAAAATTTTCTTGGAAATAAGCTAATAAGTTGCTTTCTTCTATTATCAAACATACGGTAATATTTATACTAATAGAAATAGAGCAGCTTTGTGCATTATATGTATATCCCAAATCTCTTCATTTTATATTATATTCTTACTTATTTTCGTTTTGCAACTTTGATCTGCGGCATATTTGTGACTTATGTGAAGATATCATAAAAATATCTTAAAAAAATAAATTAAAACAGAAATGTTTCTCAAAACATACTGGCAACGTTTTCTTACGCATTTTATATGAAAATAATATCGTTTATTGGCCGTTTTATTTTAAAATAGATTCAACATGTACAAAGGCTCATATTGATATTATAAAATGGTAAGAGCTGTAGAAGAATCGCTGTATTTTGGATCCGTTAACATTTTTATGTGAAATTTTGTAAACGATGATTAAAAAAGGAACTTAAATTTATTTTAACTACATAGGAAATAAATAAATGACATTAATAATTTATACAATAACTAATTTAGTTCTAGAGTTTATATAATTTGTAGAAGCAATTTGTTGGAATAAAATTAAACGAATATAAAATGATATAACATTAGCGTTAGATTATAAAGTTTCCATACACACTATGAAAAACAGCTTAGAGTTACCCTTTATTACATTAAAAGAGAGACGGAATCGTTTTCGGGATGACATATGCACGCTTCAATACTAATGTGACTCTCATCTTTAAGTTAACTTTTACTGAATGGATGTTACGATTCACATACCACAATTATTTTAAAGGTATTTTAATTGTTTTGATAACGAAGAAGTTCCATGTGACTTTATTTAAAAATGTTGAATGAAGATCACTTCAATTCAAAAATAACTTTTCAAGTTAATATTTACTTTAATAGATAAGACAATTATGACGCATTTTTCCAGAATTATTGTATGAAATAGGTTCATATTTTTTCTGATTGGTATCTTTATTGGTATTAATAAATAATAATAATAAATTAAATAATCTTATGATATTTTTGAAAATATAAAAAACTCAATAAATCACATTTCACATTCAATTTAGAGTATCGTATTTCGTCAAGTTGAAACAATGTGATAAAGATCCAAAATAACTAGCTGAAACATATTAAATATGTACTTGTAAAATGATTGTTTTATTATTAGCAGTAGGTAAACCTAAGTGATATAAATTATAATAACTGATTACAAGTAAATAGAATTGATTCCAATTTTGGGTACCAGCTGAATGTCATAAAATTAATAGATATGAAAAAAAGAAATTATAGTTTAAAAAACTAAAAAAATACGCTTTTGCAATAATATAGACTAACAAAATAACAAGTAAGTTTTAAAAAGAAAAATGTTGATCAAAGGATGATTAACTTCTCGGCTTGGTATAACTTAATTTTTTGAATAAGCTTAAAATAAGACTGCAGTGATATACCAAAAAAATTACTTTGAAGTAAAAAAAACATGGGGTGCTTGATATTGGTTACCGTAAATTGTCAAAATGACAACATGTTTTTTTAAGAAAAACTTTTTGTCAAAATGGCAACATGTTTTTTTCAGACAAAAAAAATTCATTTAGTCTTATGATAAAACTGAAGTTATATGGAATGAGGATGAAGTTACATAGAATGACAAACTTTAAATGACTTTGTTTTTTTTTGAGTTAATATTAGTGAGAATACTGGGTCATGAAATTAATGTATGGTCATCGGTTTTTGATACGTGATTTAGACTTCTGGAAGTGGGTGAAAATTGGATTAAAAGATTACGCTACGTTCATACAAGAACAGCAAATATAAGCGTGTTAAAAATTGAAAACACTGGAGCGAACAAAGATAATCTATAACGCGATTTAATTACAATTTTTTGTAATATTTACCATTAAAATATACATAATCAACCATAAACGATATTTTATAAGGAATGTTTTTTTAAGATTTCATGTTGAACAAAGAACTTAAAATCTCTTAACGTCTGCCCATCCGTTCATTTATCACAGCCTTACTTTTAGGGTTTTAAAACTGTATAAAATTTTATACGTATGCCTTCGATTGAGATCTCAATAAATGTATAAAAAATATTACATTTTCCAATACAACTTCTCAAACACGTGAAAGGGGGGCGAATAATTTTTTCGTGCTCTCCTAGTGGGGTGCGACAAATTTTTAAAAACGAAATTCCATTTATAATTTGTCAGTTTCAAGCCACGTTTACGAAATATTATGCTTCAAAACATGATGTACTAAGTTATCCCTTTCAAGAAAAATAAGGATTTTTCACTTGATTAGAGATTCCAATTGAATTTTGCTTAATTTACTGATCTTAATAATTTCAAGGGATTTTTGTGGACTTCTACTTTATGCGTGCAACTACACATATTTGACTGATTGTTACTGACATGGGTACAAATGCGTGTGATATATCGACTACTTCTCTTATTTTAGATTTTGATTTTGTAACATATAAGGAGAAGATAACTGAATCAAG
Organism: Druceiella hillmani; assembly: GCA_039881145.1. Lineage (NCBI taxonomy): Eukaryota > Metazoa > Arthropoda > Insecta > Lepidoptera > Hepialidae > Druceiella > Druceiella hillmani. The sequence continues at coordinate 17,827,757 of JAYKKI010000047.1, read as the reverse complement.
TAGAATAGTACAAGAAATATTTTCAAAAAGGTAATTCTAGTACATATTCTTCCTAAAAAATCGAAAAATTTGATTTGTTAATTTTTTCGCTATTAATTAATATTTATTAAATTATTTAAGTTGTAATAATGCAAATATGAACTAAGCACGTGTTTGCAAGTCAGAATTATGTTAGTTCTCAATATCATATTTAGTCTTAAAAAGGATAGATTATTTCCCTTATTTATAATTTTAAATTCGCTTCAAATTCTGTATTATATTGTGCTGATGATGTTTCTTGAACGTATATATTCAGAAGAGAATAGAATGAACTTGGATGCACGGAAAATTTAACCATTTAACTGTCTTTGAAATAAGTGCATAAAACATGTTTATTATTATATTCAAATGCACGAATTATAAAGTTCCAACAAGAAAATGAAACAAGTACATTCTGACTTAGCAACTAAATTATGAAGCAATATTTTCTGATATAACAATATTCATCATCGTAAAATCACACAAATTAGAGAAACAAGGAAAAAATTAATTCTTAGAAATATCTTTGAAAGAAATATGACATTTCATTCTCAAAACTTTTAGAATTACTTTTCTCATGAAAGTAGAAGATTTTACTCACCCTGATGTGAAATATACTGTATAGAAATTGTACAAAAGTTAATTTTAAATAATATATTAAAAGATAAAAGAAGGTACATATGAAAATTTTATCTATGGCCAAATTTAACATTATACAGATATTTTACAGAATCATTGAGTGAGAATATTTTTTTGCTACAATTTTTGAAAAATATTTCAAACAAGTTCAAGAAGATTTATTAAAATGAAATCCTGATTACACAAATTTATGGTATGATAAAAAGCAAAGTGTCACCGCTGTGTGCAAAATTCAGTCGAAATCAGTGAAGCAATTACTTCCTTTCAAAAATCTTAATAAAACGTCTGTTTATTAAATTTTTCTCAACTAAATTAAACTACGCGATGTAGTATTATTTCTACTTTATTTAAATTCTTTACCACGGCCTAGGTTTGTTACAAGACAACATCTTCAGGTGGGCAATTTGCAAAGATTGTGTTTAATCTTTTGAATTGAAATGTTGAAATATGCGAGTATAATTACTGGCAAAATAATGTTTGCCAATTATTATCTTTAATTTGACATTACAATTAAACTAGGAAAGAATTAATTAATTAATTTTTAGACCTCGTGCTACAAAAATGTTACACTTGAAAATCAATATGTCGCGGAAAACATTTTATGTTTGTTATAAATATGCTTTGTTGCAATTATAAATAAATAGTTAACTGTTTGACAGGATGAAAAAATCCTTTTACAATTCGATTTCAAATTAATAAATATTTTGACTTTGAGATTTTTAATCATATAGGACGTAATTTTTTTTAAAAAAATAAAGAAATTTTATTTTCATGTAAAAAAACCTATGTAAAAAACATAAGGAAATTGATTTGTAGCATAACAATCATGGAAATAGAAGGTTTCGTAAACAGATTTTGCAGAAAGGATTCTTCGTATATACTCAGTTATCTAGCGATTTTAGACTTAATTATACCTAATTATACGTATTCTACTTCGTGCTAATAAAATGTACATCAAATAAAAAATTTGCAGCTGGAATAAAATATACAGTTATGAAAACATTTGAACTTCGTTTCATATTTAAACTAACATAATTTTGATCAACGGAGTTACCAGCTGACAGCTCGTTTAAAATTAATGATAGAATATTTTATTATCTTATGGTCTGTTGTTTAGAAAGCATACCATTTATATACACCGCATTTTTGTCCAAATTGATAAAGGTCTCAAAAAAGCTCATGTGGATTTGTGGAAATAAACACAATTAACAGGCAAATATATTATGTAAGATTTTCTCTATGTTTTGAAACTAATAATTATTAAATCTCCCTGCTATTGATAATGACTTACTGTGGTAAAACGGTTACCGTGTCCTTTCAGTCTCAATAAAGTCCACACCTAAAGCAAAAAAAACTGTTTAACAGAATGAACCAGAGTGTTATATGTCATAATATAAACCTGTGTGTAATTCTAAGAGAAACAACAAACCTCGCCTGAATTTATTAATTTAATGAAAACGAGTACATGACTGGGACGATGTTTGAGGTTGTTGGATAAAATACTTTAATCTGAGAACTTCAATCTTAAGTTTTAAAATATTTCAACATATGTTAGAAGTTACTAAAGTTGTTTTAGTGCAATGGCTGGCAACGACTACCTATTCCCACTCGTAACGTTAAAAAATAATCGACATTTTTTACGTTATGTTAGAATGAATCAAACATTAGAAACTATTTACCCAGTTACTTATTATTATTACCTTAGTTTTTCAGTCAACAGCAAAAATAATAGCTCAAATAGTATTTAATAAAACGGCTTTTGTCTACAGAAAATAATGTTGCTTGCAGTATCCTTCAATAAAACGCATGTTACCATACCAGTATTAATTTATGGATTAACGGAACAGTCACTGATAACTAAAATGTGAATATTTTTCAAGCTTCGTTTTAGATTTTCTAAAAAAATTAAGTAAAATTCAACCATATTCAAGAAAAAATTAAATAATCCTCAACCACAAAAAAACACATATTCGGTTAAGTTTCAATGCTAAGAAGTTAGTAATGACAGATATAATACTACATAAGAAAACAAGTTATTTCCACAAATTATTTTATGACTTGTCTGGAATCCCATTATCTAAAGAAAGTCTCACTGTCATTTATATAGGCAGGGTGGCTAGTTTCTTCTCTGATGTCAATATATTTTAAGCGGATCTGAAATCGGTATTATGACACACACACACACACACAAACACGCACGCACGAACGCATGCACGCACGCAAGGACGCACACACACACACACACATGCACGCGGCACTTTTTGATTTATTGTTTACATACTTATCACCTACAAACATACTTATCAGCTTAGAGACAGATCCTTCGAATTTTTTTCTCTTGATAAAATTAATTGTGTATACAACATTTTAATACAAAACACGTTACATTTCGAAAACCTATCAATAACGTGAATGATGGTCTGATGCTACGTCACCTAAGTGTTTGTCTGGAAAATGTTATTTACACCTCAAATTTCTAATTTTCTTTTACGACGGATTTCGGCAATAAATGTTACTATCCACGAGCGATCTCGATCCAATCAGTATTATTCAATTTCGAATATTGTAAAAAAATGGAGGCAAGGATTTCAATTAACTCTTCGATAATGTAACCATTTTTTTACATATTATGAAAAATTTATTATTTTATTCTTATTATTTGGATTCAATCACTCAGTTTTTATGTCGTTAACCCATATATTTTTACTAATTGACATAATAGCCTTAATTGATCGAATTAAACGGGTGTTTAATTTCAAAAGTTTATAGAAGGTCCCATGTCTTGATTAGATTTATCTGTAGATCTCGATAGCGACCGATAGTATTACGATTTGTAGATATTTGAAAAAAAAACCACAGGGGTTTCCATACTGTTTTAATGTTTGTTGTAATATTTACAAATTTATTATCAGAACGATGTAGAGTCCACGGTAAAAAACTTGATCATTAAAAAGCGTGTACTCTAAGTTTCATTAGTTTTTTTATAGCTGAAAAGAATAAAACAATAGCCTTTTACTGGGAAAATTTGTATGTTTAATAGCAATAGTAAATAATCGTAATAAACAACTAACTAACACGTATTATTTTAAACAGTTTATTGAAATAAATGTACAGTATAACTTCAAGAAAAAAAAAACGCTTCGGCGGCAATGGATTAAACTTGAAATAAGCAATGCACGTCTATAGTATACGTGCATATCAATATTGCAAAATTTTGTTGCCTTCATTGATAGAAGAGGGGAAGTCAATTACTGAAAACATGAGTTGCAGAGTGGAAACTTATCCAGAATAAAGCTAATTAAAATAATTAATACAAAATAACCTTTAACTCCACAGATATTGCAGAATGAGCGATCGTCTTGTACAGAGACATCTTAAAAAATATATTTGTAAACTTGATAAAAGTATACCCGCGGCCATAGTTCACAAGGCTAGCAAGTATTTAAACAGTCCTAAATAATGGACGTTCGATATCCTAACTCTAGTCTAGTCTCAGTCATATGGAATATAGGTCACTCGTACTTTTTATTTCTATACGCACGACGCCTAGAAGAAAAAGAGAATCGGTAAACATAATTTTACCTCGCCATGACAGTTCAGCGTAATATATGAGCAACGTAATTGCGTGCAAAATTTATTACAGACGTGAATAAACTCATAAAATTTTAAATGAAATGAAGTCTCGTTGATATAGAAATGAAAACTCGTCCTCCTGTATACATAATCTAGGTTCATGAAAGTCGATTTTCCTCCCGCGACGACGTTCACTTTTATGAGCACACAAATTCATAAGATGATGCAACTATAAGTCGTAATACTTCGTGCCTGAATAAACTAAGAGTATATTTAATTATGATTAGTATTTCACTATAATAAGATTAATATTTCACTCTAGTAAGAATAGTATTTCATTATAATAAAGAATAGTATTTCATTTCACTATAGCAAGAGTAGTATTTCACTATAGTAAGAGTAGTATACGCTATAGTAAAAGTAGTATTTCACTAAAGTAAAAGTAGCATGTCACTATAGTAAGAGAGTAAATAGTATTTCAGAGCCAGCAGATCAACTTCTAAGTTAAAGAAAAAGGCTAAAAAAATATTATACCATTTCTTAATTTTCCAAATCATTTCCATAAAAAGTTAAGTAAAAGTTACTTCATATTTTTACCCTGATGTCGGTTTAAATGCCAAATGTTTCGAATATCGTAAAATAAAGAATAAGTTTTGAAATATTTCCTGCAAGATTATAGGCTCTAAGGCGCGATATTACATGTATTTCACTGAAGTTGGGAAACGAAATTTTATTTTAAAATTTGGATGAAATCAAATAAATTTATAATTATATAAATATACTGAATATTATAGTATTCTTTATATATTCATACTAGAGAATTGCAAGAAACCCAAGTAATTATTATATAATATTTATTTTATTGGAAAATATGTTTATTTATTTATTTTCTTATTTTTAAAATCTCAGTTAATGCCGCAGATAGGGTCTAAGACTTCTTTATCAAAGTATCTATCTAGAAAATATTATCTGCACTTCAAATTTCCGATTTTAATTTACAACGAATACCAACAAGTTAAATACTTCTTTCCACAAGCGGTCTCGTTCCGTTCGATCAATAGTTTCAAATATTATAAAAATTGGCTAAACTATAAAATGAATATTGTGGACGTATAGTATGTTAAGCAGCCACATTTTTATTTTGAAACCATTTGTATCAAACTTTATGTTAAACCCAAAAATTCAGTTTTAACAAATTAGCCAGATGACCTGCTTGATATAAAACGTATGCAAGTGTGTGAAACTTTTTATGACGCAGCGTGACTCAATATACGTTCACGTTAGACCAAAACATTTTGACTTGAGAAATTTGACAAGGGTAATGTTCGTTGAACGCAACGCGCATATCTTCACAATTTGACATACTGTTAAACCAATCCATATATACCAAAGGCGCTTAAAAATATTCACTTGAATATTTGGGAAGTGCCAATTAAGTACTTTTTTAATTTCGTGTAATGCGTAAGATATAAGAATTCTATAACTATCCTTTTTATAATATTGCTATAATTTTTATTTTATATCAGAAATACTGTTGAAAATATCTAGAAAAATATTTGCTCCTCCCTCTATTTTACCAAACCTGCTAAAGTAACAATTATGGAAAAGAGTTTAGTAATCTCTTTTCCATAATTTTTACAGGAAAAACGTAGCGATGATTTTCAATTCAGTTATTTTGTTCAACTCGTAGTCAACAGGTTTTATTTTTATATAAATACGTTAAAAGATAAAAAGTTACTAACCAAAATTCAGATTTATATAAATTAGTAAAATGTGTGTTCACCTTAAACACCTAACCTTAACTGGACTCAGAAGTAGATAGTGTAAAATAATTCTCACCCAGGCGGGATAAAAATTAAAAAAAATATTTGAATCCATAACTAAATTTGAAATTGATTACAATTTCCATTGAAAATCTCAAAATAATCTGCTGACTATGAATAAATACACTGGCCGTATACTACCTGGCTGTCAATTTTAGCATCATAAATATTTATTATGAAAAATATTTTAATCCTATCTTCATGTTTAATGAGTTTAGGACCGGCATAATACAAATAAAGATGTATGTATAGTAATGTTACCTATTTTACTCAAATAACGATTTTAAATTACAATCGATTACCATCAAACTTAGGCTTATTAATTTATTTCCTCAATACTTGTAATGACGAGAATATAATTTTAGTTTTCGGATGAATTAAATGGAAAAATTTAAATCGGCAATTTGATATAGAAAAACTGCAAAAGTTTAATTCAAGGCGGCAAATTACACGGCACAAAAACGAACTACTGTGGATGTAATTTTAGATGTTCATTCGTATTTTTCATAATAATGGGTTTTCATCTGTGTATAGAGATACTAGATATAAATATAAACTAAGTTGATAGATATCGAAGACGTATGTAATACGCACAGCTCCTCCTACAATAGCAGTTTTATGTTAGGCACATCTATTTCCAATCAATTAATCCTGTTAACAATTTTGAGGTTCGCATTCGTTTCAAGTTACTGGAATTTTCATGTGATCAAATACGTATTATATTCCATACTACGAAATGCGTTGCTAAATGGGATGACCAATATTTAAAATCAAAAACAGACTTAACCAATTTTACTCCTTTTAAGTAATTATTTTAACCTACAAAACTTAATTTGGCTAAGATTGTAAACTAGTAAACTCTTTTAAAAATAAAAAGAAATCTGTAATTTTTATAAAAACATTGAGTTATGTAGGCTGATATATTAATGCAAGCAACATTAAATCTGGTTCTTAATTAAATTTTTTTCTTTATTACATTTAGCTTGCCCCTCTGGCATTAATACAGAATATATTTATATGATTAAAGTCAAGGGAAAAAACACGATGTGAGGTATGGGAATATTACGAAATAAACACTCCCTCCATGGTACTTCTCTTCCTTTTATCAATTGCTTATAAAAGTCGAATATAAACCAAAACATTTAAACATCTAATACTACCATAATAATGGTTAAGTAATAATGGAGAAGAAATTCTTTAATTTATTAAGAGAAGTTTCTGAATAAGAAAAGGAAACGAAATAAAATATTTGAAAACCAACATTAGCTAATATTTAACTTTATGAAATATTATGTAATTAATTATTTAAGTAAATGTAATGCACACTTAAAAATTTAATTTAATTAATTATAAAGTAATCCTGGTGCTCAAAGTCTGAAAGAAAAGACCTTTTCTAGAATGACTTAAAAGACCTCTTACAATCAATGTCGGGCTATGAAAGAATAGTGATAGCTGTAATGAATAGAAAGTGATGTATATATTTACGTGAGATGTATAAAATTAATTAGTTCACACTCTAATTTAAAACCCTGAACAATCATTGGAAAGAAATACTGAATATGAGCAAACAGTAATCACCTTTTTGAAAAAAAGGATCAACCTTTAATCATATAAAAGAGCAAATATAAAAGTCGCAAATAGACTATATAAGTTTCTCTGTGATCGATTCACGTTAAATTATTTTGAGGGCTGTAAAGTGATACCAGTTAAACTATTAACTACGCAATATCGATTACTTTTCCCGCGTCTAAAAATTTCTATTAGAAACATAACTCAGACGCAGCAAATAATAACACGGTATATAAAATGGTAAAACTTACACAAAACAAAAAGAGTTCATTTCACTATCAGAGAAAAAGAACATCTTGAAGAAAATTAAAGTACTAACTAAATAGTAATGACTTCTGGAACAAATTACATAACTTTTGCCTAAAGGTAAGTTAGGAATCAGGATAAGCAAAGATTTAAGCTGCTGGAATGATAATATTAAATCTGCTGTAAAAGAAAAAAAAAGATGTTTTTATGAAAATGGCAAGAGGCCAAAGCCTGTAAAATTGAGATCGATAAATTTAAAAACGGGCGTCTTTACAGCAAGAGCGCAATATTTTTACGAACGCATAGAAATTTCAAAGCAGGAAATTTTCATCGCATAAAATTGTGATTGAAAATGTTAAACGTAACAAGTATAACAAACATTCCACAGGTAAATTTTTTAACCTTGTGGATATGAACTGAAGATAATGTGAACACTACAACGGTCTATTAAATGAGGAATTCCCACAACAACCACCGATGGTACCACTGCAGAGGATCCAATCAAAGTTTTAACACCAGATGATGTAAAAGCGGCTATTCGCAAAATTAATAAGGTACCGGTTGAAGTTTTGAAAATAATTATTTAATAAAATCAAAATAAAAACAATTTATTTAACAACATTTTGTACATGTTTGACATTTACAAAACTTTCAAATCATATGGCAAACAAATAAAAAAAATGGTTTATTTTTTAAGGCCCTCATTTTTTTATTTTTTACTGGAAGTTTTTTAATGTGACGATAACATCTGTAATCAAAATTACGAAAAAAGTTATGCTTGCGGTAGAAGATATCCGCTGATTTTATTATTGATATGTAATTTTGAAAAAAGATTTTCTGATCATTGCAAAGTTTAATTTTTTGAGAGTAATAGGATTTGATATAATAAATGACTGAAGATATGTTATGATAAAAATTGGCAACTTTTTTAAATTTATTGGTCAATTATCTTAGAAACCATTTTTTCACCCAACATATTTTACATTTAGAATGATGATGTGAAAGCCCTGTGAAAACAAGTCAAAAAGAACATATATCATATATCATAGGTCCGAGATCTTAATAGAACATCTCAAAATTATCACTTTTGAGATAAAGACATTACTAGATTTTGAAAGTCATCAATCATGATAAAAAATACATTAAAACTGATTGAAAATTGGATTTTGTAACTACTTTTATTGTTATTTATTGTACATTGACTTTTGGTGCCTAGTTTCAGAGTTATATACTCTGTTTTGAACAGATCCATTAATCGTTAATAAATATAGTTCCAATTCAAATGCTTTATTGGTATATTTAGAAATGTTTCAATATTACATTCTATAAATTACACTGGTTAAAAAGTGGTAGCAGTATATTTTGGAATATTCCATATCAATATTTTGTACTACCTATTAGGTTTTTTAAGGTAATGGAGCATATGTTAAATGAGCTAGTAACATCTGTATAACTAAGAATAAACTAAGATTAATCTAGTAAGTTAAATAAAGTTAGATAGTGCATTAAATATTAATCAAACAGTAATTATTATTTGGAATTAATTATTTTTTTTAAACTTACTCTCCTCTAATAAAGGACAAGAAGCAAAAAACTAAACAAGTTAAAAACTAAAAAACTAACAAGAAGCAAAAAATGAAAGTCTCGAGTTTTGTTTTATTTCGCTTCACTCGTATTGTTTATTCATTCACATCATCATCATTTGAATAAATAGCGGGAAACTTTTATTTTAAATAATCCCAATACACTCTTGGAACCATTTTTTAAAAACACAGTGAATCAGTCCCTTTTTCGAATATTTCAATTTTTGGACGAGTGCTAAATTTATTAGTCAAAATTAATTCATGATTAGACAAGATTTCATCTTATGCCGTAGGTCAAAGTATTCCATAGTACTATCTAGAATATATGTATCCAAGTAGAATATTAATTATGGATTGCTTGATTGCATGTACCTTTTTTATGTCATTCCGCACAACTCGCTTACCCGTTGTGTTTATGGTAAAAATGTTCCCGAATTGTTTTTATAATTTCTTTAAATGTAGAACGTTGATTAAGTTTAAATCACAGACCTGACAAGGATTTCCCTTTTTTCGTGATTTGTCTTGTTCTATCATAGAATGAACACTATCTTCTTTATTCTATGTGTGACCCACATTGAAATTTTGTGGGTAATAGACTTGATTCTTAATAGACTTGATGATAAATATATTATTATTATATATTATTCTTTCTATAAACTCCGATTTTCTATAAAATAGTCTGATTTTAGTGAATTTATAATTTTATAGTTCAACAAAAACAATCATTACGCAAAATTTAGATTATAAATTAGTTTTATACTGTTTTTTACAAACAAACCAGTAAAATAAATAAATTCATTTTAAATACAGACACATACTCCCAGGTTTACAATGCATGATAAAAGTTACACCAAACACTTTTAAAACACGATAATATTTTTTTGAATAATCTTAATTTTAAACAATGGTAAATTGGTGTTTATGAGCGATAAATATTTTGTAATAATGGATAACAATGAAAACGTTCGTTTAAAATAATATACAGACTGTCAATGGATTGAAGGAACCAATAAGATTCAAAAAATAAAATCACGTGATTGTTATAACTGACATCGTACATTGGAGTTTTGACCGCAAATATTTGAATCCACGCGGCCGTCAGTGGGGCCATACGCTCGCTCCAACGTCCATTGGCGACATTTTAAATTTTCATTTGTCTTCCTCAGTACTTTCTTATATTAACGAGTAAATTTGGGTACAGGATATATTTGTGTCCTCTATGAGTATGGAATTTACCCCATCGTAAAACGTACCGCTGAATAGATATTTCAAAATTATTGGGGGTATATCATGAATACTTTTTTGACAAAGGGATCGGTTCACGAAATAATAAGCTCTAAAATGATCATTTTTATGAGGGTTAAGTATCCCCAGCCCCTATCAGCTAAACGACTATATTTAACTAAAATATTCACAATAGTGGTATTTACTTGAATAAATTAAAAGGAGAATTATCACAGCTAAATAGGTTCTACTAGATTACCAGTAATAGTTGACCAATTTATGGCATGTAATTCACAAAATATTATACAGAAACTTCCTTTAAGTGACTTAAATCAAGTTTAAAAATAATTCGTATTTTAAAAGTATATTTCTTACATCTATGAAAGGTATACTAGACAATGTATTCGTCTATTATATGGTACTAATATGATTTGAATATGCATTATGTTCTTACGCCTGTGATCAAAAAATAATTCTTGTTAATTTTGTTTAGTGGTGGCCTATGACATAGTTTTGTAGGGTTTTGGGGTCTAACAAGTAATAACGTTTACTAGCCATTCACCATCGATTTCATGGAGTTTCTACCCAAGACATAATTCTGGTGACTTTCTAGGTTTCATTTCTGGATTCTTCAATATTCTGACAACTTTCAAGTGAAATAATGAAAAGGTCTCTACAACTAAGACCAAAATCGTCGAAGGCTTTTACCAATTATTCAAGAATTATCTTGCAGTTCCTGTGCATGGATGTTTCTTGTCGGATCCACAAGTAATACTATATTCGATCACGTTTTGGTATCTCTATTAGAATCAAATTATTTGACAGAACATCGTAATTAAAACTTTAAATATAATTATTTTTTATTTTGGAACGGACTATCTAGAATTTTTGTATATAATATTTTGAAAGAGAAAGTTTCGGAATTATTACGATACGCTTTTTCAATCGCCATCCTACACGACGAAAAGCAAAGAAGAGCTATCACACCAAACTTGCCCTCTCAAATCTTTGGACACATATATGTATATGTGGGGTGTTAGGTCTTTATTGTTATGAAAAATATAGGTTAGAAACTTTTATAAATATGTAAAATTCATAGTCTTAAAGGCAAAATTTTCTGAAAAAAATTACTGCGGCCCGTATATGGACGGGCAAAGGAGGGATCTTATGGAACTTCCGTTGTGTCTCCTTATTTGAGGTACGGAATATTAAAAAATTATAAATGAAATAAAAAAGAAACAATTTTGCTCTAAAAAGCGTAATTCAAAACAGACATATTGAAAGCGATAATGACGTAACCTCATGTTCCAAATGAATATGTATATACAATAATACGCCAACATCGTAGCTTATAGTTTTTTATGCGCCTGTAATTTCGCGCAACTGAGAAACTAATTTTTGAAATGAGATGAAATCATTACATATCAGTGTACCATACACGCTGCATAATATCTAATATAAAATAAGAGCGATAAACAGTCTCGCAAAAAAAACGTTTCCACATATTATTTTTGTCTGCTATAGGTAACTGATAATACATGCATAAATGCTTTTGATTTACGTCGAACAAAACTTCAAGCCTTCACATTCACTTCTCGTAAAATTTTGTTATGTTTTAGTAACATAATTAACATATGATATAGTAACAAATTTTATAGTAACATAATGCTGCTAAGGAAATAAAGAACATATTCATGAAAATTTCGTTAGCGATAAATTATGCATTTGATTTCCTATGGAAAAGGCAAACAAACCGATGTGAAACCGATGTCTTATTTAAGGCATTCTCGGTAAAGTAATTTGAAATAATTCGTTTTTAAAGTGAAATCGAGTATCGGTAATGAACATTGTTTTCCTCAAAATAGCCTCGTTTGAAGGCTCTAAAGGATATATCGTATATAACTGTATAGAATTATTCAGACAATATTACCCTTGTTCAACTTAACTTAATTTCATGACCTTCATCTCATAGACGATAAAAATATTTGAAATTACAAAATTCATAAATGTATTTTTCTTCCTTTGAAGTATCCCACGGTTGCCTTCATTTATTTGCACTACATCCATATTGTTTGTTCAGCTTATTATCTGACCTCATAAAACAATGCGTTATATATCTCAAATATCTATATATTCTTCAAATATCTAATAAAACAGCGAAATATTCTCGAATATACCCGCGTCCAAACAACAAACAAAACGGTAGATGATATTATTTAAGGATATCCTATTAGTAACACAGATACAATTTTCATATAAATAAAAGACCGGCATCATTCACGTTATGAATTGATACCTCGAACCTGCGTGAAGTACATAAAGCGTTATGTTTACTTAATCACTGTCTATACTAAATATAATTATAAAACATTTAAATATAAAAAGCACCATAACTTGTTTAATTTAGGATAAAAGAAATTTTAGACAAATAAATTATTTATGTATCTTAAAATATACATAAATTATCCTTTTTAAATCTGTTTATTTTCAACTAAATTTAATTAAAATATGTTATTTTCTTTATACATGTATATGTATATATATATATATATATATATATATATATATATATATATATATATAGAAACATAACGCAAGTCACTCCGTTGCTAAAAGGTGTAAATAGGTTAAAATAGAAAGAGACTCCATTAAGATAATCGTCAATAAGATGAGAGTTAGATACCCGGAAACTATATTGCCTGTGTAAAAGATGGTCTGTTGCAGGTATTTGATCAGAGTGACCAAGCATACATAGAGTTTTTCGATTACGAGCAGTAGCACGCAGTCATCGTAAAGATTTACATTGAAGTTTGAACTCTCTATACAGTATATATACTCGTATGATACCAAATTATGTAAGAGCATGTACTACTCCTTGCAATCCGATGTACTGTATGATGTGTAACGTTAAAGCACAGAGAACCTTTTTATATTAGTTGACGACGTCGATGCCACCTATCGCTTCATTAACGAAGCGTTGATGAAGCGATAGGTGGCATCGATTTTCATTTCATATTCAAAAATAAGTTACTCATTTCAAATCTAATTATGAATATAGACGAGCAGTTAATTTAAGGTGTACTGTTATAATCTGTATGAAATGAAAGTATCTGTTGTCAAAACCACAGGAAGAGAAAGGTCGCCCGGGACCACGAGAAAGGTCGCAATAGCGAAATTACACCAGAAATTAAGAATTTGCGCAATTGAAAAATTTACTAGATTTTAAATTTAAATTATTAATAATAATAATAGCTTAATATTATGAGCTAAATAAAATAAATATTTGATTTGCAGAAATAATACAAAATATTATTTAAATACCCTCGTTTTTATATATAATTAGATTATAACCAATATCAAAAAAATTTAAATATTGTAATGATCTGATTGAAAAATTTATAAAATATTATGAGGTATTTTTCAAGTACAGGTCCTTATAATGTATATATTTTTTAAACGTTTGTTATATACATACTTGCACAATATGATAGCGTTAAGCTATTCAAGAAATGACAAACGCAAATCTTAGAGCATTTTCTTAATTCTTTCGTATTTTTCACATTATGTTTTAATTCTTTCATATTTATTTAAACGCAAATATATTTTTCCGCTATGTACATGATACATTCTCTATATTTTGCTCTAAATTCTATAAAATTGTATAAAATCACTGTTATTTCATAGTTCTATGTTTTCACTTCTGTCGGCAGTCCCCATGACTGTCTATGTTTTTTATATTTGTTTATTAAGCAAGCTAAGAATGTCTTAATATGACGCAAAACGAATAGTGTACTAACTTTTTAATAATACTTGCGACTAACTTCGGTAGATATTACCAAGATGAAAACAGCCTACCTTATCGAAATCGGTCCACAGTGAATCTACACACGAATGAAGTAATGGTTCTAATGAGAGTGTGATATAACTTTAGCAAGTTACAAATAATTCCCTTTCCTTTAAGAAACAATAAATCCAATAGAAATATCAGAATAAAGACAATGAAAACATTTTAATTAACTACAATCAGATATTATAATGAGAAGAAAATTTACAAAATCGATTCACAGCCAGCTGCACTCTTCCATACTAGATGGTATGGTTCAGGACGAAGTTACGGTAAATATTATATGTTCACGAGCTGTCTAATTTTGACTTGAGATAAAGAAATATTTTCAAAATAATAAAGTCTTGGATCTATTTTACTATCAATATAGATTTAAATACCAACTAATACACGATAATTTATAATATAAATTTGATTATTATTTGTTAAACTTTGTTAGCCAAACATGAAAGGAACACAAATTAATTATTATGTGTAAAAATCTACCTCCCTAATCCGGTTTAGAAAAACAAGGGGTTTATTTAGATTGGGAGAGCGGCTATGCCCGCAGGACCGCCCGAGTTACTGCGAACCTTCTCGCGGTTCTGCGCAACTATTTAATCTATACTGCTCAATATTATAATTGCGTGTCATGTCTGCCCATAATTTGATTTATTTATAGTAAATTTAGCAAAATGGTTACATAATATATTAGGTTTTAAATCAAAGAATTAAAAAATTTGTTATTTAATTTTTTTTTAGGAAAATAATAAAAAATATTCATTTATTTATGTATGATGTAACTGGGATTTTGTTGTTAATTTTACTGGAAGTAAAATTTCTTATTTTTAATTCTCTCCTTTTTTCTATAAAATGTTATCTTTTTCAACTCGTGAAATACTAAACAAATTTTTAAATCGATGAAATTTATAGACAATCGTGTTGGTCCATTAAACAATTGTTTAATGGACCAATAAGTTTGTCTTTCTCTTCAAATAAATTTTACCATTTTATACTTCTGAATCTATGGGTATATTTGTGCGGCTTTTACTTGAAATTTTTGCTTTTGGCTCGAGATAATACATTACGTAATTTTATACCAAGATGGATATATTTATGGATATAAGAAATAAATACAAACATGTTTCTTACAACATGTCAGAAAATAATGGCACAAGCTCTGTTCTGTACCTTTTAATCCTGGTACCGCTACTTTTTGTTCGTATAACCGCAATTTGTTGTGAATCAAAATAGAAATTTTGGAAATCAAGGCTATAATAAAAATGGCACTCTATGGCTTAGCGGATATATTCGTATATGCACTAACCCATATTTTGTATGTTACACAAACAAAAATAGCGGTACAATATTAAAAGTTATTAAAAATATCTTGTGACCAAGAAAAGGATACGGAAATATAAAGAATATTTGCATTTATCATTAATATAAAGTTTATATTTATTTTTAATATATGTGAAAATTATAAATAATATATATATATATATATATATATATATATATATATATATTTATATATATATATATACGTACTGTAATCCAGTAAATAAAGCAACGAATTGTGCTGCAATTTGTTGACAACCTGATTGGTCTTTGCTTTTGCTGACAAACTCATTGGTCAATAACATCGTCTGTAAAATGTCATTGTGTGAAAAATTCTTTATTATTTTACGAGTCAACTGGAAAATATAACATTCCACAGACAAATGAAGCAATAAAAATAAGGATCTCTATTATCTGCAAAGATGAGTAACGCGAAATCATTGTTACACGCAGCTCCACCTCTGCTTACACATTTATTTTAACATTTGAATAATGTAACAAGTTAACGAACAAAGACTAATTAAATAATACTTAAAGCAGAGATAATAAAATGTATACCATACAAATACGTACCAGTGAATTTTGGACAAAAGTTATTATTTCATTGCTAGGGTATTAAAGTTTTCCCAGATATGTTTATTGATTAATGCGTCCAGAATTAGGCTCTTGATATTTCGAAACGACTTGATAAAAATAAATCTGAATATAAGTCTGAATAAGGGACACGAATGAGTCCACCAGACACATCATTGCCGAATGTTGTACAATCAACCGGGATAACTTGGTACCAGTTGGCATTGGACTATTCTATGAAAAAGCGTTTATGATTTATTTGCGATATACTGTAAAAAAAAAATTAGTACTGTAATTTTGTTCTCCATATAGATATACCAAGTCTGAGTTTTGAAATAATTTGCCATGTTTATTGCTTTTATAAGGCACATCTCTTTTAGATTTTGATATGTGTACTTGTTTGGTGGGCCGTAACATTAGGCCGATCCAATAGTCTACATATTAATATTTTCTGTTTATTTTCGTCTTGGTAACTATGGACTACATTTTTATATTGACGTTTTTTGTTTAATTTAACCTTGTGGATAATTAGCTTTTTGATCGATACATTTATTATGTTTACAATGACAATTTTATAATATTTTAGGAATCCCGCGAAAAAAAATAGTTTTGCTGGGTGTATAGAAGTACGGAACCATAACTAATTACTCTGTAGAAAACTAAATAAAATCTAAGTTAAAATTTTGGTACAGGGAATTAAGCCAAAAGCGCTTCTAAAATATACAAAATTCCAAGCAGTTCCTTGATTTTAAAGCTTAAAAAGAAACACGACAAGATTGTAGGTCGCCATCAGTGTTTAACTATCCAGAAGAAAATAACTTTTAGGGAATAGATACTTGCAATAAACGATTTGGGCATCGATATTATTCATGATTCAAGCGTCGTGATAAAAAAATATTTAGACTAAAGAGAAAAAAATATTTTCTTTTTCAACAAAAATATACCCGGCTATGAATGCTAAATGCAAACTTTTTCTCCACAGAAACATTAGGGTTCTGTCTGTCGCCAAGAAAAATATAGCCCACAATATTTTAAGAAATAAGCCTTAAGAAAAAGGTAGAATTACTAAATTTTATCGACCATCTTGAAAAAAATAGAAGTTATTTTTCCCGCCAAGATACATAACATGGATGAAATTAAATTTTACGACGACCCATACAATAAAGGATATAGTAGAGATGATCCCCTCCGTATCCAGATCTTACAAGAAATGGTATTTTAGAGTTGTTTATTGTGGAAACGCCGCAAGATAGTTCATATATATATTTTTTATTTTTAAGTGAAAAAACTGATGTTTTATTGGTTGTGTAAATCTTCAAAATTGTCTAAAATGGCTGTATTGAAAACAGAATAGAAGCTACACTATTTTTACGAATGACTGGAGAGACGTTTTATTCCATTTTTCGACAAGAAAGAAGAGACAGAAGTACTTCCGTGCGATAAATTAAGTGCTCACCTCATCGTTAGTGTCTAGGAATTATGCAAAGATCACAACAAAAAATTTACCTGTTGAATATTTATCTTTTATAATCTTATAATATTCAACAGAATTTTTAAATAAATAAATTCTGTAGTCTTATGTTTCTTATTTAATTTATAAAAAAAAAATTATTTTATTAAATTAATTAAGCTAAATAGTGGTCCAAAGTGTCTCCATTGGTCTGTAAAGATTTTTTTAAAATGAGTCAACTATCCACTATTTATCAGCAGCGTAAGTCATTAGAAATATAGCGTATCTCAATTGCGTTTCGTAAGAGCATACTATGCTAACGTGTTAACAACGCATTTTTCCCAAGCAACTACTCCAGTCGTCTTAGAGCCAAACCATTGCGTACGTTGAACGAGTCCTAAATGCTTTGAACAGAGCTAAGAGCGGCATGCGCTATAAATTAAGCAAAACCTTTCTAACTTACTGGACACACAATGAAACACGTTTCGATGGAACAAAAGTCAATACACCCAGATATTTCCCCGTATAAATCAGTTTCAGGAATAAGGTTTTCGGATTCCAACTAGCCCCAGTAAACCGGGCCCTGACGTGAAAAGCGACTCTCGACCCTCTCCTCCGATGTACCGCGCCTGTGGCATGTAGTTCAGCCGTATGACGAGGACCATACCCAGTATGTGATCTGGCCCCGTAAACTAATTCGCCTATCAAAACAATCGGCTTCTTCGCTAGTCTACTCTTGAAGAGGACAACTTTGAAATTTTGAGGATTACGCTAAGTTTATTCTTATTTCTTCAGACAAATACCCTGGCGGGGGACTCCAATCCAGTTTTCTACTTCACGTCGGGTCGCTCCTTCGAACATTAGTAGCATATCGTCTGCTGAAGGGATTATCCCGCATCCTTGAAGAGGTATTACGAAAATCCCATCGAAAGTTGTATTCCACAAAATTGGACCAGGCATCGAGCCTTGCAAGCAGCCCCTGGGTAAAAAACTCCTGACTTTTATGTCTCTATCCTGCAAATAAATTACTTCATCGTAAAATTAATCCATAATCAATTGGCGGAGGTCCTCTGACACTTCCCTGGGCTCTAACATGGTCACCAACCAGATCAAATAACTGGTCATCAGTCATTAGCAAACAGGCCAAATATGTATGGAAAACGCCAAAAAAGTAATTTTCTGGGCATGAGCACTACCCAGAACAAAGCAGTAGAAATCGCATTTAAAGTGGATCGTAAACAGTACCGGTTGCAGAACCTCAGTGAAAGAGACAACTTTGCCAATAACTGCGCCGCTATTACACTCTAGAGCAACATCCCGTAGGTCGAAAAGAGCATAATGCGTCTATAGATCATTGGATTACTACGCCATTTCTCTTTACTCTTCATGTAAGCCTTCTCATTTTCCCGATCTTAGGGGTGATCCTCACGCAAGTGTTGGTTAAAAACCGCTAGTATCTCAGGCGTTATTTTGCCCCAAATTACCTTAAGGATTTTATTGACAATCTCATCTATGTCTGAAAAGCGTACTTTTGCATACTATTGAATGCCCTAATACGTTGTCAGTTTTATTAAAGACTTCGAAAAAAAACTTATCTGATTTTTATCCCCAAAAAAGCCGGTAATAATAGTCTATTTTGTAATGTGAACAATGTCTGTTGCAATATCTTCATCAAACTCATTTCAAAAAACTTAACTTTAAGTTCTAAAATTTATCTGTCAGGTTGAATTTCCTGGAAAACTCATTCTTAAATAGCAAGCTGTGTAAAATTGATATGGAATGAGTATTTCAAATGGAGCAGAGAATATCTAAGCAATTACTATAAGCAAATCATGGTTTACCCCCTTTAATATTCCTTTTTGTGCTCAGTTAAAAGTTAAATGAAATTACAATCGAGAATGTATCATGTGTATAGAATCTTGATTTAATTATCGATTACTACCTCATATATGATAATTATACCTTTGAAATATGTAAGAAGATCCTAAAGGATTCCAAAATTCTTCTATTATTGAATTCTTCTTAGTATTGAATAATATCTTTGATATCGAATGTATTATGACTTTATCCTCATATTCAATCATTTCTTTGACATCGAATGTATTTTGACTTTATTTAACCCCTTTACTTTAACAATATTGAAATGAATGCAAATATCTGGTTATCATAAAAAATATGTAGAGAAATTTTGGAAAAAAATATTAAAAAATTTCAATAAATTTTTACAACACAAAAAGTACGCTTAGTGTTATTTGTTTTCATGGTCATGTAATGGCATGATCAGATATAAATCCCTTCCATTCCAAGGAAAATCGCTTCCAATCATGCATTTTTGGCATTAATAATTAATAACATTAATAACTTCTCGGTTTTAGTTATGGTGGCGCTTTATGAAAAAGTCAATTTCAACAAAAAAAAGATTATTCCATTTTCCTAGAATGTACAGATTATGCTGCGATCGCTTATTTACATGAAATATTTTATGTACATAACTAAAGAAAAGCCAATTTTCATAGTGAAAAAACGAGAACGTAAATTACTAGCTTTACTGCCTAGCATTCAATAGTTTTATAAAAAGAATAACGAATAAAGAATACGATACGATACTATTATCGTAGTCAATTCATTCTTAAAATAAAATAGGCCATTTATACCTATAGTATCAAATTAGTGCAACTCGTGAAGATAAAATGCTTAAGACGGATACCATACTAATAGGCTATCAACTATAGAATAGATATGGGCAAAGTTTAATGGTTATACTTCCGCAAATGTAAATTACACCGTTAAAAGTATAATTTTAATTCATTCTTACGTCTGGAATCAGACGTACCTAAAACTACTAAAAAAAAGACGTACTAACCAAAAATTTGATAAATGCATTGTAAATTTAACGCAATACCAGAATATAAGGTTTCATATAAAACAGTTTTTGTTTCTTTAAGAAAATTTTCACCTTAATTGTTCTAGGGGTAAACTTTGTGACTACATGTGCACTTTTCTAATATAGGCAGGACAGGCGAGCTTTTAGAGAATTCCTCTTTTGATAATTCCCTAATTTCATCCTGTCGTTTTGTATGATTCAATTTCCTGATCCGCTCCTTAGAAGACCTTCTTTATTTAGAAAAACAATCCTTACACGCTTTCCATTTTTGGTATCTATCCATTTCTACCACGTCATTGTTATTATATATTTATATATATCTTATCTTACTATACTATTAAACGAGCAATTCTTGTATGTATACAAATATATATGTAAATAGTTTCTCGGAAACGGCTCTAACGATTTTGATGAAATTTGGTGTATTTATTGCGTGGGTAATTGTATTGAATAGTTCCAAAGATGAGCCATGTCGGTTAATTATTTTGGAAATGGCAGTCATTTAAAATGCGATGCACGATGCACGTTGCACGTTGCACGATGCATGTTGCACGATACACGATGCACGATACACGATCCACGATACACGATTTACGATATACGATATGCGATATACGACAAAAGATATACGATATAATATATAAGATATGCGATATACGATATACGATGATATATGATATGAAGGGGAAGGGGAAGGGGAAGGGGAAGGGGAAGGGGAAGGGGAAGGGGAAGGGGAAGGGGAAGGGGAAGGGGAAGGGGAAGGGGAAGGGGAAGGGGAAGGGGAAGGGGAAGGGGAAGGGGAAGGGGAAGGGGAAGGGGAAGGGGAAGGGGAAGGGGAAGGGGAAGGGGAAGGGGAAGGGGAAGGGGAAGGGGAAGGGGAAGGGGAAGGGGAAGGGGAAGGGGAAGGGGAAGGGGAAGGGGAAGGGGAAGGGGAAGGGGAAGGGGAAGGGGAAGGGGAAGGGGAAGGGGAAGGGGAAGGGGAAGGGGAAGGGGAAGGGGAAGGGGAAGGGGAAGGGGAAGGGGAAGGGGAAGGGGAAGGGGAAGGGGAAGGGGAAGGGGAAGGGGAAGGGGAAGGGGAAGGGGAAGGGGAAGGGGAAGGGGAAGGGGAAGGGGAAGGGGAAGGGGAAGGGGAAGGGGAAGGGGAAGGGGAAGGGGAAGGGGAAGGGGAAGGGGAAGGGGAAGGGGAAGGGGAAGGGGAAGGGGAAGGGGAAGGGGAAGGGGAAGGGGAAGGGGAAGGGGAAGGGGAAGGGGAAGGGGAAGGGGAAGGGGAAGGGGAAGGGGAAGGGGAAGGGGAAGGGGAAGGGGAAGGGGAAGGGGAAGGGGAAGGGGAAGGGGAAGGGGAAGGGGAAGGGGAAGGGGAAGGGGAAGGGGAAGGGGAAGGGGAAGGGGAAGGGGAAGGGGAAGGGGAAGGGGAAGGGGAAGGGGAAGGGGAAGGGGAAGGGGAAGGGGAAGGGGAAGGGGAAGGGGAAGGGGAAGGGGAAGGGGAAGGGGAAGGGGAAGGGGAAGGGGAAGGGGAAGGGGAAGGGGAAGGGGAAGGGGAAGGGGAAGGGGAAGGGGAAGGGGAAGGGGAAGGGGAAGGGGAAGGGGAAGGGGAAGGGGAAGGGGAAGGGGAAGGGGAAGGGGAAGGGGAAGGGGAAGGGGAAGGGGAAGGGGAAGGGGAAGGGGAAGGGGAAGGGGAAGGGGAAGGGGAAGGGGAAGGGAAGGGGAAGGGGAAGGGGAAGGGGAAGGGGAAGGGGAAGGGGAAGGGGAAGGGGAAGGGGAAGGGGAAGGGGAAGGGGAAGGGGAAGGGGAAGGGGAAGGGGAAGGGGAAACCTAAGTTGAATACCTACGATCTTCAATAAAGAATAAATAAAATATACTGCGCAGAAAAATCATATCAAAGATAAAAGATGAAATATAGTAGACATGGTTTTGTCTGACATGCGTAGAGTACATATAATATAATTTTTATCATAATATTTACCAAACCTTTCTTGCGATTCTAACGCGTACGGGTATAGATAAGTAAGGGTATAGATATTAGTCCTTTTGTGTAACTGTATACAAAAAGACATCAAATTCTACAAAATTCGATTGATAAAATACATTTAGAAAGATACTGCCTATGAGATAATGTATATAAGTGACCTAATCGTAATGGGGGCTGAGGTATTTCAGATTTTCACATAATTGTTAGCATCGGTAGTTATTTAAAAGTATTTCATTCAACACTTCGAATTAACATTGCCGCAAGTAATCTTCTTGATAATTTACAATACAAATCGGACTAACTACAAGCAAATCAGAAAAGGTTATAAAGAGTTTTATCTCCTAAGAAGCATATTTTTGGCATCTTTGTTATTATACAAGCATTTTGATCAAAACTCTGAATCTGAATCTCATCAATTGATGATCGCAAATTTTTATAGATTAATGTACTTCAGTCCACGAGTACAAAATTAAATCAAAATAATTTCTGGCTCATAAAGCTCACTGATTGTAAAATGTTATAATCAGTGAGCTGCCAAGTTCATCGTATCTATGCAATCTAGAATGAAAAAAAATATTAAAAAAAATTTTTTTTCGATTCATATGATACAATTTATGAAAATAACAAATTAACACTCATACATTTTAATGAGTTAATTCACCGCCTGAGTACTGATGTCTAAATATATTTTATGTAATAATATAAAGCAATGGCCTAAGGAAAGAATTTCAAAGAAAATGATTTATCAAATTTTTATTCATTTTTTCTGTTTGGTCTACTGGAAGAAGTTGCAAATATATAATACCGCAAACGAAGTTCTATTCGATAGTTTAATTTTTGTGGGTTAATAAGTCAATTGCTTAAAAGACGAAAGATTTGCATGCGCATTTTCCCGGGTAATTCTGGTTATTATTTAATAAATATTTACTGTAACTGGTACCTACAAAATATCACCATTAAAGTGAAAAACAATTAAATTATGCTTTTTGGGAATGTGACATTTTCATTGTAATTTTTTTTCGATTTATTACTCGGCTTCAACTAAGGAATGCCATTTTCCAAAAAAATACTATGATTAGAAAAAAAATACACTATAGAATTTGTTCTTTTGATATGTCGAAATCACATAGTTAGTATTATGTATCTAATTTTTTTGGGAACATATCGAATTATAGAATATAATTTTTGTTTATTTTAAAGTTTGGTTTAGAGCCTCAATTGAACCTGTTTCTTTATTTTTTGATTATATTTCCGGGGTAAAAACAACACAAAATACAATAAATTAGACAAGAAAGTCATGTCGAATGATACTTCATTCATGCTAAACAATAGTTTAGTGAAAAATAATTAAAATGCTAATATTACGATAAATAAAAAATTGTTTACGTAAGTGATAAATAATTGGTAACATCAAAATACTAATATTGATTTCTTTAATTGCTGACTTCAAAAACATAAAATTGTTTTTCTGGCAACATAAACTACAAACGAATCGAAATAAGGGTTTCCTTACTAGTATACCAATATGAAAATATACAACGTTCGTATTAATATATTTCTAAAGATGTGTTGAGATTACTCTAATAAAATGAATTTTTCTTACTTACCAATAAATTTTAAAGAACAGAAAAAAAAACCATTAATGTATTGGACTGTTTGGAAACACAATAACTTTAAACCGGACATAAAAACTATATAACGATGAACACTTTTGAAAAGACATGTGCAAATGTTACTCAATTTTATTGATCTTCTCAGTTTATAGAGATTAATGTAATTCACTGGCATAAACTTTAGTTAGTTGTAGCGCTCATACTCGTAATCACCGTGTCTGTCTGTCCGTCTATCCATCTACATGTTTAAAATTTTACAATTTAATGTTGCAGATAGGGTAAAAAAGTGTATATGCAGGTAAAAATGGGCGTTAGTTTTCTTCACACACCCTACAGAGTGGATTGTAATTAGGCTAGTATTATAAAACGAGATCGATATTTTTATTACAATTTTATTAACTTTAAGCCCTGTTAATATTAAAATTCAATACGCTGTGTAGTTTGCCTCCCATCCAGTCTAATTTTTTACCTGGGATTTGTGAAATCTGAAAAAAAAATTGGGTGTCCCACTTAATGTTCACCTAACCTCGACGAAATTTATGCGTTTTAAATCGATTTGATTTTTTCTTAATTTGATTTTGTAAATTACGAATTTATAGGATAAATATGAAATGAGTTTTAAGAAGTAAAAAATAGGGGAAAATATCATGACGATTTTACGTACATTATCTTTTTATGATAGTTTGTGTGTATTGTAATCTGTTTTGCCTAAACTAAGAAATTAATTAGAGAAATATTATTGAAAATTACATACATTTTGTTTTCTAACAGCGTTTTAGACTTTTTTACATATTCACATAGGCAGAAGGTGAGAAAGGCGGACGAGAAAGATAGTCCAGTGCATTGGTTTACACTTAGAAAAACAGTTACAATGGATGAAATTTAAAAAATTTTTAAAGAGTTCTTTATATTAAGAAGTAAAAAGTTTACCCATTAAAAGTTTCCACTTTTGTTTTTTTACATACTGAATTGCAAAATAGGTTTTTTGGAGCACATTGCATTTTTTCAGCAGCTAACGCAAATTTTCTGTTAGAAAATTATTTAAATTTTACCTAGACTATACAACAGGTATACTATCCTTAAAAAATAAGTATTTCATTTTTTTGACATGTAGAAAAAGGTCAGACGATAATAGAACGAGATAGGTAATGGCCGAGTGACAAAAGTTTCTCTGCTCCGAAAATAATTTACTTTCAGCTTAAAACACTTCAAACATTTCGAGTATTATTTTTAAAGTGTTTTTCAAAATTACATATTATATTTGTTAATATATTCGATAGAAACAGTGCGTTTGATGACCGCAGTGATAATTGCTGCATGTCATTTGTACATTTTTATTTGCTTAATGTCCTTGATATAAGTGCAGTTTAGTACTAGTGACATTTTGACATTTTTTTGATGTGATATGAAACAACATACACTAAAAGCGACCTGTTGAAAAAATATATAGCGGTTTGCGATTTATATTATAAAAGAAAAATATTTTAAAAAAATGCATTATATTTGCGGGAATAGGTTTTATTTTTTTTCTTAATTTACTTTTTTATCATCACTACTCATTATATAATTATTAAAACAATGGGGTATAAATTATTAAGAATTTTTAATAAAAATGTAATTACATTAAGTTATCAAACATTCAATGTTTCTTAATTCCTTCATAATGAAACTATCGCAATAGATGTATTGTTGCCTTTCAAGCGGGTTTGGATTTATATGAACTTCAAAATAGATGCATTTTGGGTTAGCAACTTATTCAGCTACTCTGTTAAATCAAGGTTTAATGCAGACGACAAACAAATCAATTTTTTAGTATTTGTATACTAAGATCAATAGTGGCGGAATATTATTGCATCGTTGCAAAGAGCAATTGCCTAAAAGTTTAAGACTATATCCAATTATAACTTTCGATATTTAAAAAGTAATTACGAGAGTAATGTATTCGTCAATTTTTATGGATAGCGCAACATTAGTTACATAAAACTAAAAAAAAAATTACATCTTTAAAAATAAAAAAATTAAATAATATTCGTTTAAACTAAAATATAAACAAATTATTTTCAATAAAAATTAATGATAAGTCTTTTTCTCCCAAAACAATGATGTATTCATGTTTTTTAAATTTTATTTCGCCCTTTGACGCTTTTGCCGTGGTCACATGAATTTTCATTAGTTTCATTTTTCTATAACTTTTTTCACAAACCTTGAAAACGATGATTTTAAATATATATTTTTAATGTAATCATTTTATTTCAAAAGATATGTTTAAAAATATTCCAAAAAATACATTTTTCATTTAAATTTGTCGCAAAATTAATGGTTTAGCAAAAAAGCGGAAAAAATTTTAATGGTATACCCATTAAAATTTTCCCTTTTTAATTCTTGACATAAAACACTCATTAAAAAAAATTGAAAATCCATCCATTGTTAGTGGATTTCTCCATTTTACAATTTTTATGCTTAAATGCACTGGATTAATAATTAAATTTAAATTATTAGTGTACTTAAATGTCAGCATTAAAATAAACTTCAAAATCCAGTGGACATTTCATTTATGAGGACTAAAAGGAAAATCTTACTCATTTTGTACTAATGTCCGTTATTTATCTCCAACATAACATAAGCGATTTATGTATGTATTTAGCAGAATATAAACATTTAATGCCTAATTTTCAAATTGTCAAATTTATTTAAATACCTTTATTTTTAAAGTTATGCATTTTCGAAAAAAATACCAGTGTTGCAAAAAATTGACCTAAAGATGAAATAAGTCAAATAATTGGATACGAACTGCGGCATCTTTACGTTATGAAGTTCTTAATTAACAAACTCCTACGCAACTTTACTAAAGTCCATTATAACTTCAACCCGTTCTGTCGGTAGTCATTCACAAGGCACAAGCTCTCGTAAAATTTTATTAAGTTTCAAATGTCAAATGAAATTAAATGTCGTCGGTCCGCTGGTAGCCGCAAGTTTTGTAATTTTAGCCCGCAATTTTTGTGAAGTAAGTCTTCGTAACATTCACATTGGTTTAACTCTGAATATGTGACCCAAATATTCAAGGTTTTATTGGTTTTTTTATATTTTTGAGGTATATTTGTGTTTCAAAGCATTTTGTGTAAAAATACATGCTTTAATTAAGAATGTAGTACACAAACTGATATTTACCATTATCTCTGGTTAGAATTTGAACGCTAAGGTTTGATCATCATCTAGCCACTGTTTGATCAGTAGGGATAGACTTATAGCTTGCTTTCAAATGATTGAAACTTTGTATATTATAAATCTTCAATAGAAAGCAAGCAAGTATTATTATTAAACTAAATTATTGATATCGACAGTGGCACGATATACTCAAAGGAAATAGAGACACAATACTGTATACAAACATAACTTAATTAAATACATTTGGATACTGCAAACGTCAAAATGTTCCTTTATGTTTATAATATATCTTTGTATGTATTCAGCGCAGAAAAATCTGAGCTAACATTAATTAACATAAATATAGCGTTTAAATCCTAACCAGAGCGAATGGTAAATACTATTATTAATTTATACTATAAATTATTAATTATACTGTATACTATTATTAATTTATACTAAAAATACTATATTAATTTGTATACTACATTCTTAATTTACATGACAGGAAATATTAAACTCCGTTGGGCACACGCGTTAATTGTCAACTGCAAGATGTCTCATTTGCATATAACGTTTGTGATAAACGTCTCTGGTGAGCACAGTCTGTAAAAAATTTAAAAAGCGTTAATTTTTGTATTAAAAAGTTTAATTTTTATATGGACCTCATCCATTACAAACAAAAATTAAAAATTATGAAAATACAAATTCGCACACGATAGGAAAACATAAAGAAGTTACAACTCTGACTTAAGGATGCCTAATACATGTATACATCTATTTTGAAAATTTTGAATCCCATCTTTAGGTTTTTCAAGGTGAAATTAAATAAGGGAATAATTTAGTTTCTTTTGGTTCTGATCATGATTATTGACGTGCCCT
The DNA here is from genome assembly GCA_039881145.1 of Druceiella hillmani. NCBI lineage: Eukaryota > Metazoa > Arthropoda > Insecta > Lepidoptera > Hepialidae > Druceiella > Druceiella hillmani. Next base: position 17,799,403 of record JAYKKI010000047.1, on the reverse strand, counting down.
CACTTGTAAGCACTATTCTTGGAGTTGTTTCTGTCCCTTCTTGGCGAGCCATTCAGAAACTCCATCTTTGAATGACTCAAAGATCGGTCCATTCTCAACCAAGTCACCTACCTGGGTAACTCCAATCGATTTTTAAGGTACAGTAAACAAATGGCTTCCCTGGGTTCCGGAAACTTCTGTATACGGCACCCCAGGGATCAGAATTATCTATCTGGGACATAAAAGGGCGAAAGTGGAAATGCCGAGTACGCCTGACTTCCCTATTGAGGTGAGCTTCAATTAAACCTTCTCTAGCGTTGCTTGAGCCTTAGCGCGTTGGTAGTCACGTCTTTTTCTTCTGAAGATTCTTCGTATGGTCTCAAGGGATCCATTCCACCAGGGGTGATTTTTCCTCGATTGGTTCGAATGGGCTTTACCTAACCCCCCTTCAGCGCTGATGAGTACCCTGGTCTGACAATCCACAGCCATGTTATCGGGACAAACTAAGCGATTAGAAACTTTGCTGAAGGCGTCAAACTCTCGATGGAAAATTTGGAAAAATCGTTCCCAGACTTGGCATCCTGTTCTAAAAAAGGTGCTGGTTCGCGCTCCAGGTTCTGGTCAAGGGTGCGCCTGGTCAATGGAGAATAAAATTGCTCCATGGTCACTGGAGAGTTCAACTCCCCAATCCGCAAAACGACTAGGGACGAGAGTAACATCAATATTACTCTCACCCATAGGACCCAAAAATGTTGAGGGCATGTCGGGTAGATTGCAGACAAGGAGGCCATTCTGGTGTATGAAATCCTCGAGGATTTCCCATCTCATATTCGGATGTCTCAAGAACCATAGGCAAGATTGCACGTTAATGTCTGCCCAGATAATCACTGAAATTCGGCCGATAGCTCCAAAAACTGTGTTTAGGTACTCGCCCTTTCGGGTCTAGGACAATAGCAACTTTAGGACTGGACCCCCTCTCCAGAACGAGGAAGGGTTCAATCCCCAGGCTGCGCCCCCTAGGGGCGTACGGTTCCTGCACACACGCGATGCAAACGTTATTTTGGGCACTAAGGGTCTTCGAGAGCTCTGTCGTAACCATGGATCCACCCCCTCCCCTCCTTCGCGTTCAATTGTATGAAGTTTATTCCTATATTTTATGGGTTTCATATGCCGTGCTCCTATCCGTTTGTTCCAGAGTGACTCGGAATGCTGGACAGGCATCTGTATCGACACGATGATCCTCTAGCTTCTTGAAACGTGCAGCAGGTAACGCACTTGTCTAATGCAAGCACACTCTTGCAATCCTTGCCATCGTGGCCCTTCTGCGTGCATCTATTGCAATACTGCTCATCTTTGCAGTGTCAGGCCACGTGACCATAGAGGTGGCATCAGAAGCTGCCCGTCACCTATACAAAGTACGCAATTCGGCAAGATGTCCATTCGAATAAGACATGTCCAGTCCTCAGTAAGCGCTCTCTAATATTGTGGGGAACCTCCAGTATAGCGTTTTGATTCCCAGATCGCGGTTGGCGCATAGTAACCCTGATCTTGTCCAGCTCTATCGCAGGGAGGTCCCTTAACTTTTTCTCCTTGATGCTGGTCAGAAATTCATCGATTTTTATCTCACTTAGCACGTTGTATACAGTAACTGCTGGTAGGCGCTCTGTCATTCTTCTGCCCTGATGGCGCTGATTTTGGAAGCGACCTCCTGCAACCTGCGCGCGATGTCCTCATCTCGTGCTTCTACGACTACGCCTCCCATTCGGATAGGAGCCGTTCGATTTATATTGATGTCGAGGTCTTAGGTTTGATTTCTTTATGGAACTGTTCTGTAGGACTGGAGGGTAATACGTTGGAACTCAAGGAGTAGGCGCATCCTTTGCTCCGTGTCTCCCTCTGCACTCACGGTTTCCAGTCTTCCCTTATTATAGGTAATCTCCTTCGTCATGAGGGCCACCGGGCTCATCGATCTTGCGTCCCTTCAGGAAACCCTCTCCATAGTACCTACCGGCGTTCTAGTTGAGGCTTCCATCTCGTAGTTGATTCCTTCGAGAAGTAGTCTGGCTTCCTCAATATGGCTTGTACTACGAGCACCATAAGGCCGATGGAGGAGAATTGAAGTCCAATTCCTCCGCGTTTGTATCCTCTTCTAGTTCCATATCGTCGGGTTGTCCTTCTGAGGAGCCACTGATTACGTATCTGGTCGATGAGTGTGGCTCTTCCTCCTTTGTTGCGTTTATGTTAATGTTAAAAACTGCTGTCTTTTCTAATTAAAAATGAAGGGGAAAGTAACAAAAAATAATAATAAGTTCATTTTAATGTTGAAAGGTTGGCAACTTATAAAACCCACCACTTTTTTCAACCAATTTCCGTAATGTTATAGAAGCTTCTAAAATATTTATTATAGGGTTTATAAAGAGTGCAGCATTCGAACTTCTCTCCAGTAATTGAGTAATTGGCGAATTAAAAATGAATTAAAAATTTCGAAGTGAACTTAGAGACACTTCTTCATGAAAGTCGTTTAGGGCGAAAAAACAGAGAAGTATCACGCAATATATACACAACGATGGGTAAAGGTATGCTTTCTTATGACACAGTTAAGTACTGGTTTCAAAGATTCAAAGAAGAGAACTTTGACCTATCCGATAAACCTCGTCGAAAGCGACCTCCTAGAATTGTTTTAGAAAAATTTAAAAGCCTTATTGAAACAGATCCCAGATTAAGTTAGTGTTGTTTTACAAAGCTATTTTCATGCTCTTATACTGCAATAAAAAAACAACTTCATACTTTGAGATATAAGTGGAAATATTCCGTTTGGCTACCACATGAGCGAACACCCTTTCTAATTCAGAGGGGAGCTAATGTGTGCTTGGAGCTGTTGAGTTCCCATTATACTAACGAAAGACTAAAGTATATGGTTACAGGAGATAAAAAGTGGATGGCTAACATTAATTCTTAGCATAAACGTCAGTGGCTAACAGTACAATTGCAGCTAATATTTATTGTGAACAATTGAGCGTAGTAAAAGTAGCACGTGAAAAACTACTTTTATGTTACTACATCCACCGTACTTTCCAGATCTTCGCTGTCTAATTACCATCTGTTTCGATCTCGGTCTAATAATTTACGTAATAGAAAATTTAAAGACGGAAGTCAAATCAAAATCGTACTTCACCTGTTTTTCAATCCAGGGCTTAAAGATTTCTACAAGGACCTTTGGCTGAACTTTGGCTCTGTCTACACGTTAGCGACAAATGTTAGATACCGACCGTAATTATATAATTAAGGATTGATATATATATATATATATATATATATATATATATATATATATATATATATATATATATATACATGTACATATAATATACATATACATATACACATACACATACACATACACATACACATACACATATACATACACATACACATACACATACACATACACATACACATACACATACACATACACATACACATACACATACACATACACATACACATACACATACACATACACATACACATACACATACACATACATATACATATACATATATATATATATATATATATATATATATATATATATATATATATTTCCTCTATTAGGCATATATATTCTTTTTACAATTGTGGGTTGTATATCATTAGGATATGACTGGTGCAGGTGTATCATGAGAATGCAGTTGGTTACATATACATGTTAGTATTTTTGTAAATATTGAAAGAAGTTTTAAGATCCATTTATTTTTTGGAAATCAGGTTCTTGATTACCAGGTACCTAGGAATTTACCTGGGGATTTGGTTACATAATTATTTAATTTCCACGTTTGAGTTCGTATCATAGCAATGTAATTCAGTGTCCAAGTACATAATATTAGAAAAAATAATCTACAGATATTATTGAAAACTTTAAAACTATTATAGGCAATAACATTAGGATATAGTGAGGAAAAATTAATCCGTATCCAATTATGTTACGAATAATTATTATTTCGGATATGAAATAAACTATTTACAAAATTAATGCTGCAAATTTTAACTCATTGGCGGAAAATGGCAGCAAAGCATATTTAAAAAAAATTACCAAAACCATCAAAAGCCGCATCGGTCGACAATTAATCTTAAAAAAATCTGATATCATTTAACTCACTCTCAATATACGCTTTACGTGCATATTAAAAGATTTAATGTTTGGAAGGCTTAATTTCTACGGTTACTTACAACAAAAAATCCACGATAATAAAGGAAGGGGGTTTTTTTATGACAAAATGATAGTGGATAACACAAATTATACCGGGGTATGAGAGTAAGTATGTAGGTAAATGCTACCATTCGTGTACTGTTCGTATGCTTTAAAAGGGTCGTGAAAATTAAATAATTATCATACTGCTTCAGGGTATTTTTTGTTTTGTAGTGTTTAACAGCATCTTCATAACTACATAATTATGCACATGGAGTTATATATGTACATACATAATTCAGTATGTATATTCAGATTTCTAAAACCATGCCATTCTCTAGAAATAAACAAATATATTTCAGACTCATTTCTTTTTTCCGTATATTATAAAACCATTGGCAAGCCGAGCGCTTGCAGTAGAGACAGCTGTTATTGCTATGGTTGTGTTGCTCAACAGTTCAGAGACCATCCTTTTCTATTATAAACCAGATAAGTTGAATGCTCTTGAAGTGATATGTTCAAGTTATGCTTGTGATATAATGCCAGTGCAGTTGATGTAATAAACTGACTGCACCATTTTTATTACCGTGATTGAACCACGGCTTAATTTTGATGAAAATTTTGTTCGAGTTTTCACCAGATTTCCCGCCTTTGTTGTGTTGTGGTTTCTGTATTACTTATTTTTATCTTCTTCATAATCAGCCTTTATCTATCTATATTTGGGACCTAGGCCTTCAAAATATATGCCGCCACACAGTCTTTCGCCTTTCACTTCCAAATACATTCCTCCAACTTTTTTAGGCAGTCAGTCCACCCGGCTGGAGATCGTCTACAATGAATTTTGGAGTTCGTTCCCACTTGAGGAATTTCCCCCACCATCCCATCGGTTATCACCCCCACCCCATCGGTTGTTGATTTTTCGGCAAATATGACCTGCCCATTACCATTTTAGTATGCTTATATCAAGCGTTATGTTGACTACTTTAGTTCTAAATAGGACTTCCGCATTTTGGATTTTATCCTTGAAAAACATTCGAGTGTAGATCTTACCATCACTTACTAAACGATTTCAAATATGTAGATTAGGCTGGCCATCATTGTCCGTATTTCAGGGCCGTATAGACGGAACGCACTGATTGTAAACCTTCGCCATTAGCGGTTGTAGAATCAGCAATGCTAAGTTTTCATGCAATTTCCTACACGCTTTCTAGCACAAACGAATTATCTTGTCTATTTGTTTCTTGAATATATAGTTTTAATTATCAAATACTAAAATAAATGTCTGTTAAGAAGGACAATTTAAATGAGACGAGGATCTCAGAATATCAAGTAAATGATTTGAAAGTGATGTTCTAAAAATTGTTTTCGCTACTAACTTTAAAAATCACGGAGATACCAAATCAAACTTCTTCTAAGCATTATCATATAAATTTAAAGACAAAATTTGTTTAATAGTCAAAAGATAAAACATCTCTGCTCTCAAAAATATTACCGTGCACAATCGTACTAAATCACCAATGAATATGCCCTTCACAGTTCCAACAGTTTACGTGAATCCCAGAAGTACCAATTGACAGTAGATATAAGCAATTACTCGTACGTATCCTAAAGAACTGGAAATAAGAATGGAATAGCACATAAAAAATTCTTACATAATTTTCCATTTCGAAAATAGTTTCGTTCCATAAGTTTTACAAATAACGTCTTATTAAAATTAGAGTATAAAACTAACCTTAGGGGCTTACGATAAAATGTTTGTGAATGTATAAATTCAAAAAAGGATGCAATGAATTCATTAAGATTTCGGATACGCAGCGCATAAGCAACTAAGTAATGATACTAGATATAATAATACATTATTTCTTTTTAGGAGAGTGTCTAAAAATTTAGCGATACGCAATCAGGAAAGATAAAACGTTCAATAATTTTGCGACTATAATATAAAAAAAAGATAAAAGTTCTTCATAAATACGTACATATTTTAGTTATAAAATATCAAGACCTTTTAACAAGAAATAAAAATAAAAATAAATGCCCTGACTAGAGTACGTAATAACTTTGAGAAACGAGTGATTAATATCGTTCGCTAGAAACAAACGTTATTCATATGTTTTAAATGCCTGGACTCTGACAAAAGGAATTAAAAATAAATTTTAAGTGACACCGTCCTTCGTTTTTTGTTTTTGTGGCACAGACTATTACGAGGAATCAAGGTATCAGCCGTATAACGAAAATCACACAGAATATATTCGGCGCACACGACTATGTATTTATACTACCTCGAATTAAATAATGATCAGTGAATATAACGAAATTTAGTTTCTCGTTTAAGTACATACTTTGTATTGGGCTATACTAAAACAAATTTAAAAAATAAAACAAAACAAAAATACAACTAAGATATGATGCAAAATCTGAACCCAAGAACACTATAAGGAATTTTTTGAAATTCCCTCTCTCATTCAAAAAACAGATTTTAAGTTTACCAGTGAATTGAGGGAAATATTTTGTATGTAATAGTTTTTAAACCTTTTTATGAGACCACTGAAACTATTAAATCCCTAGTTGATTTTATTTTGAGTGAAGACCAAAATAAGTTTAGGCTAAGACTACCCAAAATTGTATGGTTAATAAATATGATAAATATAGTAGTACAAACTAAGACTACTCCTATACTACGACCATACCGGTACGTCCTACATTAACATAGTGAAATATTGACACAATATGAACGCTAACTTAATAAAAAATTACAATAAATTGTAAAAAAAAACATATTTGTTGATAGAAAAAGCAAATCGTTACATATAAGATATTGTGTCTCTAAAAGACCCACATAGCTAATAAAACAAACAAGCTAATAAACAACACTTTTATTGGAATGCATATCTAACAAGAGAAAATACCACGTATACAAGTCGTCAGTTCTAAATAACTCCATTATGATTTACAGAGGATTTATTTATTATGAAATTATTTTTATTTCAGTATAAAGTACATTATTAAACGTGTGTGTCAATATTAATAATTAATAAAAATATTGATTAATTAATTGTACATATTCAACGACAGCTGACGTGACGCTTTAGGTAATTTCAGAATAAAATTGTGAATGAATGAAAAATTTACTTAAACCAGATGTAACTAAGTCAACAGCCAGTTGTAACTAAGTCAACAGCATGTAATTTCTTTATGTTGCTTCAGTTAAATCAATTTAGCTTTAGTTGATACAAGTTGCATTCAGTTAAACTTACATATGTACGATAACAAACGTAGAATACAACGTCTTTTTACTATAACATCAGGCAAATTTCAAATTTACTTTTCAGCGTCTTTTAAAATTAACGCATAATTAAGTACACTTATAGTATCAAGTAATATAATATCATATTTTATGTAACCAGGCTATCATATCTCACATCATTTCTAATTAAGTGAAAAGCTGATTCCGCTAGACACACTAAATATACGGACGTATTGACTTTAGCAAACACATATTAATAATATTATTAAAAATGTTGGAGTCGGGAAACTTTAATTTCAAATATTTTGATGAACTTATTTTATAAATATATCCATAGTAAATTCACGCTTTTACAACTTACGGAAAGTCAAGTTATTATCCACAACACGTCATCGATGTCGAAAATATGAAATATGTATATATTAAAATGAAAATATGCCTGTTCTGTTCAAATAATTCCAATGTCAACAAAAAAATTGTCCCATTTTATGTTTCTATTCAACTGCTATCTGTTTACAGTATTTTTATCATTTATATAACATAGTAAGTAACAATTATATTATATAAATCCTCAAAATTGCTAAGTAAATCAGTTTATATAGAATAGCATAAGAATAATAAAATGAGACGAAAAATATTTTGAAAATATATATAATTATATCTTGTTATAAAAGTGCACCGTATTTGGTTTTAAACTGAGAGTGAAACGTCTGGTCAATATATACTATTTCTCTGCATAATTAGGACTTAGTGAGCTATGAATAGTGTCTTCGTTATCTCCGGCTTTTGATTCTGCGATAAACATTCGCAGGTATTCTTAGAACATTTTCCTTATTTCGTGCATGGAGAGCAAAGATTGTGTTCATTACAGGGGCCATTTATTATAGCTTTATGACACTGATTGTAATGTTAATATTACCTCGCTCAGTTTTGTATTTTAAGCTCAGTAACTGGTGGCAATAAAATGGATATCTTTTTTCCATTCGACCTTTAGTGAGATCGTTCCGAAAATCTGCCATTCGATGTTTAATGTAACTGAATCGAAAATTTTACGACTTTGTCTCATTTTTAAATAAAGGTAATTTTTGCAATAATATCCTGTTGATTAGGGGGTTAATAGTCATCCAATAATCTAATATTGTTTTATTCTTCTGTGAATTACATGTAAAAATATTAAGTAAATCTGATCATCTTACACACGATGTCCGGGAATAAATATCGGACAAAGGAAGATGTCATTCGTTGACTGAAAAATAGTTGATTGTCGTTAAAGTACAATTTAAAAGATGGCTCTTTTTTCAGAAAATTGAGAATAATATTCAAAATTATTCGTCCTCTTTTTCGTACACACGATACTTGCGGATATATTCAGCGCCGCTCATGGGAATAACCCGCAAACATCTACGAAGACGTCTATCTGTCCGGGTAAGCACCGCGCTACAGGCAAGTATTTTGTGTGTTATAAACAGTTTTGTGTAATATATTTTTTTGCACTCAATTAGAAAAAGGGCGTGTTCACGTTTTATTTTAACGACAATTTATTCCTTTATAGTCAACGAATAGCGTAGTTCTTTGTCCGACACTTATTCCCGGACACCGTGTATATTACGAAGCTATACTGCTATAAAGTTATGAAAGAAAATGGTCTTCAAGGTAGATATAATATCAACTCAGAGTATATTTTTATTCTGTAGAAAACTAAATAAAATCCAAGTTAAAATATTGATCCAGGGAATTAAGCTAAAGACGCTTCTAAAATATATAAAATCCCCAGCAGTTCCTTGATTTTAAAGCTTAAAAAGAAACACGACAAGATTGTAGGTCGCGATCAGTGTTTAACTATCCAGGAGAAAATAACTTTTAGGGAACAGATACTTGCAATAAAGTATTTAGGCATTGGTATTATTCATGATTCAAGGGCCGTGATAAAGAAATATTTAGACTAAAGACAAAAAAATATTTTCTTTTTCAACTACAATGGGTATATTGTTATATAATATACCCGGCTATGAATGCTAAATGCAAACTTTTTCTCCACAGAAACATTAGGTTTCTGTCTGTCGCCAAAAAAATATACCCCAAAATATTTTAAGAAATAAGCCTTAAGAAAAAGGTAGAATTACTAAATTTTATCGACCATCTTGAAAAAATAGAAGTTATTTTTCCCGGCAACATATATAAAATGAATGAAATTAAATTTTACGACGACCCATGCAATAAAGGATGTAGTAGAGATGATCCACTCCGTATCCAGATCTTTTAAAAAATGGTATTTTAGAGTTGTTTATTGTTGAAACGCCGCAAGATAGTTCATATTTTTTTTTATTTTTAAGTGAAAAAACTGATGTTTGATTGGTCGTGTAAATCTCCAAAATTGTCTAAAATGGCTGTATCGAAAACAGAATAGAAGCTACACTATTTTTACGAATGACTGGACTTATTCCATTGTTGGACAAGAAAGAAGAGACAGAAGGGCTTCTGTGCGATAAATTAAGTGCTCACCTCATCGTTAGAGTCTAGGAATTATGCAAAGATCACAACATAAAATCTAAGTGATGAAAATTTACCTTTTATAATCTTATAGTATTCAAAAGCATTTTTGAATATAATAAATTCTGTAGTCTTATGTTTGTTATTTAATTTATGAAAAAAAATATTATTATATTAAATTAATTAAGCTAAATAGTGGTCCAAAGTGTCTCCATTTGTCTGCAAAGATTTTTTTATAATGAGTCAACTTTCCCATATTTATCAGCAGCGTAAGTCATTAGAAATATAGCGTATCTCTATTGCGTTTCGTAAGAGCATACTATGCTGACGTGTTAGCAACGTATTCTTCCCAAGAAACTACTCCAGTCGTCTTAGAGCCAAACCGACAATGCGTACGTTGAACGAGTCCTAAATGCTTTGATCAGAGCTAAGAGTAGCATGCGCTGCAAATTAAGCAAAACCTTTCTAACTTAGTGGACACACAATGAAACCCATTTCGATGGAAAAAAAAGTCAATATACCCAGATATTTCCCCGTATAAATCAGTTTCAGGAATAAGGTTTTCGGATTCCAACTAGCCCCAGTAAACCGGTCCCTGGCGTTAAAAGCGACTTTCGTCCTCTCCTCCGATGTACCGCGCCTGTGGCATGTAGTTCCGCCGTGTGACGAGGACCATATCCAGTATGTGATCTGGCCCCGTAAATTAAATCGCCTATCAAAACAATCGGCTTCCTCGCTAGTCTACTCTCGAAGAGGACATCTTTGAAATTTTGGGGATTACGCTAAGTTTATTCTTATTGCTTCAGACAAATACCCTGGCGGGGAACTCCAATCCCGTTTTCTATTTCGTGTCGGGTCGCTCCTTCGAACATTAGTAGCACATCGTCTGCTTAAGGGATTATCCCGCATCCTTGAAGATGTATTACGAAAATCCCATCGAAAGTTGTATTCCACAAAATTGGACTAGGCATTGAGCCTTGCAAGCAGCCCCTGGGTAAAAATTTCCTGACTTTTATGTCTCTATCCTGCAAATAAATTATTTCATCGTAAAATTAATCCATAATCAATTGGCGGAGGTCGTCTGACACTACCCGGGGCTCTAACATGGTCACCAACCTGATCAAATAACTGGTCACCAGTCATTAGCAAACAGGCCAAATATGTACGGAAAACACCAAAAACGTAATTTTCTGGGCACGCGCACTACCCAAGACAAAGCAGTAGAAATCGCATCTAAAGTGGATACTGCAGATCGTAAACAGTGTCGGCTGCAGAACCTCAGTGAAAGAGACAACTTTGCCAATAACTGCGCCGCTATTACACTCTTGAGCAACATACCGAAGGTCGAAAAGAGCATAATGCGTCTATAGGTCATTGGATTACTACGCCATTTCTCTTTACTCTTCATGCAAGCCTTCTCATTTTCTCGATCTTAGGGGTGATCCTCACGCAAGTGTTGATTAAAAACCGCTAGTATCTCAGGCGTTATTTTGCCCCAAATTACCTTAAGGATTTTATTGACAATCTCATCTATGCCTGAAAAGCGTACTTTTGCGTACTATTGAATGCCCTAATACGTTGTCAGTTTTATTAAAGTCTTCGAAAAAAAAACCTATCTGATTTTCATCCCCAAAAAAGCCGGTAATAATAGTCTATTTTGTAATGTGAACAATGTCTGTTGCAATATCTTCATCAAACTCATTTCAAAAAACTTAACTTTAAGTTCTAAAATTTATCTGTCAGGTTGAATTTCCTGGAAAACTCATTCTTAAATAGCAAGCTGTGTAAAATTGATATGGAATGAGTATTTCAAATGGAGCAGAGAATATCTAAGCAATTACTATAAGCAAATCATGGTTTACCCCCTTTAATATTCCTTTTTGTGCTCAGTTAAAAGTTAAATGAAATTACAATCGAGAGTGTATCATGTGTATAGAATCTTGATTTAATTATCGATTACTACCTCATATATGATAATTATACCTTTGAAATATGTAAGAAGATCCTAAAGGATTCCAAAATTCTTCTATTATTGAATTCTTCTTAGTATTGAATAATATCTTTGATTTCGAATGTATTATGACTTTATCCTCATATTCAATCATTTCTTTGACATCGAATGTATTTTGACTTTATTTAACCCCTTTATTTTAACAATATTGAAATGAATGCAAATATCTGGTTATCATAAAAAATATGTAGAGAAATTTTGGAAAAAAATATTTAAAAAGGTCAACAAATTTTTACAACACAAAAAGCACGCTTTGTGTTCTTATTTGTTTTCAGGGTCATGTAATGGCATGATCAGATATAAATCCCTTCTATCGGAAAATCGCTTCTAATCACGCATTTTTGGCATTAATAATTAATAACATTAATAACTTCTCGGTTTTAGTTATGGTGGCGCTTTATGAAAAAGTCAATTTCGTCAAAAAAAGATTATTCCATTTTCCTAGAATGTACAGATTATGCAGCGATCGCTTATTTACATGAAATATTTTATGTACATAACTAAAGAAAAGCCAATTTTCATAGTGAAAGAAAGAGAACGTAAATTACTAGCTTCACTGCCTAGCATTCAATAGTTTTATAAAAAGAATAAGTAGTATCGTACCGTAGTCAATTCATTCTTAAAATAAAATAGGCCATTAATACCTATAGTTTAAATTAGTACAACTCGTGAAGATAAAATGCTTAAGACGGATACCATACTAGTAGGCTATCAACTATAGAATAGATATGGGCAAAGTTTAATGGTTATACTTCCGCAAATGTAAATTACACCGTTAAAAGTATAATTTTATTTCATTCTTACGTCTGGAATCAGACGTACCTAAAACTACAAAAAAAAAGACGTACTGACCAAAAATTTTATTAATGCATTGTAAATTTAACATAATACCAGAATATAAGCTTTTATATAAAACAGTTTTTGTTTCTTTAAGAAAATTTTCAAATCTCGTGCTTCTACGACTACGCCTCCCATTCGGATGGGAACCGTTTGATTTATATTGATGCCGAGGTCTTAGGCTTGATTTCTTTATGGAACTGCTCTGTAGGACTGGGGGATGATATATTGGAACTCAAGGAATAGGCGCATCCTTCGCTCCGCGTCTCCCTCTGCACTCACGGTTTCCAGTCTTCCCTTATTATAGGTAATCTCCTTCGTCATGGGGGCCACCGGGCTTATCAATCTTGCGTCTCTTCAGGAAACCCTCTCCTTAGTACCTACCGGTGTTCTAGTTGAGGCTTCCATCTTGTAGTTGATTCCTTCGAGAAGTAGTCTGGCTTCCTCAATATGGCTTGTACTACGAGCACCATAAGGTCGAGCACCATAAGGCCGATGGAGGAGAGTTGAAGTCCAATTCCTCCGCGTTTGTATCCTCCTCTAGTTCCATATCGTCGGGTTGTCCTTCTGAGGAGCCACTGATTTCGTATCTGGTCGATGAGTGTGGCTCTTCCTCCTTTGTTGCGTTACGGACTTTAATCACCTTCACAATTAATGCTTCATCGGCCAACACTTTCCTCGGCAGGCCCGTTGGACTTAGAGGGTGTCTGTCTTTTCCCCCCTTATGGGGGGCTATTCATCCCTCGCGCTCATATAATAAGTAATGTCAGTATTTTATTTTATAATTTTCATAAAAAATATATATTATCTAAACTAATCTATACTAACAAAGTATTAAGCGATGGTTCGCGCTGCTCCTTAAATTATTTAGAAGATAAGGATCGAGTCTACCTATACATTTTGTATTGCAAAGAAGAAAAGAAGGAAAATAAATAAGCTAATCTAAATTACCAAAGTATTAAGAGATGGTTCGCGCTGTCTTCTAATAATTATTTAAAAAAGAATATCCTACCTACTAAATATTATATAACTACAAAGAGAAAGAATATAAATAAAAAAAGAGAAGAAAAAATATAGTTATTGCGCAAAACAAAATGGCGGTGGGATGACTGATTCTGCTGATTCCGGCTTTTAAGTTTAATAAAATAAACTATACCAAACACTTCGAAGTTAGCTCTAGTACTATGTAATCAAGTTTAAATGTGTTCTTCATACCGATATATAAGTAGTTGCGACTATACGGACACTTATATGTGAGGGTAGTAGGGAATTGAATTTTTTCGCTTTTTCGATATATCTTCACAAATTATTAGTATTATAGTTCAAAATCACTTACTCGATAATTCCTAGTGTTTGTAAATGGTTTTCTCTTCGGAAAACGGTCGAATTCCGGAGATATAGGACTTAAATCCACACAGTTTACCGGTCACTTCACCAAACACAACACATAAATGTAAATTTAATACAGTTATAAATGTTAATATTTATATTTTAATATATCACACAACACGTTATACACTGTTCTTTAATATTTTCAGGGAAAACAATAAGAAAGGACCAATAGAAGTATTTTTAAAGACGAAGCGCCCGTAACCGTGTCCGTATCTGACGGCTGTCAGCGACAGACGCAATAACTGTCACTATATACAATAATTGTAATTTACTGATGGAATTGGTCCAATTAAGCAAATATAAATACTAAAAGCAATTAAAATTGACGATTCTATTTTGCCATCGTCCGCCACACGTTACTACAGTTTTACAGGCCTAAAACTAATTTGACGTCTCTATATAAATGAAGTAAATACATTTATGAGTCTAATCTAAAAGTTCTATAATTTTCTGACAACGGAATCATTTAGAATGCTCCAAAAATATCACATTTTTGTCACATTTTTTATCAGTACGGCGATAAGCAGCGTGTATCAACCCGTTTATATTGAAATAAAAATTAAATAAATAATTCAATATGAAAATATTAGCCTTTGGTATTTAAGGTATATGATAACCTCAGATAATTTATCATTTTGAAAATACGCTGACATTCTCACTTGTCAAAACCTACAGGATCCTATCCCGTCAAGCTAGAAACTTGAGTTATGGCATAATTTTAGGTCTTGTATAGCAAATAAATGATTTAATAGGCAATTTTCTTGTCGAAACTTGACTATTAAAAGTCCCTAGTACAACGTGTAAGTAGTATTTTTATAGGATGTTAACTAAATAATAAAATAAATATTTAAACTTAAAAGGAGTAACGACATGGCAAATGCAATAGAACTATTTACCAGTATTCAAATTACGTGCAAAAAAATATGTATTTCATCCAAAGTTACCAGCTAATAGAAAGAATTTGTAGGTATTAGTAGATATTTAAGGAGAGTCAAAAATCATTTTAAAAAAATAGAAAAGTTATTTGCGACATAATTGGTACTTTCCGTAAAGAAGAATCTACCAGAAGGTATACTTATTTCTTGGGGACAAATTACAAAAAGTAAGTAGAACATGTGTCGCTTACGTAACTTTTTGTTGCATTTTATGCAAGTTGAAAAATAATATGGTAAACCGCTAACGAACAGAAGAGCTCAGAAGTCATAGCTTTCGTTAAATTTTGGGACGACGAAAATCCGCGTGAAAATCCGCTACGATTTTTTTTTTAAATTTTAAATTGTAAAACCCAACAAATTTTTATTTCATTTAAAACTTTTTAGAAAGTTGCTGTAATAAGAAGCAAGTATTTAATATAAATTAACATGATATGTTTATTTTTCTTATTTTATTAAGTTAAATTTTAAATATATTTTATATTATACATTATATTTTTATACTATATTATATGTATATATATATTATATTTTTAGTATATTTCAGGAACTATTAATAAGTTCCATTATTTGATATACAAAACATTCACAATTTCTGTAGTACGATAAAGCAAAACAAGGATATATTTAAAAAAATTGTGTTCACTGACAGAAAATCATCGTTCTACTTAATAATTTAAAAAATAAATTTCTTAGTAGAATTATGCCTTTTGAACCAAAAAGAATATAAATCCCGCACGTCTGGTGACAAGTCGGTAAGTATACATAGAACTCGCAATACGAGGATCCCCTACACATTTTGGTATATACAAAATGTTTGAAAATATAAAGACACTTAGTGTTTCTGTTAAATTATTTTCTAATATTATCATTATTTATATAGCATAGCATATATTTCACGTGCTTAAAATATCGTGAATATCTCATAAACTATGTGATCTGAAATTATTTGATAAACTTTAAATTAAATTCTAGTACCCATTTTTCATAATTTTGGCGATAACAGTTAGGAAACCGAGGAAGACAGGGAAGTGTACATACGTTTCTTAAAATTTTTAACAATATTTTTAGAACTAACCTACGAGTACATGCAATGCTTAATATAACAATAATATATAAAAGTCTCTAAGAAATACTTATAACTCGACCTTTCACCCCGCACGATCCGAAGCAATTTTTTTGCTAAAACATATTTCATACATCCACGAGGAGAATGTGAATCAGCTATTTAAAAAAAATATCCTCTCCTTTATCAAAGAACGAATTTTACTTGAATTCTAAATTAAAAACGGCACTAAATATAATTTCGATAAAAGTACCGTCTGGCTTTACCCCACACTGCTTGTTTTATGTCAAATTTGCAATCCTACCTCTCCGAATGTTCTTTGAATTATTTTTTAGGTTCTTTTACAAAATATATCATTTACAAAGTATGTGAATTAATAAACTTCGTTGGTTTGTCAAATTTTAACTTGCTACGTAAAATGATTTCTAAGTAAAACGACCATGCTATGTAAACGACTATGTATATAAGTCAATTTTTAAGAAATACGTTCTGACGCCAAGCAACACGTATACAATCGTTTTGCATGATTTTTTGCAATATTCACCAAATTTTCATGTACGAGACGAGAACTAAGCCTTGCTCGAGACGACGACGTCACTAATATGGAAAAGAGATATCCTGCAGACTACTTCATAAAATATACACGCGAATGTAGTTCACCGCTAAACATTTGTTTGGTTTGACCTGTAACCTATCCGAAATGCTCCAATCGACAGCGGTATTGATGCTATACTATAGAAACTTGCAATGCCTTAAAACTGAAAAAAATAATTTCGTTAATTTTTTGCAATTTTTCCTGTTCCCAGCATCGTGAATGGAGTCATCTCACCTCCGATCGTATTTTACAAGGCTAGGTTATAAAATTTCTTACTCAAATTAAATACTGAACAAAAAATCCATGTCGCTTGCCATAAATTAAACCATGAATATTTTTATATTCTAAAATTAAGTAAAATAATTTAGGTAGTGAAGAAATAATCATAAAAATCTAACCCTAAAGCACAGGCGTTTCCCGATAATAATATTGAATAAATCTTTTAAATATTTATCTAAAATGTCAATACTACATTATTCGTGTAAACCTCGAATCACACTGACATTTACGGTTACCTTTATCGTTAACATGTGTGGCATCAATATCGGTGCCACAATACCTCAATCGTAGCAATACACGTCCATCACAAAGTCGAAAGGAGGATCGTTTGGGTTGTACACTTCAACTAGAAATGCTCGGTGAAAATTTCAGCTGCCACCGAGTTACGAATGACAGTGCCATCGTACGAAGCAACACCCCATCGTTGTGAACACAGTCATTGGTTTTTCATATGGAAGATCAAAATATTGTGTACTTCTTTTGTTTAAAGTTATATCAAAGTTATTTATGAAATTCAGGCAAAAGAAAACAAAAGTCTCATTTGTTCAATCAAGCACATTAAATGTTTATCAATTTCTTTATAAGAAATAAACCGCCATCAAACAAGAGAACAGAAAAGAGAAGAAGGGAAATTAAATTGTGAGTGGATCCATAAATATGTATGTCATTAGGAATTATTTTAATTTTTATAGGGTCCCTTAGCCAAATGGCAAACAAGGGAACGTTTATCATTTCATCATGTCCATATGTTGATTTGTATGTCCGTCAAAATATCAGGCCAAAATAGGATACGAAAGAAATAAAAAAAATTATATTATAAATATTTTGACGGACCTCCATGTTATATCAAACTTGGAGATGAATAACGTTTTATTTGCGAATACCATCGAGTGAGATGTCATAGCAAATGTCTTTTAAAATGAAATTAATGTTACCTAAATTTATAGTAACGTGTCTCTTTTATGAGGCATGAGTCATAAAAGCTTCAAATAGTGTGGTGAAAATTTGTTTTGGTTAAATTGTATTAATGAATTAAAAATATACAGGCAATCAAGTTATTGCTTTTACGCTTCTCAAATATAAACTTGGCGATATATTTACGTATCGAATAAAAATATTGATATGTGGGTACGCAACTCTTATAGTCTGAATTCTATTCGTATTAGTAGCTTTATTCATGACAGTATTTGTAAATGGCTTACAGAAAAACACAGTACATACTGCCCGAGTGCCCGTTGAGAAGTATGCATATGTTATTAGATTTGAAAATAGAACATAAGTTTCCATTTTAAGATCGATAGACAAAATCAAGTATCTAATTTCATTGATCATAGTTTGAATTGCGGATACAACTATTGAAAAACGTTTATTAATTATTTATCGAAAGCATTTCATGCGTGAAAACCTAATAATTGGTGAAGAATGAGATTTTCATGCAATGACTTGAAATACCGCATGTTGAAAATATAACTCGCATTAATTTACGTATTAATTAAAGTCCGAGAAAAGGCTGCGCTTCGCTGCCTGCGAAATTTCCAACTCGTTGAACAGATTATTTCATTTCGTGCGCCATACCTGAGCGCGAGCGTTACGGATTTGATAATGTGGTTATACGTTTAATATTTTATTTGGTGTTTTAATAATAGCTGCAACCTCAAGTAATTTGTGCGAAAATTAGGAAAGTAAAAATATTCGGACTTGCATGTTTAGTTTATACATAAATATTTAAAATGTTATGCACGTTTGATAAGAATTTATTCCTTGATTCAAATAGCACGATAAAAAATTGTTATACAGCTATTGTATTGTTGGATTTTTTGTTATTTTCAGGATTTACTTTAATGTTACAACTTGGAATTGAAAATGAGTTATTTTCGTATTCATTTATCACTTGCATTTAGCGATATATTACTGATAATCTATTCGTAATGATAAATAACCCAATACATTATATAACAATTGACAGTAAAACATTAAATAACAATTACATAATGTAACGACGTCACATTCCTTCAAATTCACTTTCACACTGGTGTTTTGTATTAGTTTATAAATTTTTAATTATTAGCCACGAGTTTAAAGATTTTCAAGAAATATTATAGCGAGTTTCATAATATTTTATTATAAGCCATCCACCATTTCAGACGTCCTGTAGAATTAAATTTATAATAATGAGACTTATCATCATTGAAAAAGGCTAATCCAAATTTGATAAAAAAAAATAATACTAAAACTCATATCTAAACTCGCTCTAATGATATTATCCAAGTAATCAAAATCAAGTTACAACTGGATATATCATCTTCATTTCCACTACATGGTTCCAGGCCACTTCTAGATGAAATAATTGATTAGTAGTTTTGGGGTACGTCGACATTACGGATTTTACCCATATTATTAAAATTTTGTGATAAGCATAACAGATAGTCCAAAGCCTACTAAATTTCAAAGAGAGTTACTTCTGTATTGTTCATCAAAACGGTAAAAGAACAATTACCTTAAATAAAAATAGTTAAGTACACTCTTGTAATCGTAATGATATGCATACATTTATTTATAATACGTAATATTGACCCGCTGGTCACTATTACGTATCGTAAGTAATAATAAAAAACATGATATTTTTAAAACTTTCACTCCGTTGTTTGCGGGCTTAAAATGAGCAGTGCGAATTAGAAACATAATTGTGGCGTAATGGCAACATATCTGGGGTTTTAAATGCGTGAATAGCTATATTTTATTTTATTTTTGTCAGACAAGTAGAAATCGAACGCATCAAAGGGTGCAGCTCAGAAAGGAAAACAATTTAAAAGGTTTAATTCCGAAAGAACTTTATTGAACTAATATAAAATTAAAATCATAAATATAAATACATGCTTATCGGAAATTACGTACATATTACGATAGAATTAATCATTAAATAAATGAAGTGCTCAGGATACTAAAATAGGGTATCAGCCAGTACCGATAATCATTTGACGACTGATATGAAAAAATATATTTAGCGCATTTATCTTTCGAATTTCTTTTTGTTTTAGTTAGGAAAACCTATTAACTATTCCTAACTAACTATTTCCTATGCTTTTTCTTGAAACTTTGGTGCGGTCTCTGTTTGTTGTTGTTTTTGTATCCAATAACTGCAAATTTCCTGTTTGTTCGTTTTATTTGAAGGCTTGGTTTTTAAGTCGTCCAGAGAGTCCGTCTTAATTCATAGTGATTCTGATAGAGCTGTTTTATTGGTATTCTTTTCCACTTTGTCGTTCATTATGACAACTTTATTGTATTTAAGTATTCAGTTTTTACCTTCGTTTCTTACCGTTTTTAGTTCATCCTTTAATTTTTTGCTTCAAATTTTATGGGTAATTTTCTTTCATACAGTAACGTTCCATTCGACCATTTCGTTCCATTCGAGTACGTTCCATTCGAGGAGTTCTTCTTCACATACATTTGTATTTACTTACTTTTAGAAAAAGTATTTAGTAGAGTATTGAAAGTTATAACTATTAGTCTTGTTTTTGTACATCTTTAGAGCTTCTATTTCTGATTAATTTAGTGTTATCATAAGTGTTATTTATCAAGTCTAGAATTTCTTTTTCTGATACTATACATTAAAACTGTGTTGTACTTCATCATTGTCATTCATAATCTCCTAGATCAAAAGCCTTGTTGCGTGAGTTCTACTCGTTTTCATAAAAAAAGTTACTGACGTTCATAAAGTGTCCGAATTTTTGTTTCTTACCAAAAATCTTAATAACATGACATGGTCTTATTTTCTACTCAGGAACCGGTTAATTATATTCATTTTACAACTAGCATGTTGTAGACTATACTGAACATACTGTTCGATCTCCCGCCAAATTCATATGATTAATTTTTTATCGTTATAACGCACTGTGGTCCGCGGTCTATAAGCCGAAGTAAGGAATTGGTACGAAAAATTCTCACTAGATTACGTTACCTTTCGAAAATCAAAGTTTATTTTTCAACTCTAGGTAATTTGAATAAGAGCATACGTGCTTTGATTTGAAACATAAGTAACAATTGGTTTTTGAGTGATTTGGGTGTTATTTTGGAAATAAATTTTGCATTTTTTGTATTTTTTTGGAAATTAGTTTTTTTTGCTCGTAGGCTACATATACCGAAAAAGGCAGTAGTTTTATATGAGAGCTAAAGTGTTCAATGGGGTATTATAATCTTCCAGAAGAGCTCATAAGCGGTGTCTTGCGGACGAATATATTACTGTCGTACTGCATGATGGTACAGACAGTAAGAACTGTTTTGAATTTGACGATGACAGCCTTGCAGATCCTGATTTTATACCCGAATTGAAAACAATCGAAGATTAAACTGCGAAGTTAGACATTGACATCAGTTATATAATAGAAACCTTAGAAGAGGACCACAAAAGCCCATTTACTAGCATAGAAACTGCCTCATCAAATGTAAATGTTCCTCAAACTTCTTCAGCTTAAGGCAACCGAAAAAAACTACTAATCAATCGCAAGCTAAGAAAACCCCGTCAATTCGAAATTACGCCGGAAGAAAAAGACCTCGAGTGGAATGCCGAGCAGCTCCCATTCAAAGGAAAAAAGACCTTGGGTCGTGATCTTTTCGAGCTTGACCCCCCCATAAAATTTCCGCAAGAACTCACCAAGAGGATTTCGGAGGAGAGCAACATTTACCAAATGCAAATTAATCAGAATATCACTTTGAATGTGACAGAAATGTATATCAGGCAATTTACAAGTGCAGTAATATCTCTTGTCCAATTACCTAGAGTTACCAATCATTGGAGTCTAATATTTGGTACACCACTAATGTAGGAAAATATGATATTGAATAGATTTGAGAAATAAATAGCGGTTGTGAGACTCATTCTTCATCGACACTTTTTACTCGTATTAAGATTATTATTTGAAAATCAAAACTTGCATTTCTTTCAAAACAATATGAGTAGAATACCTAATAACGGAAAAGTAATAAGACTTAAATTATCACATATATATATATATATATATATATATATATATATATATGTATAGAGAGAGAGAGAGAGAGACAGAAATAACTTTAAAAAATTAAATAAACTGCGAATACAAAAAATCTTGCATATATCTTGATTTATCTTTTACGTTTGGAAATAAGCATCAGACCAAAGTTAGCCATGGAGCTGGGAAGGCGTGTGCTTCAGCTGTGTATAACATTGTACTTCCTGGAATTTATGCGACAAAATGAAATGTTTGTATTTTGACATCACTGCGGTCAATACTGCTTTAAGAGGGGGAAGAGAAGGTGGAAAAAGATGTTCTTTGCTTAGCCTGTCGTCACCATATACTGGAGCTAATGCTAAAAAAAGTCGTGTCTCAAGCGATACGTCCATCGAGAGCACCAGAACTATTTTTAGAATGATTTTCAAACATTTTAGAACTGTTGGCCTAATATTGATCAAAATAATTGAACTACAGTTCCTTCAGTCTATGACGCTTTACGATGCGTAAAAAAATGTAGCAAGTAGCGCAATTTTATTCGTTGAAAAACAGCTAAACGGTTTTCAACCTAGGGACGATTACAAGGAGTTGTTAAAACTAGCAATAATATTTCTGGGAGGACGAATTCGCAGTTAAAGAGCCCTAAGCGTATTACCCTAGGTTTAACTGACATTGATGAAAAAAGTATCGAGGATTTTGTGTCCAGCAACACCTTGAAATTTTTAGAATCCTTGGAATTCCGACCGCATTTTTGCAAAAAGAACCTTGTCTTTGGGAAGAAGATGAAGATTACAAAGCTTTCAACGTTGGAGTTGTAGCTTCTATCAGAAGAACGTTGTAGCTTCTATCAGAGTGGTGAATGATATTGCGGAGCTAGGCGTTGCATTGTTGAAGAATATAATAAATTAATTACCACCAACGAAGAACAAAAACAATTCCTTCTTTCGGTTGTGAAAAATTTCAGGCAAAAGTACACGTTGTTTGCATATATATATATATATATATATATATATATATATATATATATATATACATATAATATAAACAATTATATAACACACCTTTTATACCCATTTTAGATAACGTGTCGTGTACCAATTTTTAACTATTTTTTCTTTCTTTTCTTTTTTTATGTATGTTCAGCGATATTTCTTTACCGAGTGGACCGATTTTCACGATCCTTTTTTGTTTGAAAGATGATCTGATATGATGAGGTGTGGAAAAGAATGATGGAACTGCTTAACGAATGGCAGAAAATCGATTATGATTCAAGATATTTGCTACGAGTAGTTGTTGTTTTGCAAACCAGTCACCAGGTCAGGGTCTCATGATAAGTTCTGGATATGAACAATGGAACTCTTTAATGGATATTAGTAAAACAACTGTGGTTAAAGATATTTGCTACTAGTAGTTTTTACTTTGAACAATTGAACGATGGAACTCCTCATCTGATGGTAGTAAATCAAACGTAATTCAAGATATTTATTATCGGTAGTTTTTAATTTGCAAAATAACTGCACCATCGACTATGTTAGTGCGTGATGTTGAGTAATGTAACTTCTTAACGGCTGGTAGTAAATCCATCGTGATTCAATATAAATGCTACTGGTTAGTTGTTACTTTAGTTATTATTACTTTGTAAAATCTGATGTAGAATTTCTGATATGGAGAACGGATCTCCTCAAGTGGTAGTTTTTAATTTGCAAAATCTGATATTGGACTTTGGATATAGAGAATCAAACTCCGCGACGGCTAAGCGCTAACCATTGGCGGCTACTATGATCGCTTCATTTTTATGTGTTTTTGATAATCAACTTTAGACATAGAGGAAATTATCTATATGCTAGCCATTGCTCGTGACTTTTAATAACCATCGAATATTCTAAGAAAGGAGATAATTGTCATGATTAATATTAATATATTGTCACTAAAATTCTAAAATAAAATATCTTTTAAAAAACAGACTTCAAAAAATACCTACTTTTTTGAAAAGTAAAAAATAATTATCTCAAAATAAGTACCTACTTGTTTGCAATAAATAAGTTACTTATTTTTGAATTTGCCAGCACCGTCGATCATCTTAAACAAATGTAATTTTTTATATTACAAATACACCCTTTATAAATCTATTTAGTATTGTGAGAGCATTAAGTAAGGTTTTAAATTTACAGTGCAAATTTTATTAAATTATAAATTAGTCTAAGTTGGTTGACAGTGCTAGCATGTACTTCAAAAATAAGTCATTTATTTATTTATTGCAAGTAAGTAGGTACCTATTTTGAGACAATTATTTTTTGAGACTTTTCATTACCTACCTCTTTGAAGTCGGTTTTTTGAAAGATATTTTATTAAAAGCAATATTAATTCAAAATAAAAACAAAAGATGCAAAGCATTTTGTAAATGAGATATGTATCGTATTTAACGACGGCCTGTAATGAGTATAGCAATAATCCATTTATCAACATTGTCCAAAAGCCAGTAAAGTAAAAAGTTTAAGTCTGTTACATGGCTGAAATGCTTTAAATGTTTTAAATGAAAGTGTTGAAATGTTTTAAATGTTGGCATGAAATGTTTTAAACTAAAAAGTATAAATCTGTTACATGGCTTATCTGAAATTTTTTAAGTCCTCTATTCAGGAAGACAGGGAATAAGTTTAATCAAGGAATTTAATACAGATAAATTATTGTGTAAATTCAGACATTCTTTCGAAAGTATTTATTTTACAAAAAAGATAACAGAGTTTATGGTCGCTGCATACAAACTTTTGTCCACTGATTAAAAAAAGAAACTCAAATATTTAAAATTAATAATACATAGACTCAATATTCCAAACAAGAGTATTAAATTAAGTTTTGTGGTTTTTATATATTTTATTTCAGTTAAAATTTATGGAATTATACGTACTCCCTTTGCTTTCTCCCAACGGTGACTGCAAAAAAGAAGACAATAACAAAAATATTTTTTCTAGTTTTTATATTATTGGACTTGATAAAAAGTGAAGACAGTACAAAAATCTTAAAAAATAATGAAAATGCTCAAAGTTTAGGGAGCTGACAGGAGGAGGTTATATGTTCGAAGCTTATATTTTTGGATGTATGAACATCAGTTTCTCGTAGATTTCTGGGTCCTTTTGGTGATTCTTTTTTTATTAGAAAGAGTATAGGTACTAGCGAGATAGTCCCATATAAATATGGCGATAATCTGATTATGAGATCTGGAAATGAACAATGGAACTAATTAACGGATGGCATTAAATCAAACATGATTCAAGATATTTGCTATTAGTTGCTGATGCTGAGTCTTTGGAGATGAACAATGGAACTCTTTTACGGATGATAGTAAATTAACCGTGACTCAAAATATTTGCTATCAGTAGTTCTTACTTTGCAAAATAACTACACATTCGAGCAGGTGAGCGTGTGATGATGATTTCTGGAATTAATGGCTGCAACTCCTTAACGATTGGTAGTAAATCAACCGTGATTCAAGATATTTGCTAATGGTAGCATTACTTTGCAAGATCTGATGTTGGATTTTAGATATAAAGAACGAAATGCATCATCTGTTAATGTCTAACCACTTGCGACTACTGCCGTCGCTTGTTTTCTATGTACTATTAATAACCAACTTTATATAAAGAGTAAATTATTTATTTGTTATCTTTTGTCCTCAAGTTTTGATATTTATGCAATGTTCTAAGAAAGATAATAATTTATTGTTAAGTATAGTATGGAAATTAATGCTATTAACAACATGTAATTCTATAATAAAATATTTTTAAAAAGCTAACTTGAAAAAAGGTGGTACTAAAAAGTAAAAGAATAATTAATTCTAAATAGGTTCACTATAAATAACTAAATTAATTATTATTAAAGTCAGTAAGAGCACTGTAGATCATCTTACAGAAATTCAAAATTTTATACTATGAATACGGTCTTTGTGAAAATATTTCTTACTGTTTGTATATTAAAGGTTAAGGTTTTAAATTTAATTTACAAATTAAGTGAAATTATAAATTTGTTTAAATTAGTCAACGGTGCTGACACCGACTTCAAAACTTTAAAAATAAGTAACTTATTTAATGTGAACATGATTTTTGTACTTTTCAGTACCTACTTTTTCAAGCCGGTTTTTTGAAAAATATTTTAGAGTAAATTAATTTAACAATAAACAATAATGGAAATTACAATTTTCGGCAAGAATAACGAAGTGTCCTTTTTTATTAGTCAGGCAACATAATTTTAAAAAGTTCATTGATGCCATCCTGAAACATTAAGCGTGCAAAATCGAACCTATGTCCGTATTTTGTAAATAAATTCCTTATATAGAATGTTCAATTAATATATAGAAAACATTTTTTTATAATAATCACTAGTTTGATAAAAATCAGCGAAACAGCCCTTTATAATTTGACAAGAATCCCATGAACAATATCCTACTTTGTGAAAAAAAAACATAATTTTACTATATAAGTAAAATTAAGACGAAATATTTTTTTTTTTGGAATATCTCGCCGAATGAGGCACCAGGTATATTTTTTTTAATAAAACTGATATTTAAGTACATGTTGGGCGACTCGACCCTACACGTAAGTCTGTTGTCAGAGATCTTGGAATTTTCTCTGATGAAAAACTGATATTCCTTTCTCACTATGACCACACACAATTTCTAGGATTCATCTCTCGTTTTACTAAACAATTTAAGAACCATCACACTTTTCTATATTTGTATTGTTTACTGATCAGAAGTATCCTCCAATATGGGTCATAAATTTGGTCTCAATACTATAAATCGCACAGTGATTGAATTTAAACAAATTATAAAAGGGGTCTTGAATATTCTTTGAAATCCAACTACAGAGATTTAATTTGTCACCACGGAGAAAAAGCGCCGATCTATTATATTTATACAAAATCAAACGTTCGCATGTTGATTGTCCCTATCTCCTTTCTCTACTCAACTTTAACACTGGACTCAAATCTCGTATATCATTATAGAGATTATTCATACTACAAATTTATAACAATAATACCTCGTTTTGTAACCCCATAATTCGAATGTTTTGATCGCATAAGGATATTGTTTTTCACCATCCTTCCTTGGATATTTTGAAAAATATTAACATTTAAAAAGCAAATACAAAATATTTTATAAATTGAAACCAGCTACAGTAGAATTAATATTTTGTTCACTGTGTAGAAAATAATACAATTCTAAGTTAATACTAACATTAATTAATTGATCAATACATTTTATATAATATATTTAATAACACAAGTAAACCTTTAAAATGTATACATAAATATTTTTACCATTTGGTGCACACATAATTAGAGTTATAGTCAAGTTTATACTCTGTTCTTTTTATTATACACTTACATACGCTGTAACTTGTTTCATGAGCCTTACAATAAATAAATAAAAAGATGCGCATTTGATGGAATTAATTCGTTACGGACATATTTTGCATATTTTAAAAAGTTTGCTGAGATAGGTATATTTTTAACTGACAGCCAGATAACCGGTTGCCGGTTTTAAATGGTCTGTTTGAGAGCGAGCTCACTAAGAAACAACGTTACAATATTACCACAAAGTAAATAAAAAGAATAAGATTAATGACTTTAGACAACACATCTAATAAGGCTAATGTGATCAACTTAATTTCGTACTTAGTAACTGGATTACTGAAATTTATTCGAATCAGTTTGTGAGGGTAATAGTACAGATCTGCGCGTGCGGGTACTCAACTTATGCATTGCTTTGTATTTATACAAAATATAATGGTTTACGGATAAAGTATGTTTCATCATTATTCATTAATCATTACTGGACATACTTTGATAAAATTAATATTTCCGACAAATTTATTTTAGAATTAAATTGCCGCCTTTCGCATTTCTTACTTCATTTTATTGTAACAATTAATTTTTATTTATTTTTAGCTAATCAAGGTAAATGCTAAAGTATTATTTGACGTCACTTATTACTGTCATTTATCTCACCTAAATATATGGATAAAGACAGAAAAAAACATTAAAAGACAATAAAATCATTGACGAATGAAAAAAGACTGTTTTACTTAATAAAGATTTTTTTAAGTTTTCATATTATCATAATATGTAAATAATCCTTAAAGAGCTCAAATAATATCGTAATATCTCCTTTCTTTTCAAACCATTATATCGACGCGTTTAAAGGAAAAACTAAACGTCGTCAATACTAAATCGTCGCCGTGGTATGTTGGGTTGATCGCAAGCCATACTACTGTTGACGCATTTTGGGTTCGAATCCCGACCGTTCTTCGAGTGGGGCTGGACTAGTAATCTGGTTGACTATAAAGGATTGCTCTCGTAGTAATAAGTCTGCCACATGTTTTAATTAGGTACATTAAAGTACATAAATAAATAAACAGTAAAGAAGTTTTACAGAAAAACGAACATCGAACACAGCGTTAAGTTTGCGAATGTATATATCAAAAACAAAACCTACATAATTTTTCAACGATATGAAATAAGTTAATACCTTCATTGATTTGCGTGATTATAGAATATCAGTTTTTTACAAAAACGCTGTAGTTATTATTTTAAATTAATTTTTGGAAAATGATTATTTTAATTCACATTTCATTTACATTAAACTTACTTATATCCTTATTTTATTATTATATTTAGTTTGATGCTAACTATTTAATAATTTATTGTCAAAACGGCCAATAATATTTTATGTTCACTTATTAAATAAAACTTTGACCATTGACTTTCTATTGACTTGTGATACGAACTAAATTGGTTATCTCTTTTAACATATAATAATTGGTATTATTTTTCTATTTCAAACGTTGAAAAAAAAATTATTCATTAAAGACGGGATTTAAATTTTACCTGTTAATTTAATCCGATTGATAACTCCAATCCATATTGTACGTTCCGGCAATAAAATAATAACGTATTATTTTATTGCTGTCACTGTCCACAATTGAAACTGTGGAATCATAAAGACTGACCATCGCATCGCTCTGTCGCACGCTCCGAACACAGTTGGCTTTCGCGAAACGAACACGGGTGATTTATTTAAATTTTGTATTACAGGTAACAGAATAAGGATTGCCCGTTAAAATTAATTGTAGCGCATTATTTACCATATAATATTTATATGGAAAATTTGAAGCAAATTATTTTAAAATCGATCTAATGATCTAAACAGTAGATCGGCGATGACCATACCCACGCACACGCGCATTCCATTGTACGTCCCACCAACTATCTTTCGCTCGCCGCTTGCCTTTCCTAGTCTTTGTATGCTTTTACTTAACAAAATATTTGTTGAATATATTTGGCGTTAATTTTGTAGAAATTCATTATTCACAATAAAGATAGTAGAAATAATACTACATCACGTAGTTTCATTTAATTGTGAAAATATTTGTTTTTAATTTTTTTATATAAAACGGCTCTTTTACGGTATCATCACATTTGGAATTAATTTTCTGTAATTAGAGTAGTTTCTTTCATGGAACTAGTTTTCTCTAATTAGATTACACCGCCATAGTTTTTTTAGCATCCGTACACCAATTTTATTTTATTACACTTTCATAATATTAATATTAATATCTTAAAATTAATACCCCAAAAGTGCTGTACCGAGCCAATGCAAAAATGTTTTCATAAAGTTTCATAGACAAGAATATAATGCAATACATTCAGTATATGTAATTGAATTTTTTTTAATTATTTACTTGTTCTTATTTTAATTCGGAACGAATTATTACGAAAAAGTTTAAAAAGTGTTACACATCGTAAAAATTCTTCTTTTCGACAAAACTTTTCTTTTAAATTTCTCTGTAGTATGTCAGAAGGGTTAGCGTAATAATTCAGAAAAAAATAACAGCATAAACAATATTAACCTTCAAAAACCCGTAAAATTACTTAAGAACAAAATATCATAAGTTTATTTTCATGTTTCCTGCTAGCATGCCTCTATCGAATTACACTCGGAATACTCACTTTGCAAGGAAATAGTGGAACCACATTTTGACTTTATTCTTAACATTATATTTCATTTTAGGATTTGTTTTATTCGGTAATTTAATTAAATTTCATATAAGGCACATTTTGAAATTAGCTATAAAATGAACTGTGGAAAATTCTCATTATTTGATATCTACAGTCGTTTTGTTGATTCAATACAGAATGTTAAGATATGAATCTGACAAGCTGCCTCTATTTTAATTTTTGTTTGTGGACCTGCTTTTACTTTACCATATAAGATTCTATTACGTTAGTTGATAAATATATATATATCAACTAAAAAATAGAATCTTATATGGTAAAGTAAAAGCAGGTCCACAAACAAAAATTAAAATAGAGGCAGCTATATAGCACGTAAAGAATAATGCAAAACAAATTTTTTTTTGGATCAATGAAACGGATATTGTATGTAACAATTCCAAATAAATTATGCACCAAATATTTTTGGAATTTTTTAACGACATAAAGACAACGTAAACATTGCTAGTTGCTTAGGTTAATAAATAAAGCTAAGACATTTCAACGATATATTATCAATACAAATTAATGAGATAGTTACTGTTGCTGATTCAGTAACACCGAAGGAGCAATGAAGTAAACTGTTATTTATTTTAATGATTAATTAATAGGGAATATCATAACGCAGTATTCACTATTCATCGGATATTTTAGAACTTCTATAGGAATCCATCATGGTAACTACATTTTGAGAAACATTGTTAGACTAAACAGTTATGTATAGACTTTTTGAAATAAGAACAAAAAAAAATTCTATACCAAACATTAAAAATTGTATTAAATTTACCTTGAGATGAGCAAATGTTTTAAAGTATGCACTTTGTTGAAAGTTTGTCTTTTCAATTAAAATTAATTATTGTACCGTGACAGTTAACTTATTAGGGACAACAATTTTTAACTTATTACGGATAACAAATAAATAATCTTTTAAAACTGGTATAAAATGTCAACATTCCTCAATTTTGATGAAATTTCGTTTATATTCTATTATTTGGATTTATTGGTATCAAAAGGGTGTGTATACTATGGGAATATGTAGTACGCTGAATTTAATATAAAAAAAGAGATTTAACCTATATATATATATATGTATATATATATATATATATATATATATATATATATATATAATATATACATATATATATATATATAATTGCAGGTTTCGTCCAGTATGCGTCAGGGCTTCTCTAGAAAGTTCAATTTTCCGTCAATCGTACAAGCTAAAGACTCTTCGAATACGTTTCGTATGACCTACTCGGTTTCTGTAAACGAAATTTATTTTTTTAAATGTATTTTGAAATATTCCTGAATAATATCTCTATATGAAAAAGAATAATAAAACATATACAGCAAACTTTTTCAACAATTCTGAGTAGTCAAGATACCGGACTAATTACAGACTAAAGAAATTTGCCTCGAAAAGGTGGGACAACAAATCTTTAACGTTAATATTTGAAATGAAAATAATGGCTACTTTAAAGATGGTAAATTATATACATAACCTCATTCATAAAATAAATGTCAAAAATTTACTTATAAAACAATAAGACAATGCAAGTGCAAAGCGGCAGTTTTTAGAGAGCACTGGGACCAAATATTGCAATCCCCCTATCGAAGATATTGCAATCCCCCTATCCTGCCCCTATCGAATTACGACTAACGATATAGATATTCAGCTAACTATAATAATTATAAAATACCATTATATCATCAAATTAAATTTTTCGACTTTTGACTAGTTATTGTTGATAAATATCCATATGTGCATCTTAAAGTTGCAAAATATGTGCAAAATTGGGATCGAAACACTATCTGCAGTTATTGTTCCCTGTAATGTAGGTAATCCTGAGATTGTTATTGCTTCCCAAGTAATTCGAAATTTATATTTACTGCGTCATAGTCTGATTAAACCAAAATCATCAAAAAATTTCACATTCAGAAAGGTAATACGGTACGGCTTCGAATAGGGTTGATTTCATATTATCATTAGTACTCGCAAAAGAAGCCTTACGGACCTTAATTTATTGTGCCCACAAAAGGAAAAAGAAAAATTTCTATGCGCTCTCCAACATCGATAGTTAGTTATTGTCAATTTTAAAAAGTATTTTGGATTGACAAATTAAGGTTCGAAATATTTAATTGAAAGAGATTTAATTGAATTGATACAATTATTCAGCACAATAGTAGCGCTTTGTTTATAATTGTTTCTTAGGTCATGGATTTGCAAATTTGGTGTAAATCGATGGAGGAAAACGAAAGAACAAATAATTTTCTGTTTTTCTTAAATGACGTTTAATTCAATTCTAACTTCTGTTAGATAAAAAAGGATAAAGTCATAGATTATGAACGAAAATCAATTATGTATTACAAAATGTGATGTGACTAAGAGACTTTATTTAAACCCAATGAAACTTCTGTGGGAAGAGCTAGAGAGAAAACTTCATGGTCGGTGTCTCTTCTCAAAAGACTAAACGAAATTACATGAGGTACATGAGTTTTATTACTTTTATTACGATCCCGAAATTATGTTAAAAGTAGTAAAATAGGAGGGAGGACAATTGACGAAAAATCAATTCAAGTTGTTTACATAAATAAAACTAAAAATTCATGTCCCTAGTAATGTTTTTCTATTTAATTATAATTTGTTTCTTATTGTTTGTCTCATGATGGTTAAAATCATTTCTTTTATTATTCTTTTATCTACAAGTTTTTGTGTCTTATTTCGTTTTTTTAAATATGATTTATGATTCTGCTTTCGAATATTCGATAGGCAGTTTTGTATATCTATATGTCGGGAGAAGATTGGGCACCATGATAAAATTTAACTCTAATACGTTGTTATAATATAAGCGGCTGTTTTTTATAGCCAACTTTACAAAATAAAGTTGATCTCCAGAAAAAAGTATTCATTTAATTGCACGATGCCAATTAGTCTTTACGATATATAACTAGACTAAACGTATTTGAGCATTGTTACCAGGAATTAAAATTTTAGACACATATGAATTTATTGTTCAAGTAGTTCTTCTAGTGAAGATAAATGTATTCAAATTTAGAGTACTATTATACTGTTCTTAACTTAGTTATATTAAATTAATTCTTTTTATTTTATTTTTAATTCCAAAGGCCATGATAATTAATCCACCAAATCGCAATAAAAATGGTACGAAGTTGACCAGGACCATTTAAAGATCATATAAAACAAAGATTGGATAAAATTAAAAAGTAAATGTCTCATTTAATTTCTTTACGATATTTTTAATAAATATAAGATATCACCAATTTTTACCTCTGAAGAGGAAAAAATATTAGGAAATTATTTGTTGTTTCTAAATTCAGTGTAGTCTAAATCGTTCCACAGTACGGAAACTAGCATACGAATGTACAATACCTTAGTTCAAAAATACAAAAAAATGGGAAGGTTTTATGATTTTACGTCTCGCCATACTAACATAAGTTTTAAGAAATCATAAAACATATGCATTTGCTTTTAATATTCTAATGAGTGTTTATGAATTTCATCTTAACTATGGCTTCCTTCGAGGAAAATGCTAAAATGATTCAAGAAAAAGAATACAAACTAGATAAATGTATCATTACTTCGATCCAAAAAAACACTAAGGGTGTGGATAAAAGAATAAGTGGCAGAAAACCCAAATGCAAGTGGAACATGTAGTGTCTGCCGGCGGCGGTCAACTAGTTACTTTTTGTGCCACTGTGTCAGACAAAGGGAAAAGCATTCCTTGGTATTTGTATTTCCAAGAGTCAATTACAAAGAAAGGAGACTGTGGTTTGTATATAGAAAAAATGGACGGATCTCAGACCTTTTTTGGATGTGCTATAACATATTTAAAAACATAACAACTGCTTCAGGAATGTCCCATTTTACAGTTCTTCAATAATACTGTAAAAAAGTAATAACTTTACTATCATTTCTATCGTGCGTAACTCATCTATCACAATTGGTTGATATAGGCGTTTTTGGACCATTAGTTAGTAAGCTGTCTGTTGTTTTTAAAACTGATATTTGAGCAACACTGGCCATAATGTAATTATTTTTGTCAAGATTTTCTAAGACTGAGTGTTCAGAGAATTGGATTTTAGTTATCTGTTTGTATCTCCATTGAGATAAAAAACTTTTAAAATATTTGCACCACAACCATCGACTTCAAAGATGCCACAAGTTCAAATTAAAAAAATAAAATTCCTGTCCTACTGAGTCTTCTAATTTTTTCCCCGGAGGGATACAGTGTTTGCCAAAGCTTTACTTATAACATTAAAATTAGAAATTAGGAAAATCAAAAATCTGTATAAATACCCCTGAAGAGAACAAAATACAATACATGGAAATGGAGATGAAAACTAAGCGCGCCACAATATTTATGTCATATCAATTCAAAATCAGAACAAGAAAACTTTAAGTAAGCAGACGTGTTAAATATCATGAAAATGTTAGAAATAACTACTAGATTTGACATTTACCATTGGTGAAAGCGGAGATATATATATATATATATATATATATATATATATATATATATATATATATATATATATATATACATATATGATGGCGGTCGAATATGAAATAAATTGAAATATTTCATATTATTGAAATATTATATATTACTAAATCGAAGTTAAAATTACTGCCAAATCATATTATCCAAATAAAGGTGTTCTTAAAGAAAAGGTAGCAGAATTTCTCCCAAATCCATTGACAAACGTGACAATTTTAAATTTGGCGATTACTCGTAATTTATATTAAAAATTCTTGTAGTTAATGTTATTAATGCGGAGTGATAATAAAAATGTAAGAATTCACATTTTAGTTGATAAAATAGATTGTGTTATCTATTACGTATGTTTAATTTTATATCATTATAAAAGGCATAAATTTCAATACATAAAAATTAAAAAGAGATATCAAACTGTAACTGTAATGAGTATATAGCAATTAGAATATCAAAAAAATTCTCTCGATAAACTTTTTATCGTTTCACGAAAACAACTAGGGGGTTTATCATTTCATGATAACAAAGTGAGTGCCTGGCTCGCTCTTCTAGGGTATTCGTACCATTGGGCGTGAAATTATTTTATTTATCATAAATTGTCACTATTGTGGATTTCCAAGTGTATCTGTCAGTATCTTTCGTTCTTTGTGAGTAATAGTGAAATTTATTAGTGATAGTGTTCAGTGAACAAAAAAAATATTTTTGTTTTCGGTAGAAATAATTGGAATTTCCGAATGACTGTGCACAGAACGCAGCAAGTGCAACTATCAAATTTCAAATACAGCAACTTCGCCCGGGTACAATGTTTAGGTTAACTTAAAACAATGCTGTTTGTCCTGTTGATGGTAGCTCAATGACCTTTTCTACAATGATATTTTTATTCAGCCCTTAAAACATATATTTGACATTTCTATATCAACTGGTAGCTAGCCTTCGCGACGGAAAATCCATTGCATAATGTCCACGATGGATCGATTGTGATAAGTTTTTTAAAACTTCAAAGTACCCCACAAAAATCCATGTGATGGGCATTTTGGCTTTTGAATTAAATATACGACGGTTACAAATCTCACGTATTTTTTCGATATGTCTCCTGGGGATCCCGGGTTTCAGATTAATTTTGCATATTTCGACTACGAAAAAGCTTCTAATAGCGTAAGTAATGATGATATACCATTAATATAACTCACCTTGACGAGTTCTTTTTATGTACGCATATTCAAATCCTGTGACCAATTTCAATGCTGAAGAATATTTAAAAGCCTAAGTTTGTCAATAAGTGGACGAGAATAGATCTAATATTTATTTAATCATATACTTCCATCGGAAGTATTAATCCGATCAGCTTCTTTGGGACTTTTACCAACAGTTAATTCAAATTTCAGGTGTTAAAAATTTATGCCGACTCCGGTTTGTAATCAATCACAAGGCAAAAATATTTATGCATTTTTTACTGCTAGATGAAATAAAAGATACATAAATGAAAAAAAATGCAAATTAAAAAAAATTGCTCTAATTCAAGATTCGCAATTTTTACTTCACATTACTTCCATATAGCTTCATATATTCTGAATATCAGTTTGTTTTCCACATTTTAATAGAAGTTTGAAATGTAAAATGAAACGTCCACAAAATTTTTAACACATAAATCATGATTGCGTGCAGCCTGCTAAAACCGTGAAAGTTTTTTGTTTTCAAATTAGTATCTTGAGTCTCAAGCAGACACACATTCCTTAACTTCGTGATTCAACTGGTCTGTCCTGATGTTGCAAGGATACTGTCTGCCTAAAATGCCAGACTTGAGAATCTATTGTTTGTAAATTAGTATTGTGGGTATCAAGCAGAAACTCTATAATTACAACTACCCAGTCCTGATGCTGCAGAGTTACTACTTGCTTAAACCGTAAGAGTTGGAAACCTACTGGTTTTTAAATTGGTATGGTGGATCTCAAGTCTCAATTGAGCAATAAAACTGTTTTATTTAAAAAAAATTACCTACATTTTATATCTGTGTATATACACACAAAAATTGCAAAATACTACTACGTCTAGAAAATTTGTAGTCAATGCTAAGCGAAAAGTAACATAATCTATGTTTGTCTGGATGTGCTACATGCATGAGAAAAAAGAAAAGCGCGGACTTGGACCAATTTCATACATCTCTAGCAGTAGCAGTATTTTAAAAATTAATTTCTTTTGGAAAAATATGGTACCGCAAAAGTTCCAACTAGTATTTTTTTTATTATTTTAAATTTTATAACGATATTCTTATTCTGTGGTTATTTAAAGGAAGTTAATTTTTGTTGGTACAAAAGTTTCATTGAAGTGTAATTTATATAAACATATTGTAACGATAACACAATACTTGACTATTTAAGTAAATAACAGTGGAAATGAAAATATTAGTTTTTTCGTCGTCACTATCATATCTTTTTCTGAACCACATATCTGAATATATGCTAATTATCGACCACAATGAAGTCGATTTCATTCTTTGTCACATAATCCGGGGGTAGTCTTAGATACATTTCTGGTGAGTTTCTTTTTAACCACTTTTTTAATGACGCTGTGGACTACGCATTTCATGCCTTTAGTTGAATTTATAATAGAACTAGGTGAAATAACGATGTTGAATAAATTGTAAGAATATTTATTGAAAAGTTATAAAAAGACCTTAATTGCATTATGTTTTTAGGTTTACTGTACCTTTATTAAAGATTTACTGAATTTTGGCCAAGATTTTTTGAGACTTAACATTTCAGTGTCCTTCTCCGTTCCGTTTTAACTCATGTTTTCCGTTCTTAACTCATGTGAATATGTTTTATCATATTTTTTGTCTCTTTTAAGTGTACTTTTAGAATTTTACAGTGTAATACCATCTACAATCCACCAACCAATTTTTCTAAAATTGTTTTTAGGACTAGATATAAGAGATTGATACTGTAACAGTTAATACGCTAAATGTACTTTGCATTAAATGTGACAAATAAATAAAAAGAATATGGTACTAGCAGAAAACGTCGCGCCTTAGATAAAAAACTAAACGGGATGCACAGCAAATCATTTTCCTTTCTCAACAAAGTTACCACCTGTTACGATCCACTTCTTCTAACTGATTTCTAAAGCTATAAATTAATAAATGTTTAGTCTTTAAATACATTGATTGTAACTTCTTTTCTCAATTGAGAGGAAATATTTAGATGTACAGAAATTTACATCAATGAATATCAGGTGAATAAGGGATGCGTGGCAATAATTAAATCCCAATTTTTCATGTCATGGTTTCCAAGGATATGTTAGCGCATGCCGTACCTGATAAAATATATTTTTCTTTGTAAACATTTCTATCCAATTTTTCCTCATTTCACCAGAAATCCCTTGTGCTAGTCCCTTGGTAAGTAATCAACCATAATAACTCTCTTCGAGTTCAAGAAAACAGATGCCATTAATTTATTTGTTCATAAAATTACTTTGTTTTTTTTTTGGAGATGATAACTCCAGTGATCAAATGTTTTCTGACCAGAACCATAATCGTTTAGAATGTTTTTTCTAGGCATATGAAAAATGGTACATTACCGCCGTTATGAAGTTACCACCGTTGGGTAGAAGTCACACAGTAACTGTTTTTTCCAAAGTCGGTGAGAATAGTTAGGAGCGCTTTTTGCCTTTTGCCTAAACTAAATTTTGAGGAACCAATGTAGAGATGAAACATATCGCAATTAATTTATACTTTCCTTTTAAAGTCAAAAAAGTATCACGTACTATTAACATTTCTCTCATATATTTTAAGCGAGTTTGATGAAAATTCACTCAAGAATCTGTATGTATTTGTTCTAATATTGTGCCTTTCTGGGGCTGAAAAATGTCCTTTACTCACATGCTCCAGATTTTTTTTTCAATTTGTGAAGTAAAAAATACGAAATATTGATAAAAGTATCCCAACTTTTATAAATATTTCGTATTTTATATTACGCTTCGCTTTTATTTCACCGAGCGACAAAAAATACGTAAATATTTTTGCTTTCTGATTGAACTATGCAAAACAACTGTTAATATTTCTTTTTTGTTAATTATTGTAGCATCAACATTCATAGCAGGATTAAAATGTTTGAATATTTGAAAAGCCTAAATTTTATATGAAAAATTTTCACAAGTGTATCATAATTGTTATTAAAATAAGTTGTAAATAATCTTTTTAATTATGAATTAACTCGTGATGCGCTCGCCGAAAGTGAGAGGTTTGATTATAATATTATTTTATTACACATTTCGCTTACTTTTAAGGCCTGCAATTTTATTAATCAGGACGACTAAGTAAATTATCATTTTGATTTTAAGAAAATTATAAATTTCATAGAAAGAAGGACTAAAAACAAAACGTCAATATTTATTTCGTTGCGAGTATGAGTGAAACAAAGTTTATTTGGCCATTCTTAATTTTATGTTGAAAATATTTAAAGCCTCAATCCAATAATTTCCACAAATTATTCTAAAAACAAGAAATAGGCTAAATTCTTACCTACTCATAATTACATAACGTATTATTAAATTTTTTACGATTTCCGAAGAATATTTAAAATCCTAACTTTGTCAATAAGTGGACGAGAATAAATCTAATATTTATTTAATCATATACCATCGGAAGTATTAATCTTCTTTGGGACTTTTACCAACAGTTAATCCAAATTTCAGGGTTGTAATGACTCCGGTTTGTAATCAATCACAAGGCAAAAACATTTTTTATTGCTCGATGAAATAAAAAATACTCTTAATATAAAATGTGAAATATTGATAAAAGTATCACAAATGCTCCGCAAATTAAGAAAAATTTGCTCTAATTCAAGATTCGCAATTTAATTTTACTTCACATTACTTCCATACAGCTTCATATATTTTGAATATCAATTTGTTTTCCCCATTTTAATAGAAGTTTGAAATGTAAAATAAAATGTCCACAAAATTTTAATTCTAATTTTGAAAAGAAATCTGTAAATTATTAAGTTAGAATCTTAAAGTATTTCTTGTAACGTTGTTTATAACTAAACTTTAAAATACGATACCAAAAGTTATCACCTAGCTGGCTAACAATTCAGAATATGTAAACTTTTTTTTTCAAGTGAAAGCTTATAAACCCAATAACTTAATAACTCGAAAAGCGGAAAATAACAACTTTGTATAACAACTTGAATCAAAGAAAGTGTATGTGCAAAAAAACAACGACTTTAATATTTATCTAATGCAACCAATTACAGTTTTCACAATTAAAAGCTCAACTGAAGTTCTAACATAAAGTTTAAATTACTTAACGAATTACAGAAATTTTGAATAGACGATAAATTACTTAAAAGTGTATCGATTAATGTCTGCTCGAGACAAATTTCGTTACGTTACCCAATAAGGGCGGATGAAGTAAACAAAATTATTTACGTCAAGGTGGAACGTAAATTGTTTATTTTATGAATTCCTTTCCTGTTTATTTTATAAATTTCCCTTCGCGAAATTAGTTTTTCAGTACTTTGGGAACAATTTTCCTTGAAAGTTTGGTATTTCGATTAGAATTATATGTGTATTCGAGACCATCATCGTAGTTGAAATCTTTAATTATCGATATTTAATGAGAAGCTTCATAAACTGTGTAGCCCATTTTAAGATATAATGTACTATAAGAAGCTATGCTGGCCTATGTAACTATAATTACAAATGGTTACTCTAGATACCTGGAAGATAAAGGAAGTTCTATGTTTGTACTACGTAGTTTTAAACGCCTTTGTTAAAAAATAAAACAACACAAGCAGGAAAATATTTTTTTAGAAAATTTAAAAGGTTTTTGGTTAATCCGATGTTTTATGTGAGGCAAGTCTCTAGATTGAATAATACTTTCAAATTTCATCAAATTATGGTAGATTAAAATTCATTTACCAGCTGACCTTTTAACTTTTTTTAGGTAATGCTCTAAAGATAAACTCAATAGTCGAAAGAAAATACATGGATTGGCCAGGAGAAAGTATTATTATGCCAGGGATAGGAATTCGAATAAGTTACAAGATATCAAGCCAACAGTATGGTTTTTGTATCCTTCACCTTCCCAAAAGGACTCATTAAACAAAAAGCATTGTATAAATAGCTACGCGCGTTAGGAGCTATACTTCTTTAACATAAATTCAAGAACATCTTTATTAAGCACGCAAATAATTAATGCAAATAAAATAATAAAAGGACTGAAGGGTCAATCAACTTAATTAAAGTTTAAAAAAATACAATTTTAAATTTGACAGACGAATTATCCACCTTTTTATTTTTCTACTGGTTCTTCATTGTAAATCAACTTTATTATTTTCTCATACAGAGTATAAAAAATTCATCTTATTTTAAAATAATTCAAAATTAATTGTAAAATTAAATTTAATTATTTTGAAAATTTAAATTAATACTTAGCATTCAATTTAATACAAAACAAGTTTGTAATGTTTTGTAAAATTTATATTAAGAGAAATTAATATTCTCAATATTTATTAATAATACAAATAAATACATACCGAATTCGAAATCATCTCGCAGGTGATTGGCTTAAAATAGAAAGCCAACAAGAAAATAAAGTGGTAAACTACATATCTGTCAAATAAACTTTGTAAGTATATGTTTAGTGAGCAACTTTATGGTGTTGATTTTTATTGCATCGTGACTATTTCATCCTGTATTTTTAAAATTTCACTTCCGTAACTTTTTTCAAGATGCGTCTAAAAAAGTATAACTTTAAAAAATAACTTGCACCATACGTCTTTACTCTTAACTGCTCTATTTTTCTCCCATACTCCCTCGCATTTTGTGTTATATTGAAACGTTGCTCAGTAATATGTAGCTATTAGAATGTAATTTTCGGTTTGCTTAATTTTAAATACGATCATGTGATAAAAAGTAAAGCAGGCTTTAAAAACGTTTTTCTCATATACATATACAAGTGTTTCCTTCATATATATATATATATATATATATATATATATATATATATTTATATAAAACAATATTTACTGGAACTACCCTACAGGCATCAAATTGACTGGAGATAAACCTTGTGGGTTTCGTCCTACTGAATAGACATAAATATTTAATTTTCAGAAGAAATATGTTGGATATGCAGCATGCTTTGCAAAAAAAATGCCCACAACAAATTAATGCATGCTCGTACCGCTTCAAATCGAAAATGGAAATCTTTACTAAACGGAAGGGGAAAGTATTGAGGAAGAACATATAAAACTAGCAAAGGGGTCTGGTAGTTCCTAAATCTATATCTATGAAAGAAAATATTTCAGTTACAGCAAAATGAAGAAGTGGCTAATTCATCCATTTATATTAATGATGGACTATGAGGTTTATTTCTTTTTAAAGTGCATATGTTTAATATAGAGCCAAAATAAATAAAGAATTTAAAATTTTTCAAAACCGATCCGCTTAATTTGTTTTACTTTCCTTTTTCATACACTATATTTAGAAAATATAATATCAATAACATAATACGGGAAAAGTGTCTTTAAAAATATGAGCGAAAAACATATATGTGTCAGGGCTGGAGGAGTCATGACCAAAGCCACGACAAAATACGTATGGCCTCCCCGGTCTACATGCGGGTATATCTTCAAAGACCGTCACTAGTGTTGATACTGCCGATAATACTTCATGTAAGAGACAATTGTATTTCCAAATTTGTACTTCGCAAAAATGTAAAAATTATTTACTACATTATTCGATGAAACATTAATATTTCAATTTACACTACTAATTTACTAAATTCATTTTAAAACGTTTTAAATTACATTTCTATTAAAAAAGTTATTTTAAAATAATTTGTTTTTTTTTCGTCCTTAGCTGACATCGTTGAGTGATATTGTCGCCCATTTGACTTCTTTATATTGGTTTCGTTTCCAAGAATGATACTTCTTGCAAATCGGCAGCATACGAAACGATCGTCCACATTTTTGATGTCATGGGTTTGTTTCGTCTTTCAGCTGAGCTGTCGGATGGTTTATTCTATAAGTTCTATTTCAGTCTTATTCGCTATAATATTCATTTGTTTTTTTTGCTAAATCAATTTTATTATATTTTAGATACTTTTATTAACTTGGCGTAAGAACCTAATCATTATTATTATCAGTGTTTATAGTTCCATTTGTATTATATATCTATTGCAAATTCATTTAATTCCTCATCTTTATACTCTATATTGAATTCTCATACGACACGGATCCATGTTTTTATCCGTATTGCCACGGCGTACTCAATTCGACATTTAATAGAGGATATATGAAATTAAATTTATGGTATTTCAATATGCAAACCTGCCATATATGTCTGGTTTCTCAATGTGCTTTTACAACATTCCCTTACATACATCGATTATCAGAGATTTTTCTTAAATTATTATTATATTTTGTTACGTAACGAACATATTAAGATATATTTCTCTCTTTAAACTGATCTGACCTACAATATCTTAAAATAACCATCCAATCAACTGTACATTCTTATACACTACGTCATTATTTAAGTGCCTTCTAATAGAGCAAATATACTGCTGGGTTTCATTTATCCCCAACACCAATCTCCATTCTATTCCACTTTGATAAGTTGGAAAGTTTCATGCACACCTATTTATTTCCTATGCCGTGATAAAATTGTATTTTAATAGAGTTCAACATATTAATTTCACTTTAGGAGAAACATTTTGGCGATAATTACACTTAGTTTTATTACCATCCCTCACTTTCAATATAAACAATGAAAATTACATTTAGACTCATACTACTGATTGTCAATGCAATTGATTCTTCAGAAAATGTCATTAGTATCGTTTATGATTTTGAAACTTTCAAGCATTTGAATTGTTATTAATCGACGTGTTGCTAATTTGACGATGATATGTTAAATGTTGTCTTTGCTACATCCTTAAATGTATTTGATTTCACTGCTAAGTTTGTAACTCTAAACTCAGAAGTGATCTATATTTTTTTTAATTTAAATAGAGGCCCATTAGTGTCGCCCATCCAATAAACGGTGAATGTTACGATTACTTTTCAATTTTTGAACTTGTGAAACCAAAGCCAGGTTTTTTTAATAAACTTCAAAATAACGGACATTAAATTCCTGAAATCACTAATAGCAAGACGTAGCTTTCATTTCAAATATTATATATATATATATATATATATATATATATAATACATCATTATATTTATATGACCGTAAAAAATGTTAAAGCATAAGAAGTGGATTAATTTGATATATTGAAAAAAAAATAATGAAAAGCACCGAAAGAAACGCATTACACAAGGAAATGTGTTTTCTTTTCTATTTTTGAATTTTGATTCATATTATAGTCAAATACATCCATTGCATTTATCACTTCAATACAAGTGTTTCCTTTGAATAATGACTGCACCTGTCCTTTTAAATTGTCTGACCGGATAATGCATTTTATATATTATTACATGCAACTTAACGTAATATTTTGCTGAAATAAAAATTGCAGGCACCTAATTAAATAAAAAAGAATAAAGTTCAAAACCATCTTGAAAAAAATCTCGAACGGTTCGGTAGTCAAATTTTGAGAGGTTAGGTTTATTTTTAAATCGACTGATGCACTATTTTAATTCTGATTTATAGTAGGTAAGAATCTATCTTGCCGATGTGGTACCAAATCTAATTTATATATCTACGAAATCTATCAATATTGACAATAAAAAAACACCTCTTAGCAGAACCAGTATATTTGTGAATATTTTCAAAAAGATTATCTAAAATTATATTAACTATCTAATAAAAAGTTCTGAAAAATATAATTTTAGAATCTGTTAAACTTACTATTTCAATTGAAACCGATAAATGAAGTTAAACAATTAATTTCATTATCAACATGTGCGAAATACCCTTTATTATTGTGCCCAATTTTACATTTCTGCGTCAAA
Organism: Druceiella hillmani; assembly: GCA_039881145.1. NCBI lineage: Eukaryota > Metazoa > Arthropoda > Insecta > Lepidoptera > Hepialidae > Druceiella > Druceiella hillmani. The sequence continues at coordinate 17,754,879 of JAYKKI010000047.1, read as the reverse complement.
CGCTTTTTGAATTTATAACCGTCCCATTTTTTTCTTTTAAGTTAAAAAACGGAGCCATAAAACAATCGTGGATAACTTTTTAAGTTTTGTACATTAATATAAAATAATTTTTTCATATATATTTTTACCACTGCAATCACGAACGATTCCTATTGTGTGGTGCAGCACTTTTCTGTAATTATAATGATGCTATGGTAAAGGTAACTGTGTAGAATATTTATATGTGATTACCTGTTCTAAGAAAGGCTAAGTGATGTTCAGCCTTGTTACAAAACAATGAAATAAAAATATGCCGGTATATAATATGATCGCCATTATGTAATATAGCGTAAAATCAGTTGCTGGTACGTAATGTATAGTTCCTATTTTTACCGCTCTGTGTGACCTCTATAGCAATCATGACAACAGGTAGGAAAAGTGTCGTACAAAAAACCTGTCAAGCACGAGTGGAACTCGCACTACGAGGGTTCCGTACTCATTTACTCATTTATAAATATATAATAGTGCATAATAGTCTCATTAAACTATTTACAAAATTTTAATTTTTTCGAAGAAAATATATATTGCTTACTACATCTTTAAAGGCGCATTTTAGAAAATGTTTTTTGTCTGATAAAAGACAGCACAAGTATTTTTTCCTTTAATTGTGCCGTGAGATCATTTTCCTTGCCTATATTTCATAAAATATGCATAAATAATTATCTAAAAATATTTTAAGAATTTGAAAATATCCAACGGCTCAAATGCTGTGTTAATGGATTTCGGTAGAGTTAAACCGCTAAAAAGTACCGACATTCTTTACTTTCCTTATAGTGTTTCAGTTAAAACTAAGTGTTTAATGTGAATATTGTATTTCAATCTCCATTTTCTAGTTATGTGGGGTATCGCTCGTTTGGATATTCACATACACCAATGTGCTCCAAGTTCATAAGTATATTGTTAGTTAGGAAACCAAATTATTGGAACTTTTCCACGAATTTATTAAGTGTAAGAAACACATAAAATATTCTTTAATATGTTTAGGTGTTATTTTTGAAAATATCGGAAAAAGTGTAGGAAGTAAGGAGCCCTACTATATTGAGCAATGCATATAAACGTTTACGAGTATGTGATTGTAATTATCAAAAAATACGTATGGAATTATATTACAGAACTTGCAAGTAAATTCAGTCAATTAACTTGTACCAACTAATTCAAGAGATAAACAACAATGTAACTAATTTTAGCGTGTTCTCACAAGCAATTCGCCGATTTTTTAAACATGGAGATCAATTTCAAGTCATTATTCATTTTACTATCTACTTTTCAAATAATTGTTTGTGTCACTTTTGATTTTACTTAAGTATATTAGATATTCCATGATTGATGACACTTTCAACTTAACAAAATTCTGGAAAAAACTGCGTCTTTATTAGTGATAAACAATTTCATAGATATTTTAAAAATTTAAATTGTTTCATCAATCAAATTGTTTCTTAATCGCATAACATTGTCTCTTGAAGACTCGAACAGTCTTTTCAAGGTTCTTTCTTTGTAAAAAAATATCTTAATTTCGAAAAACGGAAATTGAAATTGATCGATACAAATTCTGTTCAATATAATGGGAGGGGGGGGGAGGTTCCGTTCGGTGTTTCCAATCGGTTTTTCGATCGGTATGTTTACGATATTCCATATAATCTTTTACAATCCTTGATATATGTTATAAATATCGAGTAAGTTTGCATGCACCTTTTTTCTTCCCTAAAATATTGAATAAATATTGAAATAAACCTAGTTTTTCTGTACATTAAAACGAATTTTATCTAGAACAATGCCTTAAATTGCTAAATAATAATATTTTACTTCCAATACTACCTTAACTATGTCAGAAGTTTACCACATTTTATTATTCAAGGTGTTCCATTTTCTTTTTTTCGGGTAAAATTTCCTTCGAATGTGAAAAATCGGGTATTAAAAAATATTTTGAATTTATGATATTATTTATTGACAAAATTTAATTTTTACTGTTTTTATATAAACATGAAGCTAATTGAGTTTCATTGCTACAAGCCGTGCTGTTGTGTAAATAGAGATAAGATTTCCACACAGGGAGTGCCTGACAAAAAATATGAAAAACTAATTTGTATTAATAAATGCCAAACACATGACAGAAATCCTCAAACTTTTCTTATATAAATAGATATAAAATGAAGTTTCGGTAATTCACACTTTTAAAATATATTTTTTATTCGACTTTACGACTTCTGGGTGTGCAGGTTGCATGACTATGTAGGTAGATCAAATGTACTCAAATATTATTTTTGGTAGGTTTTCATAGTTTAAATATATGACTATATTATATTCGAATAAGAATTTCCTATCGTTAAGCCTTAAAGTGATAATTTTATTTGCTTCTAGATAGTACAGTTATGAAAATGCATGATAGCCAAGGTAATTTTTTTGTATAAAATATTAATTATAGCCAGTGATTTATGAAACTTTACTACAATCTGTTTCGTATTTAACAACTATAGATATCAAATGGTGTATTATAATTTACCTGAGTCATATTGACATGAAAGACAAATGTTATCCAACATTGAGGCTGTCTGCACGTAGTAAGCAACTACTTCGCAACGCTCGGTACGGAGTGGGGAACATATTTCAGCTGAGTAATGGCATGTGCATTTCATCACTTGTTTTACTAGAATAATATATTTTTGCATAGTCGCGCATTTATTCGACATAAGCTGTTGTACCCAATAGTCTTCTTAATTATTACACAATGCTTTTCCTGAAAAATGACTGTCATTGGAAAGTAAGGTCGCAGTTGATTATATAATAGTTCCTTGTAAGATTCTTTTTACATTCTACCGAATAATAAGCACTTGGAATATACCCCTTGCAATCCATTAGCTTCTATGGAAAAATTTCTCAAGATCTTTATCTTCACTAAGGCAGCAACCGCACGTGACCGCAAGTTGCGCGCAACACTCGTCTAATAAATTGTACTATACTCAATGAAATCTATGGACAGCTACGTGGTTACCAGCATGATAGATAAAATGTATGGCCTAAGACCAAGGTTAGGTGGTTACGATGTAATGTAATAATTTGATTAATTCATTAAATTTTATCCGTTAACCCCGTTTTTATAAAATCTATCGTTTCTAGGATCCGTTTTGATAGATGTGTTGATATTAAATTTAAATAAAATTATATAGTCGTATTCTTGGTTTATTTGAGAACATTCGTGTCAAACAACAGACTACTATGTGGGCAATTAAAACATTTGTGTTTAATGCTTTTTGAGTACTAACTATTGGAATATTCAAAGAAAAATAATTTAATTTTTCGATTGAAGATTTGTTTATTTTTAGACAAAAAATAAGTTTTCCTCTAATTTTCTTCTATGGAGTGATATGAATTATATTTTATTTTAGGCTTCACAGTTTAAAAAAAAACAAATAAAACAATAAAATAAAAGATAATGATTTTTAAAAATATTGAATATATTTGGCGTTAATTTTGTAGAAATTCATTATTCACAATTAAATGAAACTACGTGATGTAGTATTATTTCTACTTTATTTAATTTCTTTATCACGACCTAGGTTTCGTTGTATTACAACATTTATTACATCTTTGCTAATATCCCACCTGAAGATGTTGTAATACAACGAAACCTAGGTCGTGGTAAAGAAATTAAAGAAAGTAGAAATAATACTACATCACGTAGTTTCATTTAATTGTGGATTTTTAAAAAGTTAAATGTTAATAAACATGAAATTACAATATTAGACCTGAATGAGGAAAGTAATAAGGAGGTTATTCAATGCATACATATAAATACGACTGGTGTAGTCAGTTATATTATACATTTGAATGCAAGATAAATGAGTGAGGACCTAATATAAATTTACAAGAACCTACGGAGGTGGAAGATTTTAGAATAGAAACAACCAGAGAACCTGATAATTCTTAATACAGTTATTGAGAAAAAATCTAAAAGTTTACGTACTCTTAAAGTGACTGCAATTAATTTCAGAATCAAATGCAAAGTCATTATGGAAAATTAATTAAAGAAACAAGATTTAACGCATTAATACCACTATGAATTTAACGCAATTTCCAATGGGACACAAAACTTTGTTGTAAAATTAACTGTACGTATATAAAAAATAACCGCTTTCATCTTAAATTGTATCAAAAAGCTAATAGAATTTGTTCCGAATTTAAACAAAATGTATATATAATTCCAATCGGAGTTAATATATTATTTATAGACACACATACCAATATAGCTAAGCACTCAATTTGCCTTTCTAAAATAGAGAATGATGATTGTTGAATAAATACGGCATTCATATGAAAGACATATAACAATTATTAAAATTAACAACTATTCAAATTAAATTTATGAACATAATAACTAAATCTTATCTGTGCTTTATACGATTTGTAACTGATAGGTTGATGCATAGAGATTAATAGTAATTTCTGTATTTTAAAATTGTAAGTCAGTCATTTCGATCCTTTCACGTTTTACAAAAATCTCATAAACAATAATATTTTAGCCCACTAATTAGAGGTCCATGTAGAAAACCTATCATTAAATTGAAAAAAAATTAATATTTATTTTCGGCAGTTGCCATGTATCTGCTTAAATATCACAATAATTCAGCTATAACTGTATACTAACGTATATGACGGTCATTGAAACATACAAATCTAATAAAAATTAGACTCGATTAGAGAGTGAATGGAAAATTTATGAAAAAACTACATTTGCTTTGATCATTAAAAATTTCAACCGCTAATTCCTTATTATTGGCCTTTGTGATAAATTTATCTCTAAACACTGCTTAAATGTTTTAAATTCACAGAACAGATACATAGAATGAGGCAACAAGCTGTAAAATTAAAATATTAAAGACTGACCAATTTATATATTTTTTGAGTTTCGAATCTCAAAAGAATAGAAAGGAAAACTAATGCGTCCCTCTATTCGTATACTACAGCCGTTTTTCTTAGAAACCGCCTAATATATGGTAACTTGAAATGTAATATAGCATAGTAATAAAGAATATTAAAAAGCACATAACTCAATAACTAACACTCAACAATATTTGTATGGAAAATTTTTGGGGACCAAAGGAAGTGGGGTCAAATTAAGTAATAAAGAACTGTAAAATCCAATATATAGTATAATGTGGACTACCGGTTAAAGTTTCATAACTTTACTACACTACTGAATCTAAAATTATGAAAAACAAGGTTTTTAGAAGCTTACGGAAAAAGTTAACTATAACAATGACTCAAAGTGTCATAGTTTTAAGTTATCCACAATAATATATATGTCCCTCTTCTCAAATATATTAGGCATTATTAAATATATATATACATGTGTATATATATATATATATATATATATATATATATATATATATATATATATATATATACATATATATATATATATAATATTACATAGATATATAATATTACATATATTTTTAATAGACCGTTAAGTCTATATGTCATCAGTCCGTTGATAATTACTTGTAAACTACTAGAGCCTTCTTAGCTGTGATAATTTTCCTTTTAATTTTGTCGTAATTACTATTATTGTAAATATTTTACAGATATTCAAAAATAGCGGTTTAACTCTTAGAGGTGGAAACACCTATCTATAACAATATTTCGTAAACGGATCCCTGTATCGAAAGAGTGTTCACGACACACCCCCAATATTGTTGATGGACCATATCAACGATACACTAAACACAAACAAAATATTTCCCCGCCCCCACTGCGGAGGTGCTCCAAATGACATTTTTGAAAGATTTTATTTCGTGACTCTCCAGACGCTGTAAGACGAGATAAGATTTAAAGTAAATAAACTATTATGGAGTTAAATGTTCGATTAAGGATCTTTATTAAAGAGTATAACGTATCTTAAGCCACTTGATTTTACAAAGTTAAAATTATTTAGAACAGTGTATTATTACAATTACTTCAGTTACAATATCTTTATTACACATGTATAAGTAATAGAATTATAAAATAGGTACTAATTCAAAAAAAAATTAAGCATCCTATTTAATTGGAAAACTTGTGTATTTTTTGTTAAATACTATTTTAATTTTGCTGATACGGCATCGAAGATATAAAATTAATTTAGACTATTGATGAAGTAAAATTTTTCCAATAGTCATTCTAAATGGAATAATAAATTTAAAATTTGTTTTCCTAATCTTGTGTAATACGTATACTTTCACAGAGATTCATAATTTTCTCGGACATATTTATAAAAAAATTACTCATTTCTACACTCATTGCTATGAAAAATTAATAAGTCAATTTCTTTAAAAATAAAAACATAGAGTCGCTAAAAACGTGTCAACGCTACGTACTACCCTCTCATTATTTGCACTATAACTATGCACTTAACTATTCGTCGATTACACGCAAAAGAAAGTCTTGAATAGAGATTTATTTTCCTAAACAGAAATTTTGTATATAGACAACTAAGTTTTCGAATGCATTATTAAAACTTTACCGGTAACTGCTACTTTTACTGACCATAAATGTTTAAAAAGGGAATAAAATGATATAATTTATTTTATTTGAGATAATTTAAACAATAACGTTACAAACAATTAAAAATGTTTATAATCAAATTTGGATTGTAGAAAAACGATTACGGAAATAATACAACATGAGGGGCATGTGTGATATTTCGTCTAGTGATTGTATTTTTCTTTCTATTTTAATATTTTTTACTTCTCTCTATTTTTCAAAATATTCCACCAATGCTACCTAAAAGTTACTAAAAAAATTATATCTAGTTCTTATATTATGTAATTCATAAACAAATTAAAATAATACATTTTGTTCTCTATGTTTATAATTCAAACATAACGCTTTTTAGTTTTGAAATGTAAATACCGTTCAGAATTTATAAACGCCGTTTCATAATCTCTGGTTGCTGAAAAACAATTTATCAAGCGTAAACCAGATATTTCTTACTTAACTGATTTAAAGTTAACGAAGTCAACTTGTAGTTACAAAGTGTTAGTAGGAATTTAATAAAAAAATCTTCATTACAGGTTTCCTTGTCAGAATTAGTCTATTGAAAAAAAAAATGGAAATGCGAATTTCCCCAATTCCTCGATTTATCATTAAAAAACCGTCCAGAATTATAATATTTTGGTCTACTTTATACATTTAAAGGCCTTTCTCATAGACTTCAACCAACATAATCCATAATGTTTATCATGCATTATGGTTTATCGTAAGAAATTTTCTTATATCTTTTCCGTCTTCATGCCTCGTGGAAAAGGATTTTTGCGTGATTGCCAATCTTTTTATGAAAAAAAATCGATACATATCAAAAGGCGTGAAGATTTCAAGCTATATCTCAGCAATTGGAAGCCACCTATTGAACTATTGCTCTCAAAGCATCAAGCTGGTCGCTCCCATTAATACCATTATACGTGTATTAATATTATGTAAGAATTTTGCTGGATCGTGGTTTATTTCTTCCCAAGTTCAAATATTTACTTGCATATTGTCTCTTTTCTGTATATACTGAATAAAAATTATACATGTGTTTTTTTTTAAATTTTGCATTCCACGAAAACTCTGTCGTAGTAAAGAGCACAATGTCAGCTATGACAAATATATTTGTTGTTAATAAATTTAGAAAAAATATCAATATTACTAAGGGGAAAATCAGCAAATGATCTTTGGGGCAAAGAAAATTGGTAATCTATGATTTAAATTGGTATAGGCGTCGATTTAAATTGGTGTAGCGTCGAAAATATAAGACAATAATAATATTTGATCTTTTTTGTGAGCTGGATCTTCGTTATTGAGTAGAAATAATTTATTTTTCAATAGTAAAAAATCAATAACAACTATTCGATTTTCATTTCTTTTTTATGGAATTCAGTAGTTATGAGTGGCATAACATACCGAGCGATACTCTGTCTTTCACTTGTTTAAGGTTTAAACATAATTAATAAAAATCATATAAGAAAGTTTTTTCTGAGATTAAAAAGATCGTTTTCTTAATTATTTATATTCACAGATCTGGTTTTATACGACAGAGTGGATTCTATCAAACAAATGCTAAGATTGGTGACCGTGTATTCATAAGCACGCTGTGTTCGTGTATGCTCTGTGTTCGTAACTGCCATGCTCCTTCTTTCTAAGAAAATATAACCTTCTATCAATAACAATGGGACATTTTATGCATTTTTTGGAAAAATTTTATTATAGTGGGATATTTTTCATATTGTTTGGTAAACAATTATTGAACATAAAGCGATCGTTTTTATACTTTGAGTGACTTGTACCTAAGTCTGTTTTTCATTTATGCTTTTAATAGTTATGACTTGAACAGTTTATTCCATACTCACATATATTTTACTCGCTTGTTTTTATAAAAATAAAATTTTTGTTTATTTAAAAATTTTTTATTTTGTAACTTATGCCCTACTGATTGGTAAGAATAATTAAAGTACATGTTTATTGTTCTGACTTAAATTATAGTTTCCATAACTATTCAAAATTGATACTAGGCAATATACTAGGCAATATATTTACATGACAAAAAATAACATTAATACTGATAAATAGTTTAATAGAAATACTATTTACCTACCCTTCAACGTTTATATGTTCCTGAGTGTGTACAGAAATGTTATAACGCCAGTTCTACTCAAAATTGAAAGGTTTATTACAATACTATTTGTTTGTTACTAGATAGTATTATAAATATTTGAAATAAATGACAGTTCAACGTTTAATGTCCTCCGGAAAAGTATTCTGACCTGAAATTAATTCCAACCATTCTATAAGTTTCTCCGTAGGATTAATTTATCGATGCATTATTTTTAGAATAAATAATGCTTTCATTCGAATCTGAAATCCCTTGAAAGCGAATAGATTTATCAATCGTCTCCAAACTATTCTCCGCGTGACTATCGACAACTGCATATCTGTGCCCAATTGTAAGCGAATCGAGTGTAATGACGGAGACAGGCGGGAGCGTCATTTTTCTAATAACATAATCGAAGGAATGTTTTAGTTTATACAAGTGTTTGTTGACACACCTCATTTTTACCCTTAATATAAAATTGTGATTTCTTACTACTCGTATATCACATACAACTTTTTTTTAACGTATTGGTGTAGATTATGTATTAAAATTAATCTTACTCCAGGAGAAATTAGTGAAAAGCGAATGCGAAGATTATTCATTGATTTAAAAATCAATGATGCTCTAAATATGTACATACGCTTATATACATACACTTATACTCACGCTTCCATTCAATTCATTAGGAAAGCAGCATCTTAGTTTACAAAGTGAGACAAACACAAGCCGTGTACGTTTTGCATCGACACGGCTAACGTTGTTTGCTTCATACAGCGTTATTGAATAAAGTAACAAAATTTGTGTTACGGCAGCAACTAACTGACGAACTTTTAATTAATCCATTATTCAGTAAGAGCACTCTGAACTCTCTGTAAGCATCAACTTGATACTAAGTCATAGTGACAAGACAACATTATTTTCCGATAAAAGCTGCAACTATCGCGTATATATATATATATATATATATATATATATATATATATATATATATATGTATGTATATACGGGAATGTGATTTAATAAATACGGATAATAAATAGATAAATCCTGTAATATAGTTTGGTTTAAATCCTAAATGGTGTGAGTAAAAGTATGTTTTAATACAGGAGAATTTTTTAGGTATAAAGTATACAAAAAAATGTTATTAATATTTTTTAAGCTAAATCGTTTACTTATTAAAAGCAAAATGTCCTTTAAAAAGAACTCTGAAATTTTATCCGCATTAATAATTTTACAAGCTCTCTCCTTTCCTCACTTACCCAATGACATATATAAATTGCACAAATTCAACGTCGTTCCATACAAAAATATCGATAACGGTAAACTCTACCTAACTCTCACTTGTGTAGTTTTCATATGTCAATTCCTTTTTATTTATCAGCTATGAAAATCAGAATCCTAATACTTATATATTATATAAATATTAGGATTCTGCTTTTATCGAATTATTTATTATATAAGAATTAGGATTCTGATTTCATCGATTAGGATATTATCAAAGGCCGTCGTGGACCTTTGTGAATTTAAACAAAAGCATGTTTTATCCATGTGACGAATGGGCAAAAATTTCCACCTTATTAGTAATTTATCTATCGCTGGCCGCGCTTCAATTTAAGGTCACGTTGTGAACACAGTAGGACAAGTTTTCTCCGATTAAACAGCTGTTTTTAACAGTCTTCGCGTATCAACTGTACTTTATAACGATACCGAATCACAGTAATGAACAGAATGAAGAGATTTTGTGACGAAAACTTGGACGAGGCAGGAAAAAACTGGTAATCAACATTACCCCAAAATACCTCACATTGCAAGTAATTGTTTTTGGCTCTACATATCAATGTAGTCGAGACACAGAAATATCTGAGACGCGAATAATTGTTTATGACGCCCACAACGATGAAACCGCTACTGAGCTCTCCCTCCATTATCCGGCTCCTTCCACCAACGTCATAGCTCGGCAGAACTATGATGTTGGTGGTTCCTGAGATGTTGTGACGGATTGTTTCGTAAGGTTCAAGGAGTTAAGTTCGTTATGCTAGCTAACAGAAGATTTTGTAATCCTATTACTTAAGTACGTCACAACAGAATTTAAATATTATGAATAGTTCCTATTCCAAATATGTTTGGTAGTGTAGATCCAATGTTATAATTTAAATTGATTGTTTTTATTTTAACTAAGCAATCTCGAAAAATATACATATATTTAAAATTTGCTTCATATTTCTAACTGAATTAAAATGGCGTGGGCGGTTCATAAATTTGAAAGTCGAGTACTCGTAAATATTATAATTTGAATTGGAAAAACTGCTGTAAGCATAAGAGGCTCGCTTTACATGTAAATGCAAAATTGAAATTGAATCGAACTTTTGCAGCTTTATCAATATGATTCGTTTGAATCCTGAAGGTTTAGTTTTAATCTGATTTAAAATTTGTTTAAGGGAAATATAATGCAAATCAACTTAAAAAGAAATTATGGTCATAACTTTATGAGCATGTGAATGAGTGTAATTTCAAAGTTTCTCGTAAAATATGACGGAGTGGAAAATTTCAAATGTTTGTAGTTTATGAGCAGTTTGCCAAAATTATGTTAATATATAGCCTTCATATTGATGTTAATCATTTTCCTTGTATAATTGTAACATGCAGGTGTGATCCTTAATATCATCAAGGATGTACAGACCTTATGAGTCTCATTTATATTCCTAAATGGTTTCTTTCAGAGTGATTTCGTCGAAGTTGATCCTCTGACAATATTCAAACAACATTAAAAACCACAAAAAAACAAAACTGTATTTTTAGATGTTCTTTAATAATAAAAAATTATGCACTAGGGAAGAAAGTAAAACAATTTTGTAAACCATATTTTGTAAAGGACGAAAAAAAATGATTCACTGAACTTATTTCAAAGGAATTGAATAATTCTCTATTGTAAATGAATGGAAATAAAGATCTATTAAGTTCAATAAAATGTATTCTGTTGATCGTGTTGCATTTATTTCTACAATAATTTAAATAAACATTTAATTTCAGAGTCATATTAAAATTAATGATTAATACCTATTTTGAATGTTTCGTATTTGGATGGGTGATTTTTTCCATTTTAAGCATTTCCTGCATTATTTTTAAATTATATTAACCATAATTCCAAAGATAAATTTCTGTTGCGACCATTATTCCGATCATAGAACAAGAAACACAAAGGCTTATAAACACTAGAACCTACAAACTACTTTTTCACTGTTTTTTTGAACTTCTACCTAATAATTATATATTATATAAGATCTTCACCCCTGAGAATGTTTTGCGTAAGCAGTGTCACTTAGGTTGTGATAATTTTTAAAGCAATTTCACAAATTTCTTTTAGGACTAATGTATTTACTGATAGCATTAAGGTAATAATAACACTGTAATAATATATTTTACAATGAGCTTTTCTGTAATAGAAAATGTTAAACATTTAAAGGTCATAGTAATTCATTTTTATTTAGCCAATCCAAATAATAATTTTTCTTAAAGCATCGATCTACGTAATTTAAGTATTTTTTTCCAATGTAGGTCTTTTAAAGTTTTAAAACTATTCTAATGGCTTAAGAACAAGTTATAATTTAAGATGTTTTAATTAATTACAATTTATTTATATCTCTCAAATGCAAATGCTTTTCTTTAGATATTAAAAATATTTCTTTAAATAATAAAGACAACATTTGAATTTTGAAGCCTGAAAAGAACTGAAATTTAAGACTGGAACTAGACGGCGACTGATGTGAACTGAGATTTGGGCGTTGTAAACTAAGCGAGGTTTATCTCTAGCATTCTAATATATATTCGGTATATCTGGAAACATAATTTGTCCAGGTACCTAAGAAGAGAGCTTGTAAGCTGAGACCCTTGAAACAGGACTGTTTCTACGTGTTAAAACAAGTCGAATGAGATCAGTGTTGTATATGCATTAAAAGCTCGTAAAACTTATTTTAGTACATTCACAATGTAAGTAGTAATGTATCAATTTTTTGTATACTATATAATTTTATTACTTTACAAAGCGTGGTTTTCCATAAGATTAATTTTAACTAGCATAGAAATAGATAACTTTTTTTTAAACTAATAATTAAAATTCCATGCAATGAAAATGCCTCATTTCTAGTAGACCTATTGATTGCTAACGCCTTATAATCTACAGCCTAAATTTGAAAACAAACTGAAGACTGAAATCCTTTAAAAATACCATTAAAATTAACATTTAAAAAAAACTTTAATAACACTGAGCGGAGCAGGTTATTTGAGTTACACTTTTTTTGAAAATCACTTTTTGACGCCGTTCTATTTTTTGAAGTGTTTTACATATTCTCTGTGAAAAGAGCACATTTCTTTATACCACAAGCCAACTTAAAAAGCAATGAAAAACTCAAGTCTGTATGAAAAGGGCACGAGTCCTGGACTCATTACTTGTTCAAGAGACCTTTTCCAGATGTGGCATAACCTCATTTTATTTGATGCGGAAGTGGAGAATCGTGAGCTTGCTAAAAATCTTTTAGACCAAGAAAAAGAGTATCCTGTGTAAACAATAGTGAAAACTATAAACATAACATAATAAAAGAATATTGAATATATTTGACGTTAATTCTGTAGAAATTCATTATTCACAATTAAATGAAACAACTTGATGTAGAATTAATTCTACTTTCTGTAATTTCTTTACCACGACCTAGGTTTCGTTGTATTACATCTTCAGGTGGGATATTAGCAAAGATCTTTGCTAATATCCCACCTTAAGATGTTGTAATAAAGAATTAAAGAAAGTAGAAATAATACTACATCACGTAGTTTCATTTGTGAATAATAAAAGAAACCAAAATTGCTGGGGAAGCCTATAAAAACCATAAAGGGAAAGATATGGCTTGCAGGTTATTATTTTGTTCATTATTCGTTCTGAATATTATGTTTATTTACTCACAATACTCCAGATAATATTAACAGCTTCTTTTTTTACATATGTCAATTTAAATATATGGAGCTTATACCTGACGATTTTAAACAAATTACTATCCGTTTTATTAAGAGTTTCGATAGTAAAAATGCCCAGGACATATACAAGCATTGATTGAACAGAAAGAGATACAGAGAAAGTGGCCCAGGCATGAAGTAGCGAAGAAGGAGAATTCACTTTTATTAAGATAGACGGTGTAAAAAATGCAAGAAAGCATATTACAGCATCTATGGCATTTTTGATAAACAAAAATACCCAGATCACACAGTAAAATATAAGTTGCAATATTTGACTTGAAATATTTCCAAGAAAACTTAACTTATCGTCTGGTAGAACGCAAATTGATGTCTGTGCACTTTATGAAGAGTTAAAGATTAAATAAAAAATCCACATGTTAATTAAAATACAAAAAGAATCTATCAGGCAAAAATTGAGATCCATCAAAGACAAGCAAATAAATTTTGCAAAAAAATACAGGGAGTGGAAATTAAATGCAAAAGTAATCGGAAGGTGTTTGGGATCACATTTTATTTTATGCAAAATTTACCACTCTCACATATGAATTTTGGATATTTGATCTAAAAAGTGGTAAATCAAAATTTTGTTCTTATTGTGAAGGTGTAAATAATAAAAATCCCAACGAACTGGATACCTTTATGCTGGATTACATTAGAAAAAATATTGGCAATTATGTTGAACAACTGCATCTGTTTTCAGATAGTAGTGCCTGCCAAAATCGCAATCATGCCATGGTCCGTTTTCTTTATCATTGGTAGGTGAACAAAATAATAATATAAAAGAAATAAACTATCATATACCTAAAAGGGGTCATTCATTCCTGCCAAACGATAGAATGTTTGGGACAGCAAAGAGGCATGTTCGAAAAAAATTATTGATGGAAAAAAGAAGTTTGCTTTGAGATTCATCTCTTCTGGCAAAATTTATTAATCTGTCATAAAGAATTATTCAAAATAAAAAAAATAATTGAAGAAATATTTTAAACATAAATTATCAATTTAGAAGACTTTAGAAACGCAAAACAATAGTAATATAATTACTTGCTTACGACATGAACTTTTCTTATAATGTCAATACGAGATGTCTCTCTCCCTGAGATATAAATTTAGTGTTATAATAATATATAAATGCATTATACGTGAAAAAAATCGTGAAGAAGCATTGAATATTTATAAGTAAAACTAAGTGTTACATAGTAAAGACAGGGCATTAAGCGTAAAAAAACTATTTTGAGAATTTTGTCTGTTTTTTCCGTTTGACTGTTTATCTGTTTGTGCGCAACTTGGTTATATAGGCTAATCTCAAAAACAACTGAACAGATTTAGATGGAATTTTTAGTGACGTATTTAGATTAGCTTGGGCTAACATTTAGGTTTGGTTTCATTGCAATCGGTCCACAAAGAAAAAAGACACGTTAATATTTCCTTTACTTTTTTTTTGCATGCTAATTAATGTCAGAACCGGCACAACCAAATTGGCTGTCAACGCCATCTATTAGTATTTTTAATAAACAGTATTCTCGTAGTGTACTAAGAGAAAAAAAAAACAAAAAAATTTCTAGTAACTTTTCTTAAACCGAATTCCACGCGAACGAGGTCGCGGACACAACACTCTAATAAGATACGACGTACGAACAAATATTATTTTTTATAATATAGATGGAAAGAGATAATTCAGATAAAATATATAAAAAACCCAATATATTCATTTTATATTTCATAGTGCACACTTTTGAGAATATTAAGTGCCAAATAAAAGGATTTATCATAACTTTTGGAAAGTATTATGTATTCATGTTGATTATTGAAAATATCCCGAAAAATATGTTTCTAATCTCCCTACATCTCAAAAGAGCTATTGTATTTTAGTGTTTAAATTTGTGTACCATTATTTATATTCATATTTATTTTATTTTAAAATATTAAAACAGTATATAAAATCGTTTTGCAATTTCAATATATGGCCCACAGTATATAAATGTATACAACATGGACATTATGTCTTTTTAACTGGAGTCAACTAAAGGATTAACGAAATATATGAAATATTCTATTTGAAAATATTGTGCGAATTCGTTGAACTATTTTCATGAGAAAATATTAATTTTTTGCTAAATATTGGTTTCTGCTTCCTTAATGTGAACATAAATAATCATATGAGTTCCGACGGATATCATACGTCAAGAGGCACCGAATTCAGTTCTACCTACTGAGAGGTCGTCACACAATGAGCTGAAAGCTTACTTCAACGATACTTCGTGGCTTTCAGCAAATAGTGACACGAACGTTCAGATTTTATCTCATGTGCGAAATAAATATTGTCAGCCAATATTCATTTTACCGCACTTGTTGCCACTTGTCAATAATTGAATTAACTTTTGAGTATTAAAAGGGCCCAAACTAATTCATACATATAAAACAAAATAATGTTTGCGGGCTAGTCTCTCAATTATTCACAACCTTATCTTATATGGCGATTCTACTTTATACATAAATTTATCGAATACTTATATTGATCACTTATTACACTTTTTGTAAAATATATAAAATATAGGAAGACAATTAATTGAATCCATCATTTCGAAAAGGGCACGAGTCAATTAATTAAAACTTTTCAGAGTTAACAAAAATATGTTTCTTTTAAAAAAGTCTATGATGCTAACTTAATTGAATATAAAGATTGATGGATAAAAAAATATATGATTTTTATTTATTAATAAAAAACAATTTTCACATAGATATTTTGAATTTGATTTTTTGGACTTATGTCTTTTTCGAAATGAATTTACAAATACTGAATAGTTTTAGAAGAGATGTTGGTTAATCATCATTATTTTCTTCATATTCATAGTTTGCTGAAGTTATTGGCCATGCAGAAACCTCTGTATATAAATTTTGGTACTCTACTGGTATACATTTTTCTAGCTTTTTCAAATCTGTCATTTTATTTTCATTGATTGGCACTTTACCAGTATATGCAGGAGTATTACTTGATGGTAAGGGTGACCTGGCTCCTACCCGCTGTAATAACTGGAATTCATGACTGACTAAACAATCTATTGATACACGAGTTGTCACAAGACCTGGTTTAGACTTGAGAAATGTGAAATGTGACACTTTGGAAATAGCAAAAGTCACTGTTTTGTCCTTGGGTATTCCTCTGTCATAGAAATTCACAGATAACACCAGTTTCTTATAATGGTTTGGCCACCATTTTTTATGTCTATAGAAGAAGACCTAAAACTGAAGATATTGTCTTCAGTTTTGGGTCTTCTTATTTCAACATTTTCATTAGTCTCAGCTCTAAGATTTTCATATCGTGTATAAATCCCGTAATTTTTTTCGAATATGCCTCTTTGCTGTTTCAAACATTCTATCGTTTGGCAGGAATGAATGACCCCTTTTAGGTATGTGATAGTTTATTTCTTTTATATTGTTATTTTGTTCACCTACCAATTATAAAGAAAACGGACCATGGCATGATTGCGATTTTGGCAGGCACTACTATCTGAAAACAGGTGCAGTTGTTCAACATAATTGCCAATATTTTCTAATGTAATCCAGCACAAAGGTACCCAGTTCGATGGGATTTTTGTTAGCTACTCCTTCACAATAAGAAAAAAATGTTGATTTACCAGTTTTTAGATTAAATATACAAAATTCATATATGAGAGTGTTAAATTTTGCTTAAAATGAAATGTGATCCCAAACCCCTTCGAATTATTTTTGCATTTAGTTTCCACTTCCTGCATTTAGTTTCCACTTTTTTTAGATTTACGAATAGGAGTATTTATCTTAGTCTGGGAAATATCTAAACACTTTTCCAATGAGCCAAATCCAACTTGAGGAAAGATACTTGAGCGTTCTTTAATAAACGTTGAATCGCGTTTTAAAGGAGTTTGTGAATTACTCGGTCTTATTTTGGTTAATTCTTGCAAAATGTCCGACTTTTCATCTCCATTTTGACTTTCAACTCTATCATCCATATTAAGCAAAACAGAAGGACTCGTATTGAAAACATTGTCAAATGTTGTATTGAGGGGTTCTGTATCTCCATCAAAATCAGAGATTTTTAGTTTGTCTTGTAATCTTGAAGAGCGTGTTCTCTTTATATGTTTCTTCTCAACGGTAATGTTTAGAGTAACATCGTCTCCAGACGTCAAAGAATTGGAATTACGAGTAATTGCTGAATAAAACACATCTGGAATTTTTTCATATGTTGCATTTGATGCTCTTTTGGAATTAATTGATGGTGGTGTTATATTATTTTTAGCAGTTTCTATTTCAATTTTCTTTGATGATGATATATTTTGTTTTGTCAAGTTATTCTTAATTGTCGATTGTGATGCAGCAGCGTATGATTCTGGGCTACCAGCAGCACTGTGAAAAGATTCAAGAGAATCACAAGATTTGTTCAAGTTACCATTGCTGTGTAACATCACACGTTTTGATTTTCTATGAATTGGTTTATCAGTATTTTCTTCCACTTTGTTTTCAAAATCTTGCTTCTTGCTTTTTCTTTTAGTTGTCCGATTCGTCGACAGTTTTTTCTCATGTGTAACGTTCATATCGCTGGAACAGTGATAAAACTGGTGAAATTTATTTGCTTGTCTTTGATGGATCTCAATTTCTGCTTGATAGACTCTTTTTGTATTTTCATTAACATGTGGATTTTTTTTGTTTAATCTTTAACTCTTCATACAGTGCACAGACATCGATTGCTTTCCATCAAACGATAAGTTAAAGTTTTCTTGGAAATATTTCAAGTGCAACTTATATATTACTGTGTGATCTGGGTATTTTTTTATACAACGTATGCATAATTTTCATATTGAGTTTAATGTATCTTTATTATAATAGCGCACATATTTAACAGGAAAACATTCAGTATGCTTCCGTATCTTATATAATGTCTCACCAGATATTGCATTATTCCGTAATCTCTCCGATTTGTCCCTGTGTTCTACGGGCTGCTCAGTTATTTTCAATAATCACAAAAATGTCTAATCTGTTTGTCAAAAATGCCATGGTTGTTGCAGAATGCTATTTTGCATTTTTTTAAACCGTCTATCTTAATATAAGTGAATTCTCTTTCTTCGGTACTTCACGCCTGGGCCACCTTCTCTATATCTCTTTCTCTTCAATCAGTGCCTGTAAGTATGTACCCTGGGCATTTTCTCTGACTCTTAATAAAACGGATAGTAATTTGTTTGAATTCGTCAGGTATAAGCTCCATATATTTAAATTTACATGTGTAAAAAAAGAAACTGTAAATATTATAATAATAATAAAAAAACGATAATAATAATAATAAACATATTGTTCATAACCAATAATGAACAAAATAATAACCTGCAAGCCACATATTTCCCTTTGTGGTTTTTATAGGCTGCTCCAGCAATTTTGTTTTTTTTTATTATGTTATGTTTATAGTTTTCACTATTGTTTACACCGGATACTCTTTTTCTTGGTCTAAAAGTATTTTTAGCAAGCTCACGATTCTCCATTTTTGCATCAAATAAAATGAGGTTATGCCACATTTGGAAAAAGTCTCTTGAAAAAGTCATAAGTCCAGGACTCGTGTATTTTCTGTAAAATTAATTAAGATAATACCAGCTCTGCTCAGTATTACTAAAGTTTTTTAGAAATGTTAATTTTAATGGTATTTTTAAAGGATTTCTGTCTTCAGTGTGTTTTCAAATTTAGGCTGTAAATTATAAATTGTTATGCATTCAATCGGTCTACGAGAAATGAGACATGTTCATTGCATGGAATTTTTATTTAGTATATTTAAATTATTAGTTTAAAACAAGTTATCTATTTCTATGCTAGTTAAAATAAATCTTATGAAAAACCAAGCTGTGTAAAATAATAAAATTATATAGCATACAAAAATTTATACATAACATAAGTATATGTTGTAAATATACTAAAATAAGCTTTACCATATTTTAATGCATATACAACACTGTTCTCATTCGACTTGTTTTACTACGTTGAAACAATCCTGTTTATAGGGTCTCAGCTTACAAGCTCTCTTCTCAGGTGCCTGCACAAATTTTGTTTCCAAATATACCGAATATATATTAGAATGCCAGAGATAAAACTCACTCAGTTTACAACGCCCAAATCTCAGTTCACATCAGACGTCAGACAGTCAGTCTATCAGTCGTCGTCTAGTTCCAGTTTTAAATTTCAGTTCATTTCAGGCTTCAAAATTTAAATTTGTTGTCATTATTATTTTAAGAATAATTTTTAATTTCTAAAAAATGCATGTGCAATAATATTGAGAGATATAAATAAATTGTAATTAATTAAAATATCTTAAATTATAACGTGTTTCTTAAGCCATTAGAATAGTTTTAAAACTTTAAAAGACCGACATTGGAAAAAAAATTCTTAAATTACGTAGATCGATGCTTTAAGAAAAATTATTAACATTTGGTTTGGCTAAATGAGAATGAATTACTACAACCTTCAAATATTTCAAATTTTCTATTACAGAAAAGCTCATTGTAAAATATATTATTGGAGTATTATTACCTTAATGCTATCAGTCAATACATTAGAAATTTTTAAAATTGCTTTAAAAATTATCACAATCTATGTTACGCTTACGCTTACGCAAAACATTCTCAGGAGTTAAAATTGCTTTAAAAATTATCACAATCTATGTTACGCTTATGCTTACGCAAAACATTCTCAGGAGTTAAGGTCTTATATAATATATAATTAAAAGGTAGAAGTTCAAAAAAACAGTGAAAAAGTAGTTAGTAGGTTCTTGTGTCGCTATAGAATAATGGTTGCCATAGAAATTTATCTTCAGAATTTTAGTTAATATAATTTAAAAATATTCCAGGAAATAAGCATCATTTATTACAAATAATTATATACCCATTTTTTACGGGTAATACATTCACGTTCACTTCGAAATTTTTAGTTAACTTTAAAGTATGTATTTAAGATATTCGAAAGTAATTAGGATACCGAGATAAATTCGATCAAGTCGCATTATCATTATTAGGTTGTTAATTATGATTTTTAGATAAAAGTATTTATATTTCATTTACACAACCTTTGTCGGTGAGTAAAATTATCATTTTACTTTGGACTTTGTAATTAGTTGTATTTTCACGGCAAATGCAAAGAGCCATGACAATATTATTTATTTAGAGGCTTTTGTATTAAACGATAATATACCATGTTTTATACAGTGTGTTAATTTTATTCCTAATTTAATTATAAAATATGTATATACCTTTAACAAAATTTTTTCGCGAGTCTAGAATAATTTGGAAGAATGGAAATGGGAAAATCAGTCATTATATGTTTTATGTCTTAGGATAATAATTCAATCAATACGATAAATACGAGTAAAACCCACGCTATAAGATTCCGTACATGTGTAATATTTTAATTTCAAAAGTTCTTAGTATTTTTAATAAATTCTTTATAAATATTGGTATTATTACACGACTGGGCAAAAAATATGTGATGTATTCTAAATTTCATTGTAACTATGTACGTTTGGTTATTCTCTGTATGAGTTTTTTTTACGTAGCGAGGAATCGGTTCAGTCGATTTTAATCATTATGATATCCTTAATATCAGTACATTATTCAGAATAACACCTTGTTGGTTTTTTGTAACGTTACATAGATTATATGAGGTAATGACGAAATGGCGTCTATAATATTCTAATTTGCAGTGAAAAAATATGTATATACAGAAAAACCTATTAAGTGTGATATCATTGATATACGTTCGTTTAAATGATTTGAAAATACATAATAGTGTAGTAAATTGTAAGGTGGATAAGTAACGTTTATCACATCACTAATAAATAACCTGTTCAGAATCTCCGCGTAGGTTTTTGTGATTCATAAAAATTATCAGGCTTCAAAAGATATTACGATAATAATAATAATAAACAATAAGTTTTTACCCGTAAATACCGGCACCTCAATCGGCTAGTCCGACAAGTCCTAAGGGGATACCTTTTTGCGAGTGGATGTCTCTGAGCACTCTTTTCGTGTAGATACACCTCCGTCAAAAAAAAAACTCTTCCAATAAAATAATCACTTCAGGAATTTAACTGCCTAAAAAATCTTTGTACTTTTATTACATGTTTACTTGTAGTTTTATGACAGCATACAAGTTTTATTATAGTATATTCATTTTAGAGGAAAAACACCAAAAATTAAATCTTACTGAAAGATAAATAATTACTGTTCGAAAAAATTGAGTGGAAATGTAAAAAAAATAAGGAGTCTATGACTCCTTAATTGATTAACATAAGTTCACCATAATAATTTTGCAAGTATGTACGTACTTTATGCTAATTCATTTTCTAGTGCGTGATGCGCAAACAAATAAACACACCGGCAAATGACGATATATGGTACAGCAGTTCATAAGATAATAGCAGTTCACCAACTAATGTAGTAAAATATTTGGTAGAACCTATCAAAAATAGTCACAGAATGATGAAAAACCAAGACTACTGTAAAATATGTCTGAAAAATATGTCCAGAGCATTCTATTTTTTTCGTAACGGTTGTTACCAACAAAGTAAATAAAAGTAACTTAATAAATATAAAGTAGTAACAAGATTCATAGTCATAACATCGTTATTTCCATAATTTTATCATCTATTTTTAAACATATTATACTAAAAAATTTTATTTAAGATCTGATTTTTTTGTATTATTTCGTGAGATTATTATTTAATTTCATTGTTTAGATATCAATTTTGAATACCAAAGTGCACGAAATACGAATAAATAATTATTGGACAGATATTTTTCGTATTATTTATTAAATATAACATAAGAGATATGGAACGTTTGTAAAAAAAATTACATATACTCTAATTTATACAGATTGGCCTTTTAAAAAATGTGTTATTTTTTACCGGTAGCAACTGTTCATGATCGTAATTGCCTTGCGATGGACGTCGGGTTAAATACCTTCAATGTACAAACAAGCCAAATTTATAACTTTATTATACCTATAGAAGTACATATTTAGATTTATATATAATATATATATATATATATATATATATATATATATATATATATATATATATATATAAAAATATTTTTGTATTCAGATAATATTAGATTATCTAATTTTAAAGAGCAAAGTATTTGCTTAGATTTTTTTTCACGCTTCGATAAATAGTGTGGTTGTTAACTAAAATTTATTAACACTAATTTAATATAAAAACTGTAATTATAATTGATTCATAACGTTTAGTATTTAACTCATGAGTAAAATAATTAATAAATTACGTAATAACTCCGACGAAAATTTATTTCTATCAATTTTAATAATTTCTGAGAAACGTTCGTTATGTTTTCCATGGGAGTTAAAATTGTTTCAGGTTCTATACCCAAGGTTGATTTTATTCAATATCAATAATACAAACGATTTAACCGAATATTTCATTTCTGAAGTTCGTTTCTAATTACGATCCGGTTACTAATTATTTTGCTATTCATATTTCACAAAATTTTAACAAAATAAGCTTTTCGCACTCCCGGCAGTTTTTGTGTTCATCGTCTATCTCCGCCGCGTCCGTTCTTCCATTCCTTCCCTCCAAGTTTTGCCGACGCTTGCTCGCATCTTAAGAAAAAAACTCGCACAATCACCGCAAAATGGTTCGCTCTATACTAGCTGCAAAATGGTAGAATCATTTTAAAACTTGTTAATTCATGTTTTATCAGAGTTAACACACAGATTTACAGTAAGGAGTGTAAGAAAAAGATATCAACTTGGAGAAGACGAGAGATTAAAATATTCAGATTAATCCTTTCATGATAGATGTTATTATTATTAACTTTTATGTACAGTACATATGGTGGACTTATTGCTACATGAGCAATCTCTTCCAGTCGACCTTAAGGATGATGTTAAGGTTTTAATTAATTTCTTTTCGCATAAACTTAAAATATAGTACAATTTAGGTTATTATTATAATTTAGGTTGTTATACAACTGGTCTTTTTTATATTAAGTGGGCTAAATTAGTAAGCAGCTTATTTATGGGTGGAGGTCAAATCGTTTCGACCCTTCTTTTCATTTCTCTTTTCGTTAGTTGATAATGAGTGTACCCATGAACAATTTTAGTATCGATCATTTGATATTGTTGAATGTAGATATTGACATCTTCCAATAGGTATTTTATGTTAAGAACATATTCACAAGACAAGATCTCATAATATTATTTTCATTAAAAATCTATCCAGTGTTTACTTAGTATTAATAACTACTAGAAAAATAAGGTAAATTATTTTACTTCGAGAAATATAACTATAGGAAAATATTCTGATGACGGGTCAAAGTTATTTGTTTGCCGCAGTTAACATACTGTCTGCCGTCTCTTTAATAAACAGATTCAAATTGACAATCTTAAATATATGCGTGTTCTTCTTTTCCTGTTTCTGTCTTACCCTTTAAATACTTTTTCATCGTATCAATTTGAAAAAAATTATATATATTTAAAAAAAAATTATTATGTCCAGTGGCCGTCGTTGACACAATTCTTTAAAGGTCTTCCAAGAAGTTTTTCTAATTTTCATTATTTGTTATTTTCGCTTTTATTCATCTCTTTATTATTTTTAATAATTTGTTTCCTTATTTTATTTAAAAAAATTACAAACAAAATTGTTTTTATTTTTCAAAACTTTTTCACTTTGCTGTTCTATTTAAAATATGCTGGAGTTTTTAGAATAAACAATATATTTCAATAATTGCTACTGATTGGAAAAAATATCCTTTCTAAAAAAAATAACATGTAAATTTAATATGGGTACCTATTAAATAAAGGAAAGAAAATCGAGTTAGTTAAAAATGAGAAAACTTATGTGAATGGTTAATATTTGTTACATTTATTGCACTTTTTGTGTTTCCTAAGTCAAGTTTCTAGCAATTCAAAGTGATAAGCGTATCTAATTTAGCTAGTACATATGTAGTGTATGTTCTATTATACAAAATTACTCACAAAGAAATATTAAAATATTTGTATGTACAAGTGACTTAAGAACCGCAGCAAAAATAAGTCATTTTTGAAAAGGAAGGAATGGAAAAAAGAAGGAGTTATTTCTTAAAATCGAAATTGATTCAATCAAATACGTTTAAAAGACAACTTCAAAGTTTAAATAAAATACGTTGTCCTAAAACCTATTAAATACGAGTCGTAATGATACTATGGGATTCCGTACATATTTAGGCACATATTTTTTTTTAAAAAAGGAAATATTAATTTTTCACCAAGTAAATGTAGTTTGCCTATATACCTTTAGTAGTAAAAAGATAGCACGCATTTAAAAAAATATAATATCTAGGATATTCGTTACAGTTTTCTTATAATCTTTTAATAAGATTTTTACCAACTTTATTTTTTTCATGATTTTTGGTTCAGTAGATTCGGAAATAATACGGGCTCTCTGCTTATATATTTTTAGAACACGTTTTTAAATAGGCCATTCAAAAATATTTTGATATTCAATATAACAAAACCCTTTCAAATTATAACACAATTGACAAAACAAATTTTAAAAAAATCATTTTTGTTTATTCTTCCTTCAATTATTATATAAATATATTCAATTTTTTTAAAATAATCGGCTGTGACAGACTGACACAAAAACATATATGTGAGTGATTTTATAAGGGTTCCATTTTTTAGTTTAACGTTCGGAACCCTAAAAAGAAGCTTGATAAAATAACAATAAATTAATGAGAAATAACGCTGAAAGTGCTTTTAGAACATCAAAAACGGAAACAGTTAACAAGTTAGTAAATTTATTTATCGTATATATATATGGCTGATGACACACAAGCCCCATACCCTATCCATTGAAATGTTCAGTCTTTCATCTGGCTGAGTATGCAGAGGCGTTGTTGTCATGAAGGAGGATTTTGTTAAGAGGATGTTGCTTTCAAACTTATTCTAAAATAATAGACAAACGATTGGTTGTATACGAGGCTACAGTATATGTTGTTTTATTTTGCAGAACGATTGTTCCATAATAGCCCTCCAATCTGAAGAAAGGAGCCACCGAGTTTTTTGCGACATTTTGTCCTTTCTTCATATCTGGAGACAACTATTCAGAAAGAAACACCCACAGCGCATATTCCCTATTTGTTTAGGTTTCATAACATTATATCCAGCTTTCATCACGCGTGTAAAATAAACCATTTGAATAGCATCCGTCGAGTTTTTCTAACATTTCGCGGCAACCATCAACGCAACGATGTTTTTGAGCTTCCATCAAATCATGCAAAAATTCAAGCAACAATTCTAATGCCTTTGACGGCTTTATCATAAAACGTCAATTGAAGTCGATAATAATTCTGTAGTTGATTTAGGCCATAATAAAACTCATAAAAAATCGAACGAAAA
The DNA here is from genome assembly GCA_039881145.1 of Druceiella hillmani. NCBI lineage: Eukaryota > Metazoa > Arthropoda > Insecta > Lepidoptera > Hepialidae > Druceiella > Druceiella hillmani. Next base: position 17,728,817 of record JAYKKI010000047.1, on the reverse strand, counting down.
TCTTGTCGTTTTAAATTCATTTCGACGCGTTACACACAATTTTCAAAAATTTGTACAAAAAACCAATTCAAACAATGTACCACAATAAATTTCCAAAGGGTTTGATTTTAAAACTTTGAATTTTTGCGATAATAATTACAATGTCAACCTCGGGAAAAAGGAAGACACGCGAATAATAACTTAATTATAAATACATCTAAAGATTAAAATGAGTTTTATAAAACCATACTTATTTTTATAAATGCAAATATACAGCAAAATATTTTTTGTAATTGAACGAAAGATGATATAAATCAGATTAATATTATTAATATTTCGCCAAATAACATTATAATAATGAGCGTACCAGTGATATGATACATAGGTAACATAACTAAATATTAATAGAGCTTACTAGAAGTTTAATGTAAAAAACGAAAAACTTAAAGAATTTATATTGTTATTCAAACCAAATTCGATATAAATCGATGAACTATCGATATGAAATGCTTAAATTTTATGCGAGAAATGCCTAAACTTTATACCATGCCTACTTTCAAAGTTTTTGTAGTATGGTTTATTATTCCGGGGATGACAGCGGTCTCTAATAAATCTTGCTGCTTTAATTTCCAAAACGTGACCCGAAAGCAATCTAAAACTTGTCAGCCAGCTCATATCTAAAAATTTATTACTTTATTGCATAGAATAGGGATATTTCACATTAAAACTACCGAATATTTATGGGAAAGTCTTTAAATTTGAAGTAGGATAATAGTTTTCAAAATATATAAACTGTGATATTGAACTTGTTTAGAGTGATGTTTAGGCGATTTATTCCTATTTTTTTAAACATTATTACTCACCAACTGCAACGTTTTAGTCATAAGTATATTCATATTCTTATCGATACGTATAATACAATTTTCGAATTAACATTTCAGAACATTAAAGATATTTACTGAATAGTAATTTAAAGAGACAAATATAGATTAACGCAGTAATACAGTAGGATTAACAAATGGAGATTAACACATAACCAACACAGTAATGTTAAGTTTCTTCGAGGTTTACTTGAACCAAGCCATGGTACTAATTTATAAAAAATGTAAATGATATAATCTCAAAAAAATTAATAGAAAAATATTCTAAATATTCAAGTTAGCAAGATTCATATAATAAAAAATACCTCCATTTAAACATTAAAAGAAAACATTTGAAGTTTTATTTAAAAAACTAGCAGTCCTTTGTGTGACACAGTTGTATTTTTTGTTGAATTTGTCCTCCAAAAAAGTTATTAACACGTTGATTAATATTCAACTTTTTTTAATTACGTCGTTGGTAGGTAATTTTAATCATAAATTTCGTATCTACCCGATGATGGTTCCAATTTAATATTTACAATATTTTGGAATTTGTTTTTTCCTCATTTATTTAAACTGTCCCTAATTAAATAAAATGATTTCTAGGCTTCCGATGTTATTTCATTTAATTATGGCGTTAAAAATATTTTCGTTTTTTCCTATCGTTTGTTACGTTGAAAAAATACAATGTTTCTCTTTTTTCATAGTTTTGTTTTCTTTCTATTCACGCAAATTTAATTTTATAATCAGTTTTATTAGAAAATTAGATTTCAGTGAAAGTTTTTTTAATTTTCCTACAAGGCGTACAAATAATTGCGTACAAGTAAATTACATTCAATTGAAACTTCATTAATTTTTTTCTAATTAGGTGAAAGGAACAAGAAACAATATAATTTCATGCAGGTATTTTTAATTCTAAAAATTTAAATCAGAAATGGAAACGTAAATAATATAGGAATGACCGAAAGATGAGGGTTCAAAGCAATTTTATGTAGGTAGTAAAAAGAAACTTCTAGTAATTCATACGAGTATAATACAAGACGTATTTATTTCAACCCATAAAACATCTTTTAAAAAGCTGACTTAAAAAAACGGTATTACTAAAAAGTAAAAATTAGTAACTCAACATAGGTACCCACTTATTTGAATTAAATAAATAAGTTACTTATTTTTGAAGTCGGTGCCAGTACCATCGACCAAATGCTGGTGTATAGATAATTTCCTCTTTGTCTGAAATTGATTATCAACAACACACAGAAATGAGATGATAGTAGTAGCCGCCAATGGTTAGTTGTTAGCCATTGAGGAGTTTGGTTCTCCATATCGGAAGTCCAATAATAGATTTTGCAAATTAAAAATTACCACTTGAGAAGTTCTGCTCTCCAATCTGAAATTAAATATCAGATTTTGCTAAATAATAACTAAAATAACAACTAACCAGTAGCATATATATTGTTTCATGATCGATTTGCTACCATCCTTTAAGGAGTTACATTACTCGTCTTCAGAACTCATCATTAAACACTAACTTTGTCGATGGTGCAATTATTTTGCAAAGTAAAAACTACCGGTAGTAAATATTTTAAATTACCTTTGATTTACTACCGTCCAATAATGAGTTCCATTGTTTATCACCAGAACGCATCATTAGATTCTGAGATGATCGATAGTATAGTTATTTTGCGGAGTAACTACTACCAGTAGCAAATATCTTGAATCACTTTCAATTTATTATTATCTCTTAAGGAGTCCCATTGTTTATCTCCAGCACTCATCACCAGACACTGACTTGGTCGATGGTGTAGTTATTTTGCAACGTAACAACTACTAGTAGCAAATATCTTTAATCACGTTTGATTTAACAATGGAACTCCTTATAAGATCCGTTAAGGAGTTCCATTGTTCACATTCAGAACTTATCATCACACCCTGACCTGGTAAGAGGTGTAGTTATTTTGACAAAATAACAACTAGCCGCGTCAAATATCTTGAATCATATTTCGTTAAGCAGTTCTATCGTTCATTTCCGGACCTCATCATCAGATCATAATAATTAATTAGATCTACTTGTAAATATTAGCAAATAACAATAAAAATACAAACGTTATGACTATAAAATACATTTTAACTCATAAATACATTGATGTCCTTGTTGGATTAGAGATTTAAATAATATTTATCAATAAAAGTCACAGCGTACGAGTGCTAAAGGAATAATAAGTTTATAGTAATCTTAATTGACGAATCATTAAATCAACACGTTTAATTTTTTCAGTCTCACCTTCTAAATGTTGTCAGTAATTTAAGTGACTTTGAAACTCCACCTTATGTATTTATATCGTACTTTGTATTTAAGCGTTACTCCACTCACACAGCGCAGTATACGCATTTCTGTCATGTGGAGTTTGCCTACTAGGGTTTTTTGTGACCCAAACTTTACTTCCAAATAACGTAAAAGTCCAAATTACCATTTTGTATATTTTGCCGAGCATTTTTACATCACATGGAATTCCAAAAGTATGCGCCACTTGTTCCACGCTGCGGTTATTATAGGTGTAACATCTCTCTCGATTAACCCATCTTGGGAAATGACTGACCATAGATATTTAAATTTACTTAACCCCGGCATTGCAATGGTAATTTCTTCTGGTATTGGTTGATTATGATCAAAGTTAATTATCATAAATTCCGTTTTGGTTGTACTTTTACGCAGACTATTTAATTCTAATTATTGTCCTCACTGTTCTAAGTTATCTTTGATATCTAGCTTGCTCTCAGAGTTCAGCACCTTGTGACCGGTATACAAAATATTCCACGGAGTGGGCTGCTGTATTGACCCATGTTTGGGCATTCCTTTATATATATATATATATATATATATATATAAATAACCCAAAAAAAATCTAAATATTTACATCTATAGGTATAATAAAGTTATAAATTTGGCTTGTCTGTACATTGAAGGTATTTAATAATGGAACCCGCGGTCCATCGCTTCAACGATCATGAACAATGGCTATCCCGTAAAAAATACCACATTTTTAAGAAGCCAATCTGAATAAATTTAATTATTATTTAATTATTATTTATTCGTATTATATATGTAAATTATTATTTATTCGTATTTAGTGCACTTTTTATTCAAAATTGATATCTAAACAATGATATGAAATAATTATCTTACAAAATAATACAAAAAATTAACATCTTAAATAACAATTTTTAGTATAATATGTTGAAAAATAAACGACAAAATGATGAAAATAACGATGTTATGACTATGAATCTTGTTACTACATTATATTTATTTAGTTACTTTTATTTAGTTTGTTAGTAACAATCGTTATAAATAAAAACAGAATGCTCTGGACATATTTTTCAGATATATTTTACAAGCAGTCTTGGTTTTTCGATCCTTTTTCCAATCACAAACTATGCACATATATATATATATATATATATATATATATATATATATATATATATATACATGAGTGTGTGTGTGTGTGTGTGTGTGTGTGTGTGATGAGCCTTAAGTAGTATTCAGGGACAAAATGTAGCCTTAAATTACTTTTACTTTAGTAAGACCTCGGAACACAGTCAAATACCATTTCAAGATCTATAAAGACCATCCAGAGGTTTTTTTAATATTTTTTCAGATCTCAATAAGAAAGCAATCCTTTCCTTCGGTTAATATTTTTTTATCGTCAAATTGTATTATATAAAATGAGTTTTACCTTTTGAAATCTTGAATTTTGTAATTGTATCATTGTTAAGTTAATACACTGCTTAGATCGAATAATATTACACGGGTGAATTTGTTTACTTGCATCATAAAACAAAAAAGTCGGATAGTGCTAATACGGGGATTTCTCTACCACGCCCCTCTCTATCCCGCGTTACGTTTTATACTCGTTACGTATCGTCATGTGACGTTTAATATTGTCATGTTTCCACTCAGCTTACATTCTTTGTAATATGTTTATCTTGGTAAAGTAAGCAAACCGTGGTAATCTTGGTAAAGTAAGCAAACCGTGGTAATCTTGGTAAAGTAAGGTGACTCACGTGGCTATAGATCATAGGTCTCGTCATATAATGTTAGCTGAAACATCGTCAAAATGTGCAAATGTCACAAGAAAAATTATAAACGCATATTTTTTTTATATCGAATGTGTCAACAATAGGACACGAAAATAAGGGTACTAATTTCAAAGATTTTATAAAGAAATTTTATTCGAAAATGAAAGAGTAAATGGACCTCATAAATTTGAATTTTCAGTCATAACCTGATGTGAAGTTCATTTATATTACAGGTCACCAAGATTATTTGAAATTTGTCATGCTCCTTGCTTTGGAATCTAAAAGAGTGGCAGAGAAACCTATTATAACTATTTAAATGACATATATTAATCGATAGGGGCATAATGCATTTTGCCATAAGACCATGGAAAAGAATTTTTGTTATATGTGGTATAACAAATTTTTGCCAGAAAACTTAAGCTAGTGCATGAAAAACCAAGGCATAACTGAAGTCAGAGGTCTATATAATATGCCAATGAAGGTACTGAAAATATACTTGATTGTTATTTGGAAAACACAATGGTCTGAATAGTGACAATATATACAATTTATGAAAAACATAAAGGGTATAAACAATTATCTTGCAAAGCTATATTTGGGATTGAACCTAAAGTAGATCTTTCAACAAAATCATTACCACCAGAACTAATAAACGTCATTTAAGACGATCATGATCTCTGAGAACTTATTGAAGATGATTTAACCGAAAGTAATACGGGCACTGTCAACAGATAATAATGATAATGACTGTGACAAAAATTGCACATTCGATAAGGATATGAAGTTCTTTTCATTCCGTACTGATAAACATAAATAAATCGGGCATAATATAATATTCTTCTTTATAATATAAAGAATATGATCTAAATCAGAAAACAAATAAATAATTTGTTATAATTTTGTTTGTCGTTGTATTCACGGAATTGAATTCGAAGATTGTATCAAACAATTTATAAGGGAAAGTCAATCATTATCTTGAAATCATATTTATTTTAGCTGTAGCTACAAAACATTCGAATGGGGCAAGGTTTTGTAAGGTGCACCTTCATCAAAAATAGAACGACGAATGAATATCAAGGCAAAAAATATTCTATACAACTCTGAATACCATGAGAGAACATAAAAAAAAATTCAAATTCTGATTTTTATGTCCTATCCACTAGCAAATGTAAATTAAAATTTAATCACTGATTTCTTTTTAATTTAGAAACTCTGAGGTTTACGCGAAGATTTAAGATTTATGCTTTAATTGCCGTCACGATAATTATAACATGCTTTCAAACGTTTACGTTTTATTAAGTTACGTGTTTCAAACGTAACATTTAAAACGTTTAAAACATGCTTTCATTAAGTTTTACGTTTTTAATGCAATCTTGATAAATAATTATATTTAAATTATTAAGGCATACTATCGGTTCCCTATCTAACTTTAAGTCGTAATCTATAAAAAAGCCGAAGATGGTTAAAAGTGCAAGGCAAGATATCACACATGGAGAAACACCAACAAAGCCTTTACCCCAATCAAGAAGATATAGGTAGAAAATAGAAAATAAGTATTCTATAATTTAATTTCCTTCTTTTTCATTTTCTCATTCCCACTTTTTTCCGTTACACAAGGTCTTTTCTGGTCTCGTAACGTAACGGAGGAAGGCTCTTCACTAACGTTTTTCAAACAGGTTAGTGAAGAGCCTTCCTCCCTACCTCTCTCCTTGGAAAAATATTTAGAAAGCAATAAAAAGACATTTTTGCAACTTGCAAATTATTATTATTAGAATTGTTTTATTACATAACGTTCCAGTTATTATACGCCACTTATTCCGCGCTGAGGCAATTCAGTGAATTATGTCCGCGTTAATTGCACTGTTGTTTATGACCACAGAATTTTGGTATTTAAAATAATTTTTCTCTAGAAGAACTATGCAGAACAAGGTGATATCTCCATGGTTGGATTAGCTTGGGTTGCAGAACATGTATTCGATTTATGTTCTGCTAATATGCATATATATGTATTCTGTTATTGATGTCTTGTAGTAACGCACCAGAATAAGCTCAAAAATATAACCAGTAACCTTAGACGACTTATCTCTTTTATTATATTAATTGTGTAAGCAACTCCTAAAAGGTTTTCAATATGAAACTTCAAATATGTCAACCTGATTAATAGCTTTTGTCCATAGATACTTATTCTATCGATTGTAAATCAATTGAAACTAATCTATATCCCATCTATTTTCAATCTTCTCATCAAATTCAATACTTATCTTATGAAAACTTCAGAGTTTTGATAAATAAATATATTTGAATGTCTAAAAACTACCATTATTAAATGTTAATCTAATAGGATTTCAAAATTTTAAATCACCCTAGGTGTAGCTAGATTGAGCGGGAGAAGGCATCGCTAGTTTTGTATTGATCTGTTTATTTTTTTTACCTATATCCCTAACGGTACTGAACCTTAGCTCTTACTTCTTTACCATAACTAGAAAACACAAAATGGGTAGAACTTGACCTCCATTTGTAAATCGACAGACTGTTCAATTGAAATTTAGAATTAAATAAAATTATCACCGGACATGGAGAAAATTGTAAGGATTTACTTATATTATATCACAAAACTGTTAATATCCCAAAACTGTTAATATCCCAAACTTTTAAAACTTTTGCGTGAAATTTTGATTTATTTGGTGATTTAATTTCCGTTTTTTTCTAGTAACTTTTTTTATTAAAATTATTAAAAAATAGCAACCACATATTACATTCTTCAAATTAGTAAATGTTTTAAGAATTGTTTGCCAGTTTGATATATTAAAGATTCGTGAAATATAGAAGTAGCCCGTATTGCTTTTAAAAAGTTCAAACTATACTATATTTATTTTTCATAATGTATACCATTAGGAAGTTAGTCAAATATACTGTTAGGTCTTTCATTAAATAACGATATAAATTACAATCTTCAACCTAATTATTGTATTTATAGAAGAAAATGTGGTGATTAGAACTTCTAAATCTTTGGCCTAACATATATATATATATATATACATATATATATATATATATATATATATATATATATATATATATATCTATATATATTTTAAAATATACAAACAGAAAACCATAAAGTAATCGATATGAGTTCAAAAAATAAAGCATTTAGCTTCTCCAGTAACCTTTAGAAGTAATTTAGACCTGACTCAGAAACTTCCGCAATATTTTTAGCACATTTAACGCGAACAACAAAATCGAGGACTCTCAAGTCAATAAGACCGATCTCCTAACATATCTTAGAGTTTTTGAGCTTTGCTTTACAAACACATCAAACAAACTTCCAACAAAGCTCTGAGAAAATTAAATATTCTCAGAAAACTTTGTGGAACCACATGGGGCTCACGACCTCAAACACTAAAAAATACATATAGCACGGTCCTTAGACTAGTTCTGGAATATGGTGCGCCCATCTGGACTTCAGCCAGTCATAGCCAAGCAGGAACTTGATTCCGTACAACATCGAGCTGCCAAAATGATTATTGGCGCAGTTTTGTCAATAAATAACGACAAAGCTGAGCAGAAGCGTGGCTTGCCTCCCCTTTAAAGCACACGTAATCTTGTTACCATCAAATTTACAAATAAATTTCGCAGCAGCAGCACTCACCGCATCTCTACTAGAGACTTTAACAATTGGAAACATGCTGGACACAAACAACTGGAAACAAAAAGAAGTACATTTGGAACACTCCTCCTTTGATCTTCTTCAAGAACCCCTCACTCCAAGAAAACCACCAGAGAACATTGTTTTTAACCTAAATTTACTGCTACCTAGCTTCAAAAAAGACGACCCCAAAGCCCTAAAACAAAAAGGACTGGATACGATCGAAAAACTCTCCAATGAAATCTTAGCAGTAACCTATACAGACGGTTCCTCAGACAGATTTCTAAACAATGGAGGGGTTGGCATTCACCTTCTCTTGCCAGACGGCAGAAAGATTAATCGCAATGTCAACACAGATATTATTGCATCTAACTTCACTAGTGAACTCTTAGCAATTAGAGAAACCCTCATCTTAATAAGTAATACATTTGAATATAGTTACGTTGTTATATTTGTAAATAGTTAAATAGATATACTACGTAAGCTTAAATATTTATAAATTTCGAAATGTGTACGGAACCCTCGTAATGCAAATTCTACTCATGCTTAACAAGTTTTTGTAATACTTTCCCCAGTTCAGGCTATTAATTAAAATTGCTTTTACCGGTTTGTGGATAGGAAACAACATTAGTGGAATTCTGACTTTTCAGTCGAAAATTCATGAAGCTCGTATGTTCTGAATCGCTAGGCGGTTAAATGATAATTTGTTGTATTTTATTGCAGAGTTTACTTATAAATAATTTACATAGTTTTAAAAATACTACTTATTACTTTGGCTTTGCGATATATTGACTTTTTCAAATAGAAAATTAAAAGGTAAACAAGCTGTGTAAAAATTATAAGTCCCTTATTTATACCAGTAAAAATAATAGTGTGGTAAGTCATAAAAGAACAATGTGTCAATTTTTGTTTACATTTTATTTATATGATAATTGAAAAAAAATCAGTTGATATTCAATATATATGAAGCTACAGGAAACCGGAATCAAGCGAATCAAGTGACATTTATACTTTCGATGGATTTAAATATTAAAGATTGAGTTTTAAATATTCGAAATTTACTGAAATTTAATCGAATAAAGTCGAGACCGCAAAGAATCCTGGATTAATTTGAGAAACTTAATGAACCTAAACATTTTCTCTACTCCAAATAAATATTATATTATCGTATTTTCGATTATTTGCGATTAACTTGAAGCTAAGAAGTGAACGATAATCGTAATGTCTCACGGGAAGCTATGAAATTAAATAAATTGGGAAGTATATGTTCAATATTTGTATAAAACTATGAAATTTACTACGATCGCAAGTAAAAGTCAATTGTAAAGAATAAGGAAAGTCATCAATTATAATGTTAGAGTTCTCATATATATGAAAGAACGAAAGAAACCGTAAATCATAAAATAATTAAATAATGATATATGTATAACTATAACGCTTTAAGACAGCACATTAGTTACTTTTAAAAATATATCTTCCAATCAAATCAAACTTCTATAAAAAATGCTAGGTGGAGTAAAATTAGTAATTATGTAATTTAATAATTGTGTAATTCTATTTAACTTACTCAACGAAGTTTAGTGTTTTAATTACCCGCTCCACGTTTCACTAATTATCTTAATTTATCCTGGGGTTACCCACAATCATGTTTGAGTCTCGCATGTAATTAGTTAATTGGTTACATAAATTAAAGCATTTATCCCGAATTAAATTACAATTTTCTTAAGATAAATCAGGTTATAGTGTTTTATATGGTTATCACAGTCTTATTGGTAATTAGTTGAAATATCATATAAAATAGCAAGAAAAGTGATTACCATTTATTTTTTTTCAATTTTATTATATTATTTTGTAATTATATTTCTCTTCAAGGATTCATTGTAGTTTCTTAGAATAATTTTTCATGTGTTACTTTATTATAATTTAGATTTTTTAAGACTTCGTGCCTGATGAAACAGTCTTCGCAGGGTCTCTTGTTGGTTTTTGTAGAAAACAGCTGTTTTTTGCAGAAAATACATGTTCCTTATAAGCTTTTAAATTGGCATAATTATATAACTAACTAGAGCATATCCAGGGTGGGTCATAGTTATTTAACTTGCTTTCCCATATGTACTCTTCAAAATATATTTTATTCGTTCTGGGGATTTAAATACGAGTAGGGTGAAAAAAAGATTTCCTTCAACTTTGCTGAGCTGAGTCATAAAAGAAATTATCCGTTCTTAGTACACTCTAAAACTATGGTTTAATTTTAGCCCACATATTTTGTTACGGTAGTAGAAATATACAAAAAAGGAATAAATCGGATTGCTAATAAAATTTGCTAATTTGAAAGATTTGAAAGACTACTGTAAATTAAACTAGACGGTTGGTCATATATTTAGATCGTGATACTATTTACATTACTAAATATTGCTATTTAAAGAGTGCTATTTACATTACTAAATTCCCTACTAATGTAGAGAACTTAGTAATGTAAAAGTAATGTAAAGCAGTTACAAAAAAGGGACGATTCGAGGCATAATTACGAGAATCGGCTTAAAACTAGAATCGGCATAATTACTAGAATTTAATTTTCAAAGATAAAGTCGAAGTAAAATATTTCATAAACGACTTTTTTTGTTATTAAGATAACTTCAGAAATGTTTTATGTTATACTTAATACATTGTATTCCCTATCCTATAAGATATTTATTTATATATATATATATATATATATATATATATGTGTGTGTGTGTATATATATATATATATATATATATATGTATATATGCATATTATAAATTTCTTGCACCTGGCTCGTACTAATAAGTCAAATAAGTAATTATCAAGAGAATTAACACATGTCTTATACCATTTGTGATATTTACGTTTTTCCATCATAACAAGGAAGAACCAAATCAAGAGGAATAGCCTTTTTATCTTGTAATTCTCATGAGGATGTATTTATTGATTACATCCTTTAGTTCATCATAAAATAATTGAAAAGCAGTATTAATATCACGATCCTTCAAAAGTCATTTCCAATTAACAGAATCGCTGCGAATAACGCCGAATTTTATATTTTTCTTTTGTGATAGTTAAATTTGATGAAATTGTATGACGAGTTTGAAATTTAATATGTATATCGAATGGTATTCGTCTGTACATCTTAACAGAGTAGCATCATATATATATATATATATATATATATATATATATATATATATATATATACACTTACACTAGTGACCATGATATAATGATATCTAGAAATTTATTATTTTCACTAGGTATATTTTTGGACTATATAAGGTTGTATAGACATTTTTCCTAATATGAATTTAGATACATGATCATGTGCTGGAGCTGGTAACATACAGGTAGAATTAGAAAGCACGGTCCAATATTTATTGGAAGTATTAAAATTACTAATACAAAGTACTAACCTTTTTTCATTTAAATTCTTTTGGACAGAATAAAAAGGTTTCAGCTTAATTAAATAGTGGTCTGGTGGTAAATAACATAAACAAATAAGAGAAACTGTATTATCGGAAGCAGTAACATTAAACCAAATATCCTCAACTTCACTCTCCCAAGCAATCAAATGGTTCACTAAGAAAAGCTTTCCACCCAGTAATCACTACTCCTCCGTCCTCGTCGTTATTAATAGTCGTTGAGTTTCTTCAAAAGTCTGACTATATAACGGGAATATAGGAATACAACGTTAAACACGTTTTCGTTAAAATTTCTTTCACATAAGCAAAATATATCGCGATCGCAGTTGAAGACATTCAGGTTCAATAAAATAAATCCAAATATAAGTAACAAAGATTTGAGAAAGTTTGCGCTCATAAATTCCGTCTGTTATCCACGCAGATTTGAATTGATAACTTTAGCCCCTTTTCTGGCTTCTGCATAATGATATTTGCATTCGGGAGAGATGTGTTCTTTGACTTAAATTTGCATCTTGGGTAAGAACAATTAAGCAGCTCTCCAGGATATCTCCTTAGTAACAACTTCACTATTATCACTTCAGTTTCCATGATAACAATCTCATTGTAATCACTTAAAGAACCTTTCGGCAGTTCCATTAAATATTGGCTGTTTTAAGTGTTCAGAAGGCTTATTAGGTGATAAGAATAGAATTATTAAGTGATGTCTTCGTGCTGAGCTCTGCTCAAGACGTCAACATTACCATTCAACTTGGACTTAAAAATATTATTGTGGAAAATTGTGTCAATGTGAAAGTGACATCTACTAGTTTATCACAAATATATTTAATATACGGTTTCATATCTATAATCAAAATTAAATATGCTTAAAAATGTCCTTTAATTTCAATAAGCAAAGGAATTAAATATAATTAGCACGATTAAAGATCATGAGTATTTTCGACCCATATTAACACATTTTCACTCGCTGTGGTGACAAGTGCTAATCTCGTACCAGTGAAAATTCGCTTAAAAGCTTGTACATGTGCGTAAAAAATGATATTTTATGCGTCTACTCCTCGACTTGCTCGCTCATACCTCACGCCCGATGACTTCAGTTCGCAATCGTGCTAGCAAGCGAAGATACGTTTTTCGTTTGTCAATTTAATTTCAAACCGCCTTTTACTATTGAGCGTCTAAGGATTAAAATGGAATCACGCCCAAGTATGTGGGATAATAAGACCGAGGATATTAAAGCAAAAAGCTTGTTAGGAATTATGTGTGCATTAGAACCAAATTGTGACGAGAAATTGAATGCAGAAAAAAGTAAGTCAGGTATAATGTTTTTAATATTATATTATGATTTAATCGCATTTGTATCACAATGAAATTGTGTCTTTATTACTTACTTGCTTGATAGTAAATTGAAACTAATAGGTTGCATAACATTTGTTGATATTTGTTGTCGCAACAATATTTTATTTCTTCATCAAGATTTATTTACATATTTAATGACTGATAAAAGATTCTCTATCTGTTAGCCGGAATCACAATTCAATATGACACCTCACTTTAGAGAGTCTGTAAATCCTTTTCTTTAATATTGATGTATCGCCACTATAAGGTTTCTGTATATTATAGCATTAATGGGATTGGATTTGAGAACACTAATAATTATAATATATTATTGTATAAAATTTACTGTTTTGGTAAACCCGTGAATCTGCACTTTTTAAGCGAATCCATTTCAATGAGAAAAAACTTCCAATTAGACTCGAAAAATCTATTTGTTTGCCATCAGTAACATTCAGAAAATGTGGAAAATTTACTATTTCGTTATAGCCTTTAGTGATTTTCAATCATTCTTTTCTTGGTTTAGCATGCATACAAATTTTAAGTATTTCCATATACTTTAAAAACTTACCCTCTCAGAAAACTTGAGTCTGAGACTAAAGAAATTCTATATCTATACGAATAATGCAATTCTGTGTATATGCACTAATGTTAACTAGTAATTTTTTATACCAGCCATATCTTAAAAAAATCCAGAGTTTTATGATTAAAGAAAAACAACGGGATCATGAAATTAGGTCGATAATTATAAAGGTATTATTTTTGAATTGTAGTGTATTTAAAAGTGCATAATACAAATATTTATATATTCTCATAATGTCTTGTTCTTTCCAACCTATTTAATCTATTTAATTACTTTTGAGCTGAATAATTGGAGCTTGACAGAGAAACGTGACCTTTTGCGGCTATCTCACCTCCGCTCGGAGTTAACTTTATACGTTCCGAAGGTCCTTGAGGTTGTATTCTGCTTAGTTTGTCTTTCTACGTTGATTCTTAATAATAAAATATTATCGTATATGAACTGAACAATTGTATTTTGATAAACATGCATTAGTTTTAGAAGAAGAGAAAATGACTCATATAAATTTCCTTCTTTATTAGACGAATAAAATTTTAAGTTATTACGTATATCTATGAATTTTTGTGAACCAAATTCCCGGTGTAATATTACAACCAACAACCTGAAGTAATGATAAAAAAATTGTGGGTGAATTTCTTATGTACATAAGAAATTCACCCACAATTTCGTAATGGCGTGACTGATTGTTATACATTTTGTTTGGTAAGCTTGATTTTTTACCTTGTGAATTATTTATATGCTTCAAATTTATTTCTTCTAAAAGATATGAAAATAATTTCACTTTGTAGATATTAAAAATGTGCAAATGTTTAATCACTTGATGGATAAAAATTAATTACACACGAAACTGATTAAATTTCGCATCTAACAATATGAGCGGTGGCTTTAAATTTTTTTGGTTATAGCAACATTCTAATAAGACATCAAGTTATTAATTTAAAAGAAAATAATTGTAATATTTAATGTTTTAAGTAAGATGGCTACATTTTCCTCTATTTTTTATTAATCTGGCACGAATTGCGTTGTTATCATGGAAAATGGACTGATAATGACAATGATCAATTCATCTTTTGTCAATTGATAATTGTCATTATCCTCCATATATATTAAAAAAATATCATATATAAACCAATGCATCACTTCCTAACAATAAGAGAATGAACGGCTTTTGAATCCCTAGATTAAAATTCTGCAAGCTAGCTAAACAATTTTTGCTATACATTTCTTTTTAACTTTCAAATCAACATTACAAATCCTTTATAAAATGTTTCTGCTTTGGTATTTCTACAATCGTTTATTAAATTTAGTGTGTTTTCTTGTATTTCATTAGAAGTCACATAAGGCACTACCAAATGCAGAGACTTCTTCAGATGTGTTCTATTCTTCAATTTTTTTATGATATATATGAATATATATATATATATATATATATATATATATATATATATATATACATATAAATATAGGTGTGTGTGTGTATACCTCAATATAAAATAGAAGATAGCCACAAAAGTATACAAAACAATTATTTAGTTGATCTCGGTCAACGATGCATTTTATACAGTAACGAATGCATCTGAATGAGTAAAACTTATTCTGAGAAAAATTGGGTGTAGAAAGCGCCGGAAAATAGACAGGAGTTCGGCGCAGTAAGGTCAATGGATCAGTTATAAACTCATTCAGATGTATTCGTTACTCTATAAAATGCATCGTTGACCGAAATCAACTAAATAATTGTTTTGTATATTTTGTGGCTATCTTCTATTTTATATTGAGGTATACACACACATATATATTTATATATATATATATATATATATATACACACACACACACACACACATATATATATATATATAGCGTTTTTTAAACATTGATTTAATTAGTTCGAAGTTATTTTATTTGATATTTAACAATATCAGTAAACATTTCGTATTCATACGAATATTTGGATTATTTCCACCAAAGACGACAACAATGTTTTCACTAAATACCGGGAATATAATGTCGTTTGAAATAAACTTGTGGCTCCTTGGAAGGTCTGAACGTTTTCATAGGTATATAGGTATAGAAAGAGGAATAGAATCGATTGTGAAAAAGTCGCAGCGACATCTGCATTTATTGAGTAAGTTTAAATCGATCCAGTGACTCTCCCATAACAACGCAACCACGTTTCACTTAAAGCGACTATACTAAAGCCTCTCTTTATCATTCTTCTAAGCGCGTACTTTAGTAATACATTTTCAATGTTCGTTTACGGTGCTATTACATTAATTTTGGTTTAATGTTACGAGCGGTCTTCATATGCAGCTAAAAAAATTCTCTTATATAATAGATGTATACCTCGGTTAGTTATTGCATTAAAATTATGTCAAATTTATCCTCAAGCACTTCGAGCTTAATAGAACAGTAGCTCTTTTTGAAGTATTGAATATTCAATACCTTGTTCCAAACTTTTGACCAGCTCTTTAATTACAAGCACAAACGTCTAACCAAAAATTCGAGACCAAAATATAGAGACCTACAAATAAAAAGCAATGAAGTTAATCAACATGTAATACACTTTAAGAGACAAAATAAAATATAACTCTAATGAAAAATTACCAACGTCTTGAATTTTTAATTAACTTTATGTAAAAAACACGTCATGTCAATTTTTTTAGGAAACTCCTTCATATTTTGTTACTTTTTTTGTATCTCGGAATTCAAACAATCATTTTTTTAGTCGTATTTTATGTCATGTTTCAATTTTCGTTTAAAGTCTTAAACGAGGCTCTCTTTATCGAGTTTTAGACGAGGTCTTGTAAAATTTTTATAAACATTTTTTTTCTAGACTAATACGAATATGTGATTCGAATTATTTTTATTCTCAGAAATAAAAAAGAAAAAACTTAGAATTCACTAAACATTTAAAAACGACAAGATATAAGGATTTTCCGCTCTTAAATGTTTTTGAATATATGTTATATATTCGGTTTCTAAAATATTTTATTCGCTTATGTTTTTTTATAATATATTTCTAAAAATCAAACTAAACGCCCCACAAAAAGTTTCAATGTAAAGAACGACTTAATTTCATTAAAATCAGTTATGTGGTACTCTCATAAGTATTAATTCATGCAAATGGGAAAATTTAATTTAACTAATATTATTTTTAAAGTATCCAAAGAACTAAACTAATTTCTATATTTCTTCAAACAATCCAAAAAGTTTGTCCAAGGTTAAATATACAAAAAGTTTGTTCAAAGTAAAATAATTATTTAGAATACTACATAATGCAAATTTCTATTATATTATTGATTTCCCAAACTCTCACGAAGAAGCACCCCAAATATTATTTCTTTATGTATAGAGACAAAACAGAGCCCGGCTGGGAGCAAATATCATTATCGACCCGTTTCAATTTCATTTATCGTAAAGCGAATAGGAAGGATACAAATTGGCTCCCATAACGGACGTTCTTTCTCTTTCGATGAACGTTTTATTATAAACCTTTTGTCGTTCTTACATAATAGGCTATAGACTGTATATATCAATAGCTCATTTGCAGGAACAATAAACCCGTTCCAAGAAACTAACATTACGGAAACTCATTTTATACGGAAAGTTATCATAATACAGGACCCGAATTAGAATTAGACGGCGATCAGACTCATTTCCTTCGTGAATTAGGGTTAATTCAAACAACACTTTAAAAATTTGGATTGTGGTCAAGAAATAACAATGATTGAAATATAGAGCGATGTGATTACGATAGAAAATCCACCTATTTGTCCGTACAGTAAAATAAATTCCGAGTATTTCTTTATAATGTATATTTAGAATTCCACGATATGTGAAGTGTAGTTTGCGCATTAACTTCGATTTAAAATAATTTAGTGTAATTTGTATACAATTAAGGTAATATTCCTTGAACTTTCCTTGAATTTAAGGTAATTTTAATGTAATTTGTAAACTCAAAATCGCGTTTCGCCATATTATATTATTGCTAATCTTAATGACTTAAATATATATGTAAATATGAAAATTATTCCATTTTTTTTCTCGTCATTAAGAATAAAATAATAACTGTCATACAGTTATGCAGCAAAATTGTTAAAAATCAGGAGTGAGGTCTGAAGTCAGGGCCTCAAATTTCAATTCAATTTTGATTTTATTGATCGAGAAATGGTTTTCAGATTTTAGTACATCTTATTACATCACACCGTAAGTATTATTATAAGCGCAAGTATAGCTATAATTTAGTCCAAATTATCTATAATTCTCCTCTAAATTTTTTAAACTATTTTTTTGTAAATTTAATATCATTTCACTTTCTAAACAACTAATGAAAGTAACTATAGAGTATTTTTAATTGGTTGGAATGTCCGAAAACGAATATATACGAAATAAATACGAAAATAGCAAGGGCTAAATATTTAAGGTTGAATATTTAAATAATAGTAACACGACAGAAATTAATTTTAGAATCAGTTGCTATAACCACATAAAAATTAAACCAGACATTTACAATAACAATTCTGCTCCTCAGTAAAAAAGAAAAAGAAGAAAATACAAAAGCAATTTCACAGAAAATATTGAAATTTAGAGATTTCCATATGCACTATAGAAACCAAAACGAATTACGTAGAGTTATTAGACGATAGATAAATTAAAAAAGATGATTGTATAAGAATATTTGTGTTATCCCTCCTTGAGTTCAATGTTTACAATTGTTTATTCAGATTCATTCATCCTTATAAATGATTAATTATAAACATTAATTATTATCGCCTTTTTTCAAAAGAATTTAAATATTATAGAAAACAGGATAACTAGCAATCAAATATTAAATGTTTCCCCATATGACGACTATATATTTATTTCGTATTTATGGAAAATGCACATTTTTAATTATTAGTGTCTGTAATTCTGTTCAAAACGTTAGTTAGTGAGTTTATTGTGAGAATATATTGTGTTAGGTACCTCCATTTAATTAACATTCTCTTCGATTTTACAAACTTTACACAAATTGAAATTGAGGCCACTTGCATAAACCAATGACGCAAACATTAAGGTTTATTCCATTTATAACAACGAAAAGATGCGACAAATGTAAAGTCGTAAAGAGAAAAACATATTCAAAGTTGCTACTTATTTATCTACGAAAGATTAAAAAGAAAATGTGATAAGTAAAATACTGGAAAAAGGCATAGTAAGTAACAAGAAAGTTAAAAGGAAGAAAATGTTGAAAAAACTACTAGATATTTATTACAGCATATGAAATCAGTAAAAACATTTCTATTATCCACATATTTACTCAGTACGAATAATACTAATTATTTGTATTTTATTTTCAATTGACATTACGAGTATAATGATAACAATACTAATAGGGTTGAAGATGAAAAAAAAAACACACAAATAATGTAAAGGACTATAATTGACGATTAATATTTTCTTCCTTTATTTTCTGATTCGTTCTGCTTTTAGTATTTGGCAGTTAAATGGCAATACAGAATCCTTGTAATTTCATCATATGTCTTGGTTCTTAAAAATTAAATTCAGGTTACATTTACCATTTTTTTTATTTTAGCCCATTTGAGAATATTAAGCCTTTATTTATAAATGATGCTAATGTGAATAATACTTTTAATTAAAATTATGGGTTTCAAATTAAATCAAGAATTTCAATGGATGAAGACATATATATATATATATATATATATATATATATATATATATATATATATATATATATATATATAACTAATTAATCATATTTTACATTGACAGAATCAAAAGAATGCCGAGGCCCTGGTTACTTACATGATCTATTTTAATAATTAGGCCAGGTATGCAACCTGACCAAATACATCGCCTTAGGTTTGCAATAATTAGGGTTTAAAGTTGAGCTCAAAGATATTGTAGTCCATCGATTCAACATCCATATTGTTGCAATGCGATTGTTTTTTTAATCTCTACCATTGTAACGATGTCGTTACCATTAAATGGAGATAAAAATAGTTAACCTTTGATGATTTTGCTCTTAGGTACTCTCGTCTTTATTCCGCGTGTTTTATATCATTTTTAATATTGTACCATTTATTCATTTATATAACAACACATCAGTTCATAGTAAGATTATATCGTCTCTATTTATTTGAAATATTCGAGAAATTAAGTATATTTTAAGTTTGAAAGAATTAAAAAAATATTTTTGAGGTACTTATGAAAACAATTACGTTCTTTCTTTACTCTCCGTACTTTTTTCCCAAGTATAATGGATATACAATTGGTATATTGTTATCTTCAAAGCATATATGTAAATATGTAATTGCTTCTTACTTTTACCTTATATTTCTCCTTTATATATCATGAATATAAAATGTTAGTCTATCTTTCTCTTAAAATATCCTATGTCTGAGTAAAAAGGTACTGAGTTACGAATGTTTTAAAACGTCTGGTTACAAAAATATTGAAATGAAATAAATTTGTAATGATCGAAAATTTATTCAAAACTTATTTAATCCAAAACTCTTTTAACTTCTTTTAATTGTGTTTATTTTTATTACTTGCTCCTTTACCATCGGGCCTTGGTAAACAGATAAAGTAATAATAAGTCATAAAATAGTTTCAAAGACATTTTCGAAGTTCGGTAGGACAAAGATATGACATTAGTCTGTAAAATAATATAGTCTCATGACTATTACCTCATCGCAATAAATGTTGAATGTCCCCAGTTCTACAATTTCATAAGATCCCCAATTCTAAAGTTTCTTATTTCTTTTGAATTTGTTTTTGAGTTCCCAATATTTTCGAAATTTCTGTTTTATAGGAAAACATACTTTTAGTTTAAACTTTTATTTTGCAACCCAGTGTTTATCAAAAATGTAAATTAGTAATACTTAAAAAGTAATGAAAAAAGTTTATTTCGTTTCGTAATCGTTCAAATGTTACCCAAATGATCAAAATTTTAATACTTTATTATAAAAAATATATTAAATTATGACTGTGATGTAACAAGTAATCAAAACTGATACAAGTTCCAACTAATCAATGACTTTTTATTCAAAACCATGTAATAAAAATAATAATAATACTAATAAATAATACTTTTAGTACTTATAAAGTAACTAGCAATAACCCGCAAATTCGTCCTCGCCAAACTCTTTTTAACTTATAAATTATAATATTCAAACAAGCAATGATTTTAAGCAATGATTACAAGTATACATAGAATATCTATTTACCGTAAAATCACAATAAAAACAGTATTACTTGTAACATTTTCTTATGGCTATAAAATATATCGGTTTTCTGTACTCCCAGCTCTTGAACGGCCGAAGTGAATTTGACCATGTGGAAAAATTATTTTCTCAAAGCAGTATCTACTAAATATTTTAAAATATTTGTCCTCACGACTGTCTAAGTGGTTTTGGCGAAAGGTGCAGAAATTATGAGGTGGCAACTTATGGTTTAAGAGAATTCAAAAATTCCTGCGGATAATAGACGGCATCGTCAATCTAACCAATGTTATCTGTAAATTCGTATATTTTGAAATATTCTGATACCTTTTCCACAATTTTACAACTAATTTTAAATACAAAGTTTGCTTGTAGGAAATATGATTGCTCTTGTACATAACCACCAAAATATTTTTGGGAAAACACTAAATATATGGATATGTTTTATTTTCTTATTCAATAATGTTCTTAATTCAAATAAAGCGCAAATGAATAAAAATAAGGCGATTATGATAATGAATAAAAATAAGACGCAAATTAATGAATCGGAGCATGGACAGGAAAAGTACGAAGAACAAGTCATTCAGACAAATACACTCCACCTTCTCAGTTGTTTTAAAATAGCGGGATTGATGCATTACAAATTTAATTTTGCCAATATCATTCATTACTATTAAATTATTTTCTAATATTAATTGTACAAAACGTAACACGTTTCCTCACTATGCCTATCTTTCACAGAGGTAAAATCATGGTGTATATTTCAAAAATTATAAGATGTAGAATAATTGCTACACTCTTCCTGTTATCTTCTAATCTATTTAACGTCTATTAACATATCAAGTCAATCTCTTCTAACAAAGATGTTTTTCCTCGGTTTTTGGTCAATAGTATTGAAAATAAGCTATTTTTTCTTCATAAACAAGAATCTAATGTATAATGGTCAAATGTATTGAACGTCTCCACTATTATCACAAAATACTTTATAAAACCTATCATGTATGAGTAAAACTCAAGTAGAACTCGCATTAAGAGGATTCCGTACACATTAAGGCACTTTCATTAGATATTTTTAATATGCTTTTCATTTATAACGATCATATCACTTATAAGCATAAATACTATGTACCCTACATAGTATTTCTGTTAAACTATTTACAAATATTAATTTATCACAATGTCAGTATACCGCCTATTATAACTTTCACAAGTGCAGGTGGTCCACAAGTCCGTTAACATTTCATACGATGATAAAAAAAACTAGTTATATGAAAGGAAAAATGTTTATTTATTCTGAAAGTACACAATTTGGCATTTTATTTGTTAAAAATTACATCGTCCGTATGCGATCCTTAATTTTTTTGACACTGCTGCAACCTGGAGCGTAAATTTTCAATGACCGACTGACAAGTGTTTCGGGAAATGTTTTGCATTTCCTCGCCTCAAATAATTTCCTTTCATTTCTCAAGGGTCGCTGAATTGCTGTTAAAGACTTTACTTTTCAGGTATCCCTAAAGGAAAAAATCCATTGGGCATAAGTCCGGGCTACGAGGTGGCCAGTTAATGTTATCTCTTTTGGATATAACTTTTTGACGGAAAATTTCGCGAACTGCGCTTAAAGAGTCGTTGAAAGTGTGGCTTATTGCCCAATCTTGCTGAAACCACGATCGTTGATTGAACCCATAAAAATCCTGAAGCGTTGGAGCAAAGAGTTCTGTAGCATGGCAATATACCGCTCTATAGTCACTGTAACAGCGTTTCCTCTGTGATCTTCAAAAAATATGGACCATATGGCCACTATGGCCTCTTGCTGATAAAGCTGCCCATACAGTAACCTTGGGTGAATACAGGGGTTTTCGATGCTTCAATTTTGGATTAGTGTCACTCCAATATCTGCAGTTTTTCACGACAAGAAGATTTTTCACGACAAGAAGATTTCCCATTTATTTCCAAAATAGACAATGTTTTTAACACAGCAAATACCTTTCGTTTTTTCTTACTTGTGCCTAGTATTTTCAATTGCAATGACTACAGTAATCATAAATAATGTTACATATTTCACCTCATTAATGCAGAAATATGATACTCTCCGACATTACGAGTTAAACTCACAAGCATTGTTTGAGCTTCGATTTTAATATGAAAAAGATAAATCAAGAAAGGAACAACGAAAATAATGGAGGATAATTTATATTCATTTATTCTGTATTCATTATCCTCAGTCCACGCGCATTTGGTATTACACCCACGTTATATCATTTCATATCGATACTTTGGAGGCATCTTAGAATGTGTTCTCTTATGACTACATTTTATTTATGATAATGTTCTCATTCTCGTGGTAATGTAGGACAAGGCTTGAGTAATAAAATACACGTCATCCATATGCTATTTATATTCATTAACAATTTTTTGCTTATCTGGGCCAAATTGTCCTTTTATATATTGAAAGACGTCCGTAACTCGATGTTTAGGTATATCAAATACTATCCGAAGCCTTTACCGATAGTGTTTAATAATTTATTTCATTGTATAGCCCTATACGTCTATGTATTAATTTACATGTTTGTTTTGCGAACATATTATTAAAAGTTTCAGCCCATTAACAACTTGTGTCCGAATAAATTAGTCCTTGAATAGTTGTTAAGTTGATAGTACACACAAATTATAATTAAATGTACACAAACATATATCTATATACCAATACATCTATTTTTTTTTCATATATATATTTATATATATATATATATATGAAAGTAATCATAAATTAACGTAATACTTCATAAAATATTTATTTCATTACCTAAGGATTTTGTGTAGCTTTTAAATTTTATAATAAAACAGTTTGCTATACTTCTTGTATTTATTAGTTATTCATTCATTATTTCTATCTTTATTTTTACATTACTTTTACGAATATGCAAAAGAACTTTAAAGCTAACTTACCTATAAATACTCTCTGGTTAATTAAGCCGTTTTCAGTTTATGGCAATTTATAAAATTTTTTGTTTTTTCTTTACAATTTCAAAATTTATATTACCTTTCCTTTTGATAAAGCTACGAGTATATGTGCCTAAAAGTAAACTGAAATTTTAGCAATTTTGGCCACGAGTTGAATGTCGTCGAGCATTAAGAGTAAGTAACAGGGAAGCTTCAAATTTGCTATATTGGTTCATTTTACAGTTATTAATATATGCAAGAACCTGAAACTAAGGTTGTTTCTTCTTCAACCAATGTTCTAAAATTTTAGTGTCGTGCCTGCATATTTATCGACTGCTCGCTATGATATCGAACTTAAGCATTAGTTGATATTTTTAACTTAATTTTATTAAGAAAAAAATTAAAATAAATTGGAAAAAATTACAGGTACAAATAACGGGAGGATATATATATATATATATATATATATATATATATATATGCTTATAACTCCTATAATAATCATAAATAATAGAAGAAGGAGGAGTAAAATGTACATAAAAACATGATTTATATAAATATATGTAAACTAAATTTTTTGCATTTCGAGGACCGACCAGATTTTCAAACAGTTTTAGTTTCGTATTAACTGAAATAACTTTAGTTTTAGTTGCTCACAATGAGATATATTGATGAAATATTTTAGAAAATATTATTACCCGAAAAATGACACATGTTCACGGTTTGTCAATATGGTATTTGAATATTTTGATAAATAAAAGAAATGAATATTAACGGTAAAGATATTAATAGTAATTAATTTGATTACAATTTTGCGCAGAATTGTAAAAGCTTTTGGGTACAAATACCTCTACACAAATACCTCTACACAAATCATTCCCTAAAGTGTGATAAGCAAACTAGGGTCGTATTTGTAGGAAATCAGTTCTTCCATTCAGCGGCTTTAAACTATTTCCATTTGATAGAGCGGTCTTTGCGATATCTAAGAGCATACATTTAAGTAAAACAACCCTAAGGCCTAAAATTGATATAAGGACCAAAACAATGTTCACAAATTTCAAAGTTTTCGAATTGATATGAATCGTAAAGTAAAAGTTGTTCACCTAGATTTACACATGTATACAATATCTTTTGTAAACAGAACTTTTGATTAATCTTATAAATTATTCAAACAACGCATCTTATGGACATTCAAAAATATTTTCATTTATTTGATCTATTTTGTAAAATATTTTCATTTATTTGATCTATTTTGTATGTAGAATTATTATGTAAATTCAACTGCTTTATAGTGTGAAACTTTTATCGCATTAAGGTCTCCAAACATATTCATGTCAAGGATACTTATGCGATAATGACATCCAGTATTATGCACTTACGACCCATACCGGTACAATGACATTGACAATAAAGTTTTTATTTAAAACCCAACATAATGCATTCTAATTAACTTCTCGATTAAAGGAAATTCCGTGATTGGTTATGTTCTTTTGCTGCATTTTATTTATGTAAGAGCATTTCTGGACACTACTGAACAATTAACGATAGAGCTCACCACGTATCGCATTCGATTTACTACCGAAGTATCCTTCATTGCATAAGGAATAACATGCGGTATGCGGATTACATCCGGGTATGCTACGCCTACTTGCTATCTCTAGTTATAACTATAGTCATAAAATATATTATGTATTTTATGATAAGAGGTTATCTGTCATTGTTTGTTAAGACTAGGTCTTGTCAATACCCATCCTATCCTAATGTAGTCCTATCCTAATGTAACGATCAAAGTTTATGCAATAGTAAATCCTCTGTTTTAATATGGCGGTTATTTGAATCGTAAAAAATCGCGTGTTTTAATTAAGAAACTGCAATTGGTAGTTTGAATTTGTAAAAAGTATTCAAAATATGACAACCTGTGTTCGAAATTTAAATTCTGTGAAAAGTAAATAGCAAAGCAAATTACGAAATAACTGAAAATATGTTATGTTTACTTCAATTTGAACGTATCCATTATTGTGATCAAATTAATTTTAGATAAATACCATTAGCGATAGCAATAAGCAAATACGATTAAAAGCTACATTATATTTATTTCCAATATTCTATATATCATATTGCAATAGTTATTACCTTGTGGAGAGAAAATTTGATTAAAACATTAGTAATTGAATTTTTATAAAACAATTTATGTATACCGAACAGTGGCACTCTGTGGGTTAAAATTTTGGGAGGGCATCCATCTATGAACACAATAATTATTTAAACTATGTATGCGTATTCCGTGCCAAATCCGGTCAAGCTTTAGGCTCGTTTTCTTTTGAAGAGATATCTCCATAAATTAAAGATCTGAGACTCTTAATAAATAAGATAACGTTTGTTATGCACACATGATTGTTAATTTACAGAACAAAGTTTTTTTAACTTTTTCACCGCCGAGTTTTCAAATTATCGCCACCTCTATGAGCATATAAAAATATAAAAAAGTACGAATTTTACAAAAAAATTTAAAGTTTCGGTGACATACAAATAGAAAAAACTTTTATTTGGGCGCTAAATAAGTGGGTGCGGCGCCATTTTTTTATGACGGATACTCCTCTGTCAGGCGCATAAACGCATGCGCGGCGATCAACTAGGTTATAATTACTGATACAACAATGCCTGACGCCAATTTTCAACCACACATTAGAACTGCTATTCATTGAGCAAGGAAACAAAAACACACAATTTGTTCCCAACCACAAAATTACGATATTTTCTATATATATTTATATTAATTAAAACAGAGCGTGAAACTTTCATTTTTACTGAGAAATTTTGCACTAAATTTAATACGCAGCGAGTATTAATTATTTAAAATATTTTTTCTGTCGAGCGACAATAATTCATAGCTTTATTTTTTTTTTAGATGTTTGTGACAAAACACGAGAAAGCGAGATATAATGAGTAAGTCATTTTGACTGTTAGAAAAATTTTCTTAGTTAATTTGCGTAAATTGTAGTTTTAATCATAGTATAAAAAATGTAGTTTAAACTATGTTATTTTAAATAACTCAAATATTTAAGGAAAATATTTAGCCATGTAAATAAATGGTGATATTAAAATAATATCTTTGAATTGTAGAAAGAAATACGGAAACAATTTTTTTTAAGAACGCCTCTTTTATTTCATTTTGTATCGAAAGTACTTCGGGCAACACCACTCCATACAAATCGCGGATTACTATTCAGTAATAATACTACTTTTGAATATTTTGTACGAAGACTAGGGGCAACTTATTACGGAGCCCGTAAGTATATGCCATATATATATATATATATATATATATATATATATATATATATTTTTTTTTTTTTTTTTTTTTTTTTTATTTATTTTATTTATTTTTTTTATTCATTATATATATATATATATATATATATATATATGGCATATACTTACGGGTACGTAATATATCGAAATATACTTACTGTATAGAGTTCGTTGTAAAATCTAGTGTTTACAAAGTTTGTATTAATTTTTAGCTTTTTCGTCAGTTTCATTTTATCGTATTGACTTTAAATTTTGAACCACAAAATAATTTAAATTTTTTCTTATAACCTCTGAGTCAAAATTGAGGTTTCTTTTTTGACATCCATCTACAAATAGAATAAAACATAAAACTTCACAAAAACCGGTTTAATAACTTTAAATAACTATCGATTGTGAAGCATACTGAAAAGTATAAAAGAATTAAATGCAAGTGCTCGGTTGGAACTTTTACGGTACAATATCGTGTCGAACATAAATAAAATTTGCAACATGCGATTACTGCTAGAGACAGAGAGCCAAGTCGACGCTTTTCTTCTCTCTCACATGTTCATCCGCACACACAAACTGCTCTGTGTGTAATACCTAATTGCATCACCCACACGTCCTTCCGCTAATATGTGGGTGATATGTTTGGAAACCACAGAAACTTAAATTTAGCAGAGTAATGAAATTTATTGACATGCATATTTCACAGTTGTCGGAACTTAGGTATAAAAAATATCAGTAAATTGTGGATAGGAAAAATTTTATATATAATATATTACGAACACATAGATTCAAATAAAAATGCCTAGCTGTGTTCTAAATCATTCAACTCTGTATCACAAAATCTTCTTTAGGAATTAGAACTTATATATATATATTTATATATATATATATATATATATATATATATATATATATATATATATATAACCGCTCGAAAGCAGACAACATCAAATATTCATGGGTTTACATTGATTGTTTTAGTCTTTCATAATACAAACTCGCCACCAAATTGAGACAATTCATGTAAATTTTCTTAAATACACGCAACTTCACACGCGACCGAAAATATGCGCTACTTGACTCGCGTATTATAACGACTGTATACTACGAATTAGTACAATTTTGACTTTTGGTATACTCACTTGGGAAGTTCTCAAGACAGCAATCGACTCTCTCTTAAAGCCCATAAAGCTTTGATCATATTAATTTATATGAAACCACACAGCTATCCCAATGAGTTATTACTAATGGACTTTCGGGAAGTTACTTGATACTCGCAAAGTATTTATTACTTTACAAAAATAAAGACGATTCCAAGCCGCAATGACGACTTTAACATATGATTTTGCAAAAACACTTTATCCTTGAATTCTTTATTATTTTTAAAAATTATTGCAAATCAGTTATTAATAAATATATAGTTAGACTTCGTATTGTAATTGTGACTTGTATCTAAGTTACGACTGACACAGACTAAAGACTGAATTGAACTCAAATGGTCTGAACCCAGAGTGGTTCCCGTCTAGAGTACATAAACGTCAAGAAGAGCTGAGGCGTCTGAAAGCGGAGTTTACTGACGAGCTTGGGAACAGAGTTTCGTCATGGTAATGTGATACTTTTGGAAGTATACTGTTCTTACCATGTTAATACGATAATTGTGAGAACGGTGCTGTGTAAGTATTACTGCTAGCAAGCAAAGTTTACTCTTCAACAAGGGAGCTGTATACCTTATACAACTCCCCTGTTGAAGAGTAAACTTATACCGTAATATGAGTTTATGCCATGAAAGTTCTAATTCTAGGTTTGGTATCGCGAGATTGCTTGCATCTATGTCAGAAGCATGTTCAGAGTTTACATTATTTGGATTAGCTAAAGGTCTAAATAGACATTTTTTAGATTTCCATTCACGTTTATAAATTTTATAGCTAATATTCAAAGAACACAATGCTTAGGAAAATACGTATAATGGTATATAAATAATATTTTTTGTAAGATTTACTTATCGAGTCAAGATTATTTATGATTTATCAAACTCAAGGTCCACGGGTTTTAATTGCAATATGTATCTTTTGTTGTGTAAAAATTGAAGAAGTTATCTGAGTTCGCCTTAATTATAATACTAGATTTTGCAAGTAAGTGTCTTTCTTTAAAACATCTAATACATTCAGGCAGTATATCCGTTCCCATTACATAATTTTCATAAATATTTTCTTTAGGGCAATCTATTGAAATTTCTGCTTTTCGAGAAATAATAAAAGTACATTTGCCATTGTATAATTGGTGCCAAATTTCCAAACTTCCATAAAAAACTTAGTTTCACACTGATTTAAAATAGAAATAATAACTTTGGAAATAATTTCACTTTCACAAATTAGATATGTGAATTGAAAAATGAATATGATCTAAATCTAAACTTGTTTGGATGAAATAATGAATGGATATATGACGGTATTTTTACTAAACATTACAACGTCTATTATTTTCTCAATTTTAAATAATAATATGGGCAAAATGTTTCCTAATATACTTCATAAGTTCATGAATTTAACTTTCAATAATAATTTAGTTAACACCATAGGCAAGTTTTTCAAATTCAGTACAATATTTTCAACATATTCAAACTCTGTTCATTAGTGTTTATTTTGTTCATTGTCTCCTGAAAAGTAGAGAGTGTTGTTGATGTAATTTAAATATGCGTTTGGCTAATTTTCTTTGATTTGTTTCTACGTTTTGAACTACTTAAAGGCGTGATTTTCATCTAATGGACCAAAAATATGTCTGAAGATCATTTCAAACTGAGCGTATGGATGCTGTTGAAGTTAAATGGGATATAGATTTAAAATTAATAAGCATAGCATAATGACGCGTAGAGAGCAGTATAATAAGATTATGGCACTCCATATTGTTAAAGATATATTTTTTTTACAAAAGAAGGAGTGTTGTTGAAGAGTAGAGTACAGTTTTCCAGTTAATAAAAATACTATACACTGTATTAATGAGTAAACTTTCAATCTTCGTATCTGATAATTTCTTGCGTTCGGGCAATAATCACTTTGTTAAACTATGTTTAACCATTAATTTCTTATAGTTAGGAATAGCTTACCTGTATGATATTAACAAATGTGTATAAACAAATAAATGTATGTTTCGTCAATAAATGTAGGCTCATCTATGATTCGCGATAGCCGCTTTTTTCGATACATTTTTGATATTTCTCATTTTGATCCTGCCTCTCTCTAAATTTCTACTTTTTCTTTTTTCGTTTATACCGAAATATCGCTTGTCTTTCAAACTCTTCGATACAACTTACAGCGTTTTTAATAAAAAATATGTTAATTTAAAAAAAAATATTCAATATCACTGAAATTATTGGTAATACTGAATCATGAACAGTAATATTTTTATCACAATGATAAGTGTAGTCGCCGCCATGGTTTGTAGGATTTATCACAGCCTTGTAACCTTTGACAGCGCGGTAAACGGCGAGTTGATGTGATTTTGTTTTGGTATATGTAATTTTTTTATTATACATCGCTTTTTATTATAGTTCGTTTAATACAATAAGTGAACAACACATTTATTTTCAACTGACGAGAAAAGGAGGAAGCTCACAATTTGGCTTGCACGATTTGTTTATGATATTACAACCGTAACATGGAAACGCATTGACCGATTCGATTTTTTTTGTTGGAATTTTCTTTCAAAAGTTTTGGACGGGTTCCAAGACCCCGAAAATATTATTAAAAAATTCCTCAAATTACAAGCCCGCTTTGAGAAACTTCAGGCCGACCCAAAACTTAGAGGACCTTTCTTGTATGTGAAAGAGGTGTGAAAGAAAAGAACTCAAAACTGAGAGGTCAGGCTGGAAGATGACAAAACTTTTTAATAATTAGGAATATATTTATCGAGTTTACTATTGATCGACATGTCTTAAGGAGTATTTGGCCACAGATATATTAAACAATATAAAAATGGATAGGTGTTGATTTGGATGCACATATTTCTAGTTTATATTTTATAATGAATTCAAATAAAGTTAGAAGTTTATGTACCTTAAATTCCTTTCTAAATCATTAAATTCAAATGGAAATTACAGTGAGGATAATTTAATTTTGAACCACTAATGATAACTGTTAACGGTCACTATTATTTTTTCCCTAACTTTCAATTAAACACTAGGGTAAAACACTACAATACACCCCAGTTGACAATACGCCCCACTGCGCGTACACGCACACAAATACAGATATCAAACAAGTAGCGACACGTACGACGCCGCGCCAGTCACCCGCCATCAGTGCTGCCGGTTAGGTATGGTTATGTGACTTATTTAGAAAAAAACATCAAAATCTTCACCAATTGCTTTGGAACTATTTGCGGTGAGTACCATACAAATTTACTTACATTGTACAGTATTTTTTAATGCAGTTTTTGTTTGGAAATGTGTGTACAGCTTTAATTGACCTATTATTTAACGTATTCCTTGTAGTGAATTACTCGCAACGGCGTCCATCTTGCGACTGGGGCGTTTTGTAAACATAAATTTACAAAACGCCTCGTTCATTATGCTACAATACGCCCCATCACCCAATCAAATTATTTATTAAAAAAATACTTTTTATTTTTACAGATGTCGCGTAACTATCAAAGAAAAACCCTTCGGGCTTCTTGGCCTGATACGGATTTAAATGAAGCTATGCAAAAAGTGCGTAACAAGGATATGGGAATTAATGAAGCTTCTAGGGTTTACAATATCCCATCTAGGACGCTCAGACGACATCTCGTAAAAGGAAAACTTAAAATGCCACTCGGGAGACCACCTGTTTTTTCAGAAGAACACGAGAAAAAACTAGTAGCTCATATTAAAAAACTTGAAAAAGTTGGCTTCGCACCTGACCGAAAGGATGTCAAAGAAATGGCTTACCAGTTAGCTCAAACGCTTAATATAAAAAACCCATTCCCGAATGACACTCATTAAGCAGGTAACGTTTGGTTCAACTGATTCTTGAAACGTAACCCTGAGTTAAGTCAGCGAAAATCTGAAGATCTGTCACTTGCTAGAGCTTATGGCGTAAATCGAGAGGATGTCCAACATTTTTTTACATTGCTGGCTCAGATATATGAAGAAAACGACTTGGGTGAACATCCGCACCAAATATTCAATATGGATGAGACTGGCATCCAAATAAATAATAAACCTGGTAAAGTTATAGCCAGCAAAGGAGCTAAAGATGTTTATACTTTGACTAGTTGCGAAAAGGGAGAGAATGTGACAATCATAGCTTGCTGCAATACTCAAGGTAACTTTATGCCACCGGTATTAATTTATAAGGATACCTACAGCAAGCCTCAGTTTTCTGAAGGACTACCACCATGTTCGCAAGTATATATGAATAAGAAGTCCTCATATATAAACTCGGAACTCTTCATGAAATGGTTCGAGGAGATATTCTTACAAAAAAAAGGTCCTGGAAAATCCTTATTGATAATGGATGGTCACAGTTCACACTGCTACAATATTCGCTTGTTAGAAGTAGCTAAAGAGAATGATGTTACATTATTATGCTTACCAAGTCACACGACTCATGCACTTCAACCTCTGAATAGGGCATTTTTCAGACCTTTGAAGATTTATTTTGCTTAGGAAGCAAAATCTTGGATGATCATGAATAAAGATAAACGACTTACTCGCTACGATGTCTCCAAACTTATTGGCAAGGCCTGGGGAAAGGCTGCTAGTGTATCTAGTGGAATCGCTGCTTTAAAGTCTTGTGGGATCTATCCATATGATCCAAACGACATACCAGAGCACTATTTTTCACTCTCGGACGCGTTGGGAGAACAAGATCTTGTATATGATGAGCAAGGAAATGATAATAATGTTAACGAACTTGGCGAAGGCTTTTCAGGGATACAATACATCAATAATCTTCCAGCTGAAATGGAACCAACAATTTCGGAAGTGGAAGTAACTGAAAATGCATCTGGAAACAGTGAAGAAGAAATGATTACAGAAAATGTTGAACGGTATAATTTTACTGCATTTGATAAAACACCCCAAAAATGTCCAGATTTACCCTCAGCGTCTGCAGAAGAAACGCCTACAAAAGTTTTGACTAAAGTTCATCCCATACCTAAATTACCAGCAATGACGTTGAAAATAAAACAAAAGGCTATAGTGTTGACGTCCCCAGAGAATATACAAAAAATAAAAGCTAAAGAAAAGTGTAAGAAGGATGCAGTGACGAAGAAACTGAAGATATGTGAAAAAAAGATAGTAACACAGGAAAGAAAACAAGGAAAATAAAAAAAAGTAAGTGACCGTTGTCTCTTCATCATCAGAAAGCGATATTGATGAACAAAATTACAAAAGCTCCTCGAACGAAGATATTTCTGATGAAGAAGAGAATAGGTGCAGAAAATTATTATTCCACGACTTCTAAAGAGGACTGGATAAAGTGTTTGTCATGTTCATCTTAGATGCGTGAGTTTTGTACCATGTACAATCCTCTGTGCAATGTTTGTGGAGAAAAAGTTAAACGGGAAGCTATCGATAAGATTAAGAAAACAAAGAAAAATAATTAAATGTTATTCAGTAAATGACACGTAAAACTGATTGTGGTGATTTGAAATTGATCTCGAAGTAATTTCTAAGACTGATTGTTGAGTTTTTATTTTAATTATCTTAAGTTTGTTCTATTTTTGTAATAATATTATAATGGGGCATTTTGTAACAGCCGTGAGGCATATTATCAACACATAGTGCTACAAAACGCCCCACCGAAGGTCTGAAAAAAATATTTTTTGTAACTAGTGTAATAAGAAATGTAACAAAATTCAAGTGCCATTTTGTAGTTTAAATACCATTTGTTGCATTTATGATAAATATATGACTGATAAAAGTTTAGAGGGCATTTTATTGAGAATCCCGTAAAAGTGGGGCCTATTGTAGCGTTTTACCCTATCGGCAGTATCAACTTATCATTACAAAATTTAAAAAAATCTTTCTCTATTTCCACTATATCAATATAATTTATATCTTCCGGCAGTTAAACCATAAATGTAAATGCTTTTATATCATAGAAATTACACCCCTACAATTACTGACCAACTCGTTTGATAAAATTCCTCTACCCAAAGTTTAGTCTCCTACCCGAGTAAAATAATTTCAAGCCAATTTCTATATTATCACTCTTATCAAAAATTTTCGAATGTATTTTATGCTCTTAATTAACAAGTCACTTTTGACAACAACTACTTTTTTCTAGATTGTAACCAAATTTGTTTGGACATTGTACTTCCACTGCCTTTATTGAAGGAACTTATAATACCCTTAGGTTTATACGTTAAATACGGTACTTCTTTATTTTAGTATTACTTTAAATTATGTATATTTTGATATTTTTTCCAGTCGACTTAATGTTCTTAACGTTTCTCAACTTTCTTTACTTGCTAAACCGTACTTCGATTCCTTTTTCTTCAACTATCAAAAACCTGAACCTACTAACAGATCAAAATCTTAGCCTTAAGTGAACAATGTTAGTCACACAATTTTCAGCAAACGACACTTTCTAAAGCATCTCCAACAATTTATTCCAATTAAAACTAAAATCCATCATAATTGTCAAATACTTTTACTCTCCTTCTTTATTATGAATATGTGCACTAATCTGACCTCAACCTGTACATTAACCTGAAGTTCGCTTAAATAAAATAATAATAAATAATGAATACAAATGTTATGTAGTCATTAAAAATTTTTTTTAGATTACGTTTCAAATAAACGGAAATACTTGACTGACGTAATTTACATATTCTGTATCTTCTGTTTATACCGAAGAATCTTTGTTTGCACATCTTGGATTGCATTCTGAAATAAATATATATTTTTAAAAGTAATGCGAGTGAAGGGGCACTCGCATTACTTTTAAAAATATATATTTATTTACGTACTATAATGTATGTAATTGTTATACCTAGCCAACCAGAACACCGCTCAGTTCCGCTCGTAGAGCGGGTTGGGCTGGTGACTGAACTTTGGAATCGATCCAGGATCCCCGGGGTGTGCTGCGCCGTCAATGACCTTGTCATGTGATCAATCCAATACATCACGGTAACGACATATACTATATTTTACGAGTATTAATTCACTGTATATGCTGTCAAACACCGAAGTAAATTTGATCCTAACTTTTGAAACACAACTTTTATTTGATTTCCAAAAGTCGTGTATATATACTGTGCTATGCCTTTTCCCAACCCATGTTGATATTTAAATTACTCACTAATTTAGTTACCATTTGCTTAAAGTTTACCAGTTACCAATTACCAACAAACGGAAAAATAGATATGACCCTTCATTTTTAGAAAATATCTTTAGCACACAGACTCTTTCTACTCTATCGAAGTATAAATTTGAGTACATATTATCGCGGAATATTGGTTTTAATATTTGTGCAAGAATATTTTTGTTTAGTAGTGGAAATCAACGGAAATTTTAGAAAAAATTAATAAGCCTTAAAAAATAAATTCTAAATAACCTCTGCTCGAACCTGCAATAAGAATCAAGAACCCACGCAGCACACGTACTTCAAAAATTATTCAAACTATTAGAATCAACCATTAACGCCGATTTTAACGTTTTTAGGGAACTTATTATATAGTAAATTTGTAGCCAAAGACCATCCCAGTACAGTTAGTTTCTAGAGGCAAAAGCCAAGTACATCAATATATATATATCAAGTATTTCTGGCAACGTTATTCTTAGTATATCAAGTATTTCTGGCAACGTTATTCTTAGTTTCTTTTATCTATTAACTTTTATGAGGTTATGTTGTAACTTTCGATTCTAGAAAAAAAAAATAAAACAAATTTCTACATAGTGCGCTAGTTGTCATATTAGTCTATTATTTTATTCCATCCTGTCTTAACTAAATAATTCATACATCATAAATATGAAACTTCAAACATTATTTAAACTTTAGAGACGTCTGTTCAAATCAAAAATTTATAATGTTTATTTTTATTTAAACTTTTGGTTAATATATCTCCTGGCATTTCAGAAGTTGATACACATTCAATTTTAACTTTTTTGTCTCTACAAAGTCTCTAACAAAATAATTCCTTACGTCAATGTATTTGGAACGCTTATTATAAAACAATGGATTACATTCTAATTAGAAAGAACTTTGGTTATCAATATACAAACTGATTGCCGTATTTTAATCTGACCAAATTAACCCAATATACTTTTTGAAGAAATAGCTTCTTAACACATTTCGGATAAGGTCAAATACTCCGCTTCCATATTGCATAGTGCTACCGTTTCCAGTTTTTTTTATTCATAAGAAATTACTAATCAAGGTATAATAAAACAAAACCCAGTATATGACATTCTATCCAAAAAAATAAGATGCCCGATCAAAATAAGCGAAACCGTGCATATTATATTAATTTTTCCTATAAACAAAACCATAACTTTTAGTTTCCTTTAAGTAAAAGTCAAAATAAAGTCAAACTTACAAATGCTTATTGATAAGGATATTTATTAACGAATGTACTGTTTACATCTTTTTCTAATTTCAAGTTAACTTTCATCAGTGTACCTGAATGTGAACAATCTGTCATAATCAATTTCGGTGGAATAGTATCTACTAATTGCTTCTAGTCAACCGTAATAAAGTCTTTATAAATATTGACACACATATCCGGACACTGTTTGATCTGATCTAATGCCTTTACTTGAAATCTTGCATCTGTAATAACATTTTTTTTTCTTTTTGTGTTTAAACTGACTGACGGACGATGGATATGTTTTATTTCCATTTTAGTTATGTCGCGGATGAACTTTGTTATTGCCCCTGCTACCATGATTAGAAAAGTTCTTAGCGATAAATGAACATTCAGAATTAACCTCAAAATCTACATTCATGTCCACCAATTTTGTTTTTATAGCATTTTCACTGATATTTATGCCGAAATGCTCAATGGCCTTTATCATTGGCTCAAACTTTTCTGGAAATCCTACAAACATAAACGACTCGATTCATTGATCATTTATTTTAAAACCAATGCTTGATCGGTTTTTTTTTACAATAACTGGAATCGTCCAACATGTTTTTCAACGTTTTCTATAAATCGAATGCGTACCCATTTGTTTAATAAGCACATAAAGCGAAGCATCAATTTAGACAAATAGTTTTATTTCAGCTTTCAAATCCTCTGCTTTCTAAACCACAGTTCCGTCACCGGCAATGGTTGCTCGACAACATTTGTAAACCACAGTTCCGTCACCGGCAATGGTTGCTCGACAACATTTGTAAACCACAGTTCCGTCACCGGCAATGGTTGCTCGACAACATTTGTAAACCACAGTTCCGTCACCGGCAATGGTTGCTCGACAACATTTGTAAACCACAGTTCCGTCACCGGCAATGGTTGCTCGACAATATTGTCATTCTCTCCAATAATGTTACTTTCAAAATTTGCTCTCCGCCGAAAAACACCAATCAACGTAATTCTCACGGTCTTTCAATTTCCTAGTTAGATAATTTGTCGACATTTAAAATTCAAGCGCACTGTTTCATAACTAAATTGACAATTAAAAGTGGAACTGTGTCTAGGATCTAATAAAATACATTTTGGTTTCTACTATCGACTAACTTTTATTAGGTTATGTTGTAACCTGTGCTTTCAGAAAAAAAACACTAATTCTACTGAGTGTGATAGTTATCATACTTGTCTATTATTTTGTTCTATCTATACAACAATTCTTGTTCCAGGAGTCGTTCTGCTGATGTAACCTTTTAATATGAGCACGGTCAGTACTGCTATACGTTAAATTTAAGACTAAAC
This sequence comes from Druceiella hillmani, assembly GCA_039881145.1. Lineage (NCBI taxonomy): Eukaryota > Metazoa > Arthropoda > Insecta > Lepidoptera > Hepialidae > Druceiella > Druceiella hillmani. The sequence goes on along the minus strand of JAYKKI010000047.1, from coordinate 17,690,585 downwards.
TCATATTAAATTCTAAATTTCAACTTAGAAGGTTCTACCATGGTCGACCAAAAGAACTCCATTATATACTCTAAGAAGCTTTAAAGCATACGCTGTAAATTTGCAAAGAAACAGAGCAGAAAATATAATCAGGGAAGAAAAATATTCAATCAATGCTAACGTTTTGATGAAGAAAGTAGCAATAAGTCACTTTTCTTTTACAAAAAAAATATAATAGTTCGAGAACGCGTTGATCATAATTGCTACTAATTATTGTAGTACCCGTGTAAAAATAGAAGAAGCGGCATTGAAAGACCTCGAGAAAGAAGATATTATTAAGAAAAACTATTAAAATTTGCTCGTTGTTAATAGAAAATATAGTAAATTATGTATACCTAATTGCCATGACAATATTTTCACAAGATTTTATTTTGTGAGTAGAGGGAATAATAATGGTAAATTGTTGCATACAATGATAATAATTTTCCAAAAAAATAAAAGCCATTCCACTTATATGTACTATGTTAGAGTTTAAATAAACACCGTGACTGAAATATTATAAGAGAGAATTCAATGTGTATCTAATCAGATATACCAGATTGAATACGAAAAAATGATGTGAGTATAGCGCTCCGGTTGACTCCCGGCATCACTCGCATCCCGGCATCATCATCCCGGCATCGCATCGGATCGGAAATAATGGCCCTATGAAAGAAAAAGTTTATTCAAGGATAATAAATATATATATGCTCATCTATATGATACAGCCTATACATATGATACATTTTACGGAGATCTATAGTTAAAATATATAATGTAAATATGCCTTGGGTAATAGGTATAGTTAAAAGGTAAAGGTTCGAGATTACCATATCCAAAGTTGGTTCCAACATTACAAGTGATTCTATACTAGGTTAAGTTTAGTTATTTTAAACCAGTTAAAAAGAAACACTCCCTTCGAAAATGAATATAAGTATCTCACGACTTTACCATTATAATTGTTTTATAAATATAAAAACATTTACGTATTACTATGTATGCAAAAATATTCAGGTATAAAAAAATTATTTCAAATTGCGTTTCAATATATAAATAACAATCAAATATACGATCTCCATCACTATCGACTTGTGCGAATAACAAAATAGTATATTTGGTTCCCGAATCCCATAATAATTGGCATACGTTATTTAAAGTCACCTTGTGATGAAAGACGAAGTTGTAATCTGACAGAGAGTAACGGAAATAATTTAAACTAGAATGAATAATAGTGAAAATAAGGTGAGACACAATTCAGTTTGTGCCTCTTGGATTGTCTCTCTTAACTTCCTAAAATTTAAATTAAATTTAGAAACCTGAAATTGGACAATATATTTATTTTGCTTAATGCGGCTTTTCCATGTGAATGAGGTTTTATCAAATAATGAAATTAATTAGTAAACTCGAAATAAGTTACCGCAGAATCCTTTTAAGCCTCCGATTGGGCCGCATATAGCTGTCTCATATAATTACTTTCCACGTTCCATTAGCCGTACACGGAGTAGTTATTAACGTTTAATGGAAACATATTACTTAAATAGAGAATCCTAGATTGTTAGAGTTTTTAATGTAATTCTATGGTTTAGTGTTTTAGGAAATTAAACCATAATTCTATAATGCGTACATTTATAAAGAAGCATTCACGACAAGCAATAGTTTGGGAAATATCAATTATTTTAATTTTCTTCCATTACTTATTTACGTATTGTCATCATCTTGAAACATAAGTGTTTAGCGTCGTTTTTTATTTTTATAGTAAAATTTACATATATTAATTGATGTCTATTTTTTCCAAAATAAGTAACATTCGTGTTAAGTAATATCGTTCAAATTTCCCGTACTTGAGTACAAAGAAAAAAGTATTTAAGAACGAATGTTAAATCTTAAATGAATGATTGGAAATTATCAAACAATGTAAATAATAACATGGGTCTTGTAAAAATACTATTCCAATTTTAAAATAGCAGTTATTAATCTGTGTATTTTTTATTCAGATTTTGCGCATCGTTCCATCGATATAGACTTGACTGATCTCGTTTTACTATATTCCCGGAAAAAAACCTATGTAGCATGCTTTATTACTATAAGTTTCGATTGGTTAAAATGTTTGTGTATTGTAAGCACCATTACGAAATTTAATAATATTGTGAAACGAATATAATGTCCCTAAACTTTTGACAGTGATAACGTTTAACAAAATAATAATTCTACATTTAGTAAAAAAGTAAAATAATCTATATAAATGCAAAATGTTTCTCATTTGTAAATTAACATACATGTGTTACTATTTCTAGTGCATATTTTCACCGGAATGTTCTTTTTAATGGAATACTCTTACTTGTCTACACTAAGCTAAATCGGAGTACACTGCAACTGACAACAAAAACGATTTCTTGTATAATTTGACCCTTATATTTGCGTGCCAAATGAATATAAATTTCAGATAATTTAAAATATTTTTAATCACAATTAAATGAAACTACGTGATGTAGTATTACTTCTACTTTCTTTAATTTCTATAATACAACGAAACCTAAGTCGTGGTAAAGAAATTATAGAAAGTGGAAATAATACCACATCACGTAGTTTCATTTAATTGTGAACAATAAATTTCTATAGAATTACCGCCAAATATATTAAATATTTTTAATGTAAAATCAGTATTTAATGAAAATTGATTTAAGATAAGTATCTTATAAAAATTACTTTGCTGATAGATCTATACTGTATACGTATTAAGTTAGTTATACTATCACAATCAATTACCGTCTAGGTGACAATATTTTCCTCTCGTAAACACACGAAGCACACAACCACTCTTATTGCAGTGTATAAGAGCATAATATTTTTGCGGTTTAAATTAGTGTTACGAGCGAGACTGACGCGTAAAAATTTATATGAGTATCAGAGACATGGAGAATCTCAACATCTACAGTGTCTGGAGCATGTTTCGTTTATATATATATATATATATATATATATACACACACACACAAATTGCTTTATAATGCATTAATTTACTTCGATTATCTAATTTCTTATAATATATTGTAGTACTGGTTTAATATTGATTCCAGGCAAAAGTGCATAGTCCTATAGGACTTTTCACTTTTGCCTGGAAGATATTTGATTCCATAATTCTTCCATTCGGTACTTCCTCTTATTGTAGAAAAAAGAAATTTAAACAGTTTACAGTAATCCGTCGTCATTGTGGGACATTAAGCTGTATAGCATGTCCTTAAATATTGGCGTGCTTAATAGTGCAGCCTCTGCCGCATCTTTTAACCTGATACTATTCTGTTTTAGTGCATCTTGGGTTTTTTCGTTTTAGTCTGCGATTTGAATGGTGGTCATCCATCAGCGATTTTGCCAGAATATTTGGATGTTTAAGGATTCTGTCTCTGTATAGTTTGGTATGTTTGATTATTTCTTCCCTCATTGTAGGTACTCTTAGGTCTTTATGTAGTTGCTCATGGGTCACAAACTATGGGGCATCTGTTATGAACCGAAGTATTTTATTTTGGAATCTATGCACGATTTCTATGTTTAAGTGGGACACATTTCTCCACAGCTGAATGCCGTAAGTCCACAATGGTTTTAGAATAACTTTGTACATAAGCAGTTTGCTTTCTAATGATAATTAGGACTTTCTGCCACTAAGCCAGTACATTTTCCTTAATTGTATACCTAACTGTTTACCCTTCGTAAATATGTATTTCCGCCAGGTCACCCATTTATTCTGATGTATGCCTAGATATTGCACATGATCTGCCTTTAGTATTTGGACTTAGGTAAGATAGACCGGGGAACAACTCCCTCTTCTGATTGTGAATATTTACCGACTTTGTTTCATTTACTTTGACTCTCCATTTCTTTACCCATGCAGGATTTCAAAAAAACCTAGACAAAGTGCGTCTAAATTTTTTTGAGGCATTTTGATGCCGCTTCTGGCTCACTTTGGCTGGTAAGGATAGCAGTATCGTCAGCGAATATTCTAGTGAAAACCGATGTGTTCACGATCAAATCCAAGTTAGTTATAACGTTATAAATTTAGTTATAACGTTACCGCTTTGGGCCATGAAATGACGATTTGTCAAAACGGCCTGGATTATATCATACAAGTGACGAGGCATGATTGCTTTGACTTTGTACAGAAAACCCTTGTACCATACCTTAACGCTTGCAATATGTCGAGGAGCACGGCCTCACGTACTTCTTTGTTTCAAATGAGTGCAATATTTCGTTAACAAGTCTGTGAGCTTGTTCTATAGTAACGTGTTTATGGTGAAATCCAAACTAATGGCCTGGTAATAGATGCGTGTCATAAGTAGTGACTCGTATACCTAAAAAGTGATTAGTAGTAGGCTAATTGGCTTATATAACTTGGGATCTTCCAGCAATTCGTCTGGTTTCAGGATCATAATTATCTAAGCCACCTTCCATTGCGGTAGGAAGAATTGCAGCTTAGTCATCGAATTGTAGATTGATGTCAGGAAGGTTATTCGAGAACAAGGTAATTCCAGCAGAAGACAACTTGTGATCAGGTGGTATCCTGGTACTTTTTTAGGATTAATTTTTTGATAGCCTATAGTGCCTTGTATAGTGTTGTCTTGTGAAATGTATGTCATTTTCGTTTTCCGTCGGAGCAGGTGTGATATCTCAGAGAAATTCGTGCACGTCATTCTCGTTGTCGGGTATGCTTTCTCTCATGTAGAGTTTAAATACTATTGACAGGTGTTTAGAGAATGTTTCGCCTTTTCGAAATCCGTTCGTGCTCATTTTCCATTCTTCATTCGCAGTTGGTTTCGTAGCTTTCAACAGAAAATAGTTTAAAGATGAAGTGACATCCAATCCAGCAAGTTATTTTTTCAATTGTCTACTGATGTATTTCAGACGTGTCTTCACTTGCGAACATTTTGTGTTATGCCACTGCTTTCAGATTTTTCTCTTTTGGGACACTAATTCCAACAGGTAATTAGCTGTAGGATAGGCACCCACTTTGATATTGTGTAGTGGGTTAGAATCCCAAACTGCCTACTGAACCACCCGGATAAAGAATTCAACTTCATCAGTGATGTCTTTCTGCGTTTTTAGACTTACTGATGTCTCAAATGCGTCGATAAGCTGTTTGAAGTAAGTCCAATTTGTCTTTTGATTATGCAAGGTATATTTTTGTCCTTTTTACATAAGCTTGGCCGAAAGGTGCAGGGTTATAGGAGAGCGATTAGAGGAAAGATCAAAGTAAGTTCTACAGGATGCATAGCTTTTGTTAATTTCTTTATTTATGCAGAAGTCAATGATTTGGTGTCTTTTTTGGATCCGTAGGCCAGTGTATGAGGTGACTCGTGGAGAGAACATCCACATTGTTTGTTTGACATTTTAGAAGCTCACGTCCTCATAGGATCAATCTAGAGCCCCAAAATGTACGCTTAGCATTGAAATCTCCGCCAGTCAAGAAGCGGCGACCTAGTCAGTTGAAGTAGTATTCGAAGTCAGCTTGTTTAATACTATGTCTCAGTGGATAGTAGAGTGCAGATATAGTTATTTTGCTCACTTGGTCAGAGACTTTAACGCTTGTAGCTTTTAGGTATTCTCGGTTGAAAGTCGCACACAGCGGGAACAGATTCAGCGGGCTGTTATCTGGTTATCTTTTGATGTGTGAATGTATAGCTGGCCTTTCGTAATTCTTTATGCACAGTACAACTTTATAATTTGCCGGGTGATTGCCATCGCTAAGTATACATTTGACCTTATCTGAGTGTTTTTTCCTGAGTAATCATTGGTGAGATGAGAGCCCGCGCATTTTACACATTTGGTTTGCCGATAGCAAAATCTTTTTGTCTGAATTTTTTTATATTATATTTAACTGAGATTGTAATAAAATTTTAAAATGAAACGTATATTAATTACGCCACTGCGTAGCGCTAAAGAAACTAAAGTTTTGTCTTCACTACAATTTTTACTTTAATAATTTGATTATTATACCTCACTGTATGTCAAAAGCTTGCAGAGTGAAACTTTTTTGCAATTCCATCAAGGGGGCTTCGTCAAAAACGATCTGTATTAACTTGCAATAATAAATTGATATAAACAATTCAAAAAACTTTCTTGCGCCTACATATAACACAATAGGATATGTATTAAAGTGGTGAAAAATAAAATTAATATGTTTACCAGTATAATAAAAACACTATGCATTTTAATCATCTAAACATTTATGTATACATAAATGGGTACGGAACCCCCCTTGCCTGAGTTCTACGCGAACTTGATAGGTTTTTTGTTTTTCTAAATATCGTTCATTATCATATCGTGTTTTAATGATAATCTCATATAATGAAGGGTGACCAAAATTCACAGATTATGTTCGTCTTGTTTGTTTTATTCGTTTTAAATTAGGAATGTGATATATTCTCTTCAATCATATAAAATAAACTCTTACCGCGCGTGTATGTTCTCGTTTTTTGTTATTTATCTGTCGTAATTCTATTAATAACGCACAGCGAAATGCTTCACGCGGTGATCGATTTGCTGTATACGGCAATAACGTTATATTGAATGAATATATTATACCATTATAAAACGAATGTTAGATATGTTTTCTGCCAGATAGAATACGAATGAACTCACACTCACCCAGTAAAATGTATAAATTTGTATTGTCGGAACGGGTACCATGTAGCTGCGAATGGACTAACATTGGAGCGAATGATATAAAAAAGGTAAATTATATTAGGCCATTCACCATAGTTAACGCTATACGAGTCCATAATCGAAGAAAAAATAAGTAACACATTTCACTATCATGAAGCAACTCGTTATTTTTATTTATTAAGCACATTTTAAAGGAATGTTTAATTTAAAAGGAATATTTTTGGAACGGTTTACCTATTTATTCATTTTTATTTGCCCGAAATTAGTAAATAAACTATGTATATAAAGAAAAATATAATATAAAATATTAAAATAGTCGATAAATCTTTCCAAATACACCATAAATAACGAAATAATACTTGAATAGGGATATATCGGTGAATATTAAGTGTGTATTTGGTATTTCAAACTATTTTTTTGTGTAGATATTATTGAATCAATGAAAGAATTGTCATCATTAAACACGAGATCAAAATTCCTGAAAAGGACTTGTAATAGAATATCTGCACGACTTATATCACCAAATCGTTTTTTGTCAGATTGCTTTTACCATCCCTTAACAATACTACAAATAAATCCTAAATGTTTTATCATCCTTGTACCATTATAGAAACTGTAAAAGAAATTAAGCAACTTTTTATTTGTGACCAGCTTAACAGTCATTTCATTTTCTTTTTGGTAATAAAAAACCTTCCTTGCGGGTTTACTCATGGCTTAAGACGAAAAGTTTGAAATTTGAATGTCCTTACAGTAACCCAGGAACTTACAAGTCCCAGTGATGTAGGGTATATTAAAGACGAATAGAACGTTTCCGTTTCAAAAACCTGCGCAAGAATTTTTAAATATTCATTGCCTGTACTTTAATATATAGATACTCGAGCATATCGCCAAAATGTATTCAATCGCTAGAATACAAATATAGTTAAAGATGCTGCGGTATATTTATATAATATATGAAAATACGGAACATTTTCCTCTTCTTTTTCAGCAATATAATTAGTACATTAAATTATGAACTAAAAAAAGAATATTATACTTTGGGCGACATTTTTAAAACATTCTTAAGTTTTCGAGATATCCATCCGTGCGCCTGTCCGTCTGTTTCAGTTCCGGTTTCTCTATAGTTTTAGACATAGGCGCGTGAAATTTTGTAATACGGGGTGCATTATAATGTAATATCTTCAAAATTACATGCATGTGGTCTATCCACATCTACTTATCACATTTTTAACCGTACACCAGTTGCACACATTTAATTTTTACACTTTAAATTTAATTTTCTGTTTTATTCATACACTTCCCCATATAAGGAAATACTTATGTAAAAGATCCTTATATATTATTGAATCATTAGATTTGTTGGCACAAAGTGACAGTTGAATTGTAATTTCCGTTTTCATATTCGCACAAAGCTTTCCGAGAGGGGTGGCTAATGGAATTCAGCAGAAAACAAGTGGGATGTGAACCAGGTCCACGGTGAACGAGTCCACAAATTGGTACGTACGTTGGTATTGTACGTTTTATATGTAGTCTTTTAACCGGCAGTGTATACATATGTTTTCCCATATAAACATTCAATTCCGGCGTACGTGATAAATGTAAGTTTGTAATATCTGTCTTAACATGGTCTTCCTCTAAAGTAGGGTGGGTATGTACTGATGATAGAGCGCCACACTATCTTATTTATTGATAGGAAGTCTGTCTTCAAGGAATTTTCTGTTGTATCATATATGTCATTACTATCATGTGTTTCAATACTCACGTACCTTTCATTATAATTCCGAAGCCATTAGTCCCCCAAACCATTTTTGTTACTCATTTAAAAAAAAACCGAACGAAATTTATTTTAATTATCAAACTTGTTTACTATATTTAATTCCTCTTTTGGGTAAATCATCTAATATTTCAAGGAATATATTTAAACTATCTTCGTGATCTATATGAAAGACGAGGTTCAAACAAAATTTGCGTTTTAAATTTACATAATTTTGAATCATTTGGCATATAAGTCTATTCCAATTCTTTCGGCGTTTTCTTCAGCAATTGTCCACTGTGAAGGTCATCTTCAATTGTCTGGCAACAACGTTTAAATTCAGCTGACCGTTTTTTAACAATTATATATGATGGGGAAAATTCTTGTATCAACGGCACAATGACTTCATCAATCTTTGATTTAATCCTTTTGTCATGAAGTTTTTAATAACGAAGCGATATTCAATTCCAAACAAACTCAAGAAATTCTCTTGTCACCAATTGAATCTGCATAACTCCGGACCAAAAGTGACACAATAACGAAACTTTACAGTGATTATTAAATAATTGGTAAATATAACCGATACCAGATAGACCACAATACTAAATGATTATATAGATACCAGATAGACCACAATAGTAAAATGATTTCTGCATGTGGCAAGGTCCTTCTCAGCAAATGATACTACGATAGTTGAGCCTCGTAGTTTCATTTGCTCAAAAACATTTGAAAGTGGTTGATTTGATACAATGAGAATATTTTTAAGCGCGTCTCCTACTTTATTTTTACCATCATACGTAGGAAATTTAAACTGTAATAACATCGTTCATCTCTCTGCTTGCCAATCCGTAAGACAACTAATATAGTCTACACATATATAAGAATATCGGCGTTTAAAGGCAACAATAATGCAATACTAATTGAAATGTGTGTTCTACACCCAGGGATTCAAACGGAAACCTATTATTGTGGCAACATTTTCTGCGTCTTCATCCGTCCGTCCGGCTGGGTGCGTCCGTCCAGCCATCTATATTTTAACAGCTTCTATCTTCTAAACAAAATAACATAGTGATTTATAATTCACACGTAACTTGAAGTTTCTTGACCCAAAACTAAAAACTTTTATTTAAAATGACTTAAAATAGTTTTTCGATGAATCTTAGAAACAAGTAAAATAGGCTGAAATTTTTTTTAACATTAGTTTAAATAATGCATGTACAATTTTTTACATCACAATTGATAGTTACTTTAGTGGATATATATATACATATATATATATATATATATATATATATATATATATATATATATATATATATATATAAATATAACAGAATCACAGTACATCAATGCGTACTTTTTCCAACAAAGCAGGTACAGAAACAGCTTGTTGTTTTCATCTGTTCCTACATTTGGTCGCCAACCAAAATATATAAAAAAATATACGTCGCAACGATTATACGATACGATACGATATATACGATACGATTTTCCTTTAAAATACTTACTAACTTGGGGCCTCTTATACTCTATATGGTTCTAGAGTAATTACAAACAAACCTCTATATTCAGGTACAGAGAATTGCCCAAAGAATCCACTGACATCGACAGAGCGGAATGTAACCTCGCGCTGGTGGAGATTATTTTCAATCAACAAATCGATAAGACAATTTGGATGCAATGTATAATTTACCTGTTTGGTAAATACATCACATAAAATCTGCTGACACTTGATTTCATATTTTATGAGAGGCACGAAGACTTGGTATCTAATATTATTTATTTTGCTGTCAACGTCCTTCCTCGGCCTAGAATGAAGACACCATCTCTTCTGTAGATCAAGTTGGTCTTCATGCTTGTCAGTTATTTCAGTTATTATTTTTACATTTGACTTATCTACCGCCTCAACAAAACAAAAAAAACAAATATCTTTCGTTCTGAATTAAAGAACGGAAAATAGGGAATGCTTTCATAAATCGACAACTTTATACACTGCTATGATATTCGCATTAACGCAGCGGCATAATAAAACTATTCCTTTATGCACCATATGCTTTTCAAAATACATGTATTTTTTATATAGTATCTAAGTAATAAGTAGTAAGGCATCATTATATCAAGAAACGTTTTGACACGTAAAAATAATTAAATATAATAAAATGATTACCTTCATAACAATTAAGTTCTCTTCTCGATCACAGAGTTTATTGGTAATTATATTTTATCTAATTTTTTGGTTAGAAACGTAAGACCAAAAAATATTAAGAAAAAGTAATTATAAATTCGATTCTCTTTTATATTAGGTACCGACTACAACAGCTACCTGCCTTTAAAACAAAAAACTAATATTTTAAAGGAGTCTTACAGCAAAATTCTTTTGTTCTGCTCGTTACTGGTGGCACAAATTTGATTGCTTCTATCTTAGAGACGTGACAACATAGGAAATTTTGTCATATAACATTTCTCCGTCGTATTTTTTGTTTTCGCAATAATTGTATGCTACATGACGGTTACGCATAAGCCCATTTATATGAATTTTATATATAGCCATCGTTTTCATTTTCTTTTAATGCAAAGAGAAGTAGGTAAGCCGGTCTCCGTAGTAAAATCTTCGAACAACTTTGCATTTGGAGTGCATAAGTATTAGACACGCTAAAAACTATCGAGCAATATTTTACTGTGGAAGCTTGTCGATTTATCCAATCTGACGCATGACCTCACCGATAATTTTGAGTGATATGTATTAGCGAGGTTGACTAGCAGGTGTGAACCTCTTTTACTGCGATAGAAATGGCACTATTGTTCATGAGTGTTCCCCGTTACTCCGCTAGAAATGGCATTATTGGTTTCATATTTAATTTGCTTTATTAGGCGTCTAATGGTTATTGAACCGTTGGATGAATATAAAGGTATTTAGTGATGCTACTACCTCTACATTATTTGTAACTCCTTTGTTGTTAGCTCATGCTTTGAAAATCAAAAAATTTGTACAAATTTTTAATCAAGCGCATCTTGATATATAAATCAACCCTTACTGAATTGTTTATTAATGGAAAAGTTGCTGTGAAGTGGAAATAATTTTTATCGAGAGCCACTTGTTTCCAAAATTTAATATATACGTTCATTTTTAATACAATATTAATAAAATTATTTCGAAACAATTAGAACCTAAGTACACTTTCTTACGAAAATAATCATAAAAATTTACACAATAATTTGTCATCAAGAGACATAGATAAGTCACATTAAATTCTCGTATTACTTCTATCAATGCAGAGTTCACTAAGTTTTACATGTGTAATTTGTATTATCAAGTCATTAAAAAAAATTAACCAAACCTCGCCAATAGTGTATCATCAAATTTATAAATTGTTATCAGTTGTTAACTTGGGAATACATAATATTTTATTTCGATTAAGAGAAAAATGTAATAATATTGCATAAGTAACCTTTCTGAAGATGCAACGGTGAACTTGACATTCTTAAATACCCCTTTATTTTGCTAATTATACAAAAAAGGATAAAACGAAAACGTCCATAAACACAAAGTAAGCAAAATTGATCCCCATACTAATAAAATCTCATAAAGGTATTTACTGCCTACAAAAAAGGCTTGAATAACATATCGTCCACAGGATAGATTTTCTACACTCCGGGGTATCATATAATAAGTAGACTTAAAAAATTATTGATAAATTTAACTTCTGTAAAATAATCGTAAGTGCATTTAGAAAAACAAAATTTTAAAAATTACACCAATCTGTGAATAATTAAAATGTAATAAAACCGTTAAAGAATTTACAATTTACAACACATATGCTATTATTGAATGGAATTATAAGCTCGCCACGCCTTTGAATTCTTGATCATTCAATGATAACATTTATCTTTTTTGATATTATATACACGGTTCGCTTTTTTCACACCTCGCGCCATCTAAATTTAAAGGTCTTTTGTAATATATCAAACTAAAAAACGTTATATTGTTTTTAAATTAAAATATATATTTTTACTTTTTGAAATATTCATTTTTTTTAATTTCATTCAAAAATTCCTGAATGTTAACATTGCCCTTTGAATTTCTGAACAATAATTAAAAATTTGTAATAACTGATGACCGTAAGTACTAAATTTTAGTAGAATCAGGCAATGAGTGACATCCTCCATCATTTTCAAGTATTATTGTTAAATTCTATTTTTATTAGTATCATGAACTCGTGCCGAACTTTAATTAGATCCATTACGAGAAAGTGGAAAAAAGTAGATAATAAAATATATATCCGACTACATTGCAAACAGGCAGATGAAGAGTAAAAAAAGGGTGATGAAAAATAATCTCTCTAGATGAAATGGAAAACGAATATTCAATAAGATGCAAATAATAAAGCTACAAATTAAAAAAATATTTCATTTTGTTTTGCTTTATAAATAGAAAATGTCATAATAAATAGAAAATTGTTCTTGCAGCTTATTTTAGCAAATTGCATTTTTAGTAACACATTTTCAATTCTACTTTGAATTAAATGCTGTCTTTGAAATTTTAATCTTGGCTCGTAAATTATTCATCGCGATAAACAAGGGACCAAGTCCCTTGTTTATCGCGAAGAAAAATTTAAAAAAAATAAAAAAATAAAATAAGGTGTTGAAACTAATCTCCACTAATTCTATTCCGTCCAATAAAAAATCATTTAACGAATGTTGTGAACTTAGATGTATTAATTTTTGAGTTGCAATAAGAACGCCTTCACGTGGATGAGTTAGAATCGGGTGTCTGCAAATTTTGTTTTTCTTTCGACACTGATTTTGAAAATTATATAAGATTAAAAACCAGCTATCGCGGGGATCAAAAAATGGAGCTAAGTGGGCGATATGCCTGTCTCGGTAAGTTTCTTGTATATATGTATATAATGCTATATTCATCGTAGGGTATTTAAGGGATTTAGGAATCTGAAATAATTTCGAACTCGGTTCAAATAATTTTTTCATTCAATGTAGATAGTACCATGAATTAATCATTTGTGCAATTAGGAAGCCGGTGTGTTTAATTTTTTACTAAATTAATTTTAAGTCGGCAGTGGTGTATTAATGAGATGAGGTATCTTATTAAGTGAAGGTTGTCGAATTGCTGGCTATGTAAGTTTTATAGGTAAATACAGGTATGTTTTTGCTCTTATAAACGCGTCGGATTATAAGACTTCATCAAAATATATGGGTCCCATCCCATCTTTCGCTGCATCCGCCGACAGTCATGTTTTATGCATAACTGCGTTCCCAAATTTTCATCGTTTTTTACTTTCTGATAGTTTCATCGAAATGAACCAACCATATACATATATTATATATATATATATATATATATATATATATATATATATATATATATATATGCGTATTGCCGTGAGGTATACTATATTGTATGGTTTGTTTCCGACGAATAATATATTGAAGTTTCCATGTAGATATTTAAAAGAAATAAAATCTTATGTATTTAAGACACAGAAGTTTTAATTACTATTTACACTTTTAATCGTCAAATGCTTATATTCCTTGGAAATATGTAGGAAAAGCAGACGGAGATAAAAAAAATAATAAAAACGAAAAAAGATACAATAGGAAACATGAATATTCACATATAATTTGAAAAATAAGAAACTGTAAATACTCATACTAAGACATGTGTTAGTATGATTTATGCTATTACGTTTATATAGAAGCCTAATGTACTCATTTGATATAAGAAAACTTATATTAAAAAGTATTAGTGACATTCACATACAAAAGCAAAGGAAATAAGAGGAGAATAATAATTAATCGTATTAAAATTTACAAAAGACATTTTAAACGACGCCTTGATAAGACTAATTCTCCCATATTCCTTCGATTTTTTGTAAGTGATTTTTTTTTCTTTTTGGTAAAAAAACGCAATAAACTTAATGGAAAAATACCAATTGGACCCCATATGCTAACAATAATCATCCATTTTTGGAACTAAGATTCCATTCAAATGGTTCTAGTCACCACGATATTGATATTAATTTGTTGAAGTATTGGCCTGTTAAAAATATTGTAAAATACTCAAAATCATATGTTTGCCGCATACGTGCATTTCAAGTTGAATTTCAGGAGCGTTACAAGATGCAAAATTCTAAATTAAAGGTTTCTAAGAATATTGAATTCAGTTAAAATAATTACTCTCCCAAAAATATAAGTACATTATCCTCCCAAAAATATAAGTACATTACCCTCCCAAAAATATAAGTACATTGTCCTCCCAAAAATATAAGTAAACATGACAATAATTTAAAGTGAAATTTTGGTTTCCATAACGAAAATTTTTGTTTTATTTCGTCATGTCATTTGCCCGTCTGTCGTTTAATTTGCAGCTAAATGTAAAAGGAAACTAATATAACATAATATCCATGTAAAGTGGGGAGGCCACTTTTTTCACACAGCCCATCAAGAGGGTTACCATGCATTTTCATACATACGTATATATACATATATATATTTGTGTATATATATATATATATATATATATATATATATATATTTATATATACACACACACATCGATATCTAGTTAACTCATATAATTCATTTGCCAAACATATTTAGTGACTGTTATATTATTCAGTTGTTAGCGCTGCTCATTGTCTTCTGAAATTATATCGACCCAGCATTTCAATGAAAACTGATTGTATCAATATTGGGTATCTACGTGTACATTTTTTGCAGAATTATAAGGTAAATAAAAAGGCGCTCGAATGGATATCATCCAAACGGATACTTGTGTAGTTATAGACAGCAAACTAATATTTCACGATAATGCCATTGAAATCTATTAGGAGGCCTACTGGTAGCCCGGATTTGTATCCTTGAAATCAATCCACTCATCTGACATGAAGTAACTGATATACTCATGTCGGAGAAAATATTAAATTGTTTAATACATTTATAAACAAATGTACCGGTAATAACCTCTTTTGTTTCCTTTAAAATTTATAATTGGCATAGCCGCATGGGATTTCCTTCAACTCAGACGGAAATTGCTTTTTATCATGCATTTTTATCATTTTAAGTTACTAAATAATTACGTTGATAATCTTCGGTCTTAGGTTTGGTGACGCTCCTAGTTAATCTTCCGTCTTAGGTTTTGTCACTCCCGCCGTTCCTGACCGTTACGTGATTGGACGGAAACATAGCTTATTTCTTCTGTCTAGAGCGCGCAGGAATATCTTACAACGCTGACCAATTTTTCAAGCACTTTCATTGATCTACGTGGTGTTGCCAGATGTGCCCAATATTAACATTTTTTTCTGCTCCTTGAACCGCTTTTGGACCACGATTATGGAGTTGATTATATTTGATTATATTCTTTAACGTTAAATTTGAATTAATGTGAGTTTCTTTTCTTTTTTAAATATTATTATGTGTATTGAAAACTATTGTGGTTTTAATTCTTTCATATATTCAGCGATTTGAGGTGACCTGTAATTTGGACACGAATTTTTGATAAATAAATAAATTATCGTTTTTAATTATAATGAAATAAATATTGTCGGAAAAAGGGAGCCTGCCTGTTGTAACATTTGTTTACTGATCGAACGTTAGTGTGTGAGGTTTTAATTATTTTAAATTATGGCCAATAAAAATTTATTACAATAATAATAACTCCGCATTTTATTTATTTACCATAAACAAGAAAAGAAAAAATATATGAAGATATGCATTTATATATTAGGGTGGAGAATTTCGTTACCATGTTTCAAATGACGCTAAAATGTATTAGCAACCCGTCATGCCAAATGTTGTTACCATAAAATATACGAGTAACGCCGGTGTTTGCTTCGTTTCGTGTATAGATTGTAACGTGGACGCGCGCGTCCTGGTCCAAAACTATACTACGTCACTTACATCTGACAAGAGTTTTAAAGATATAGTTTAATAAAATCATTGATTAATATATGGAATGATATTTAAAATTTATTAGTGTTGTATTAAATAAATAACAATGGCTTTTAAATCATATTTTTATTAAAAAACTAACAGTACTCAAACATAGTACTTGAAAAATGTAAATTAAAAAATGTTAAATGTAAGGTCGTGTTTCCTATTCCTGTTTTTTTTTGTTATAGATGTTAAAGACGTCTTGATATCGGTTGTACACGTATCGCGCGATACAATCCTTTTTTGAAGTTACTGAATATAATTTTTTGAGCCCGTTGGTCTGTAGTAACATTTTCAAGAGAATTATTGAATATATGGCTTTTAAATTTGATGAAGATCGATGTTTTTCTAAAATAGTCGTTAATTTGTTGAAACTTTCCTTCACTTCAGTGCTCCATTGTAAGTGATAGGAAAACGGGATCATCAGCATCGCTGCATATTAGATTGGTCGGCTGTTATTGAATCTCTTCTCAAACGCCTCTTTATCATTGAAAACACAAGAATATAATTGAATTCATCTTGTGACTGCGCACGCCCCCATTTTTATCGCAAGACGACGTAGTATTAATAAAAAATGTATTCTATAAAATACGAGTTATATATCCTTTGCATGATAGGGCTTACCACCGCCATCATTTTTGGATCTTTTCTGTGCTCAATAAGGAAATCTTTCGCTTTGACTTCTGAAAGTTTTCGTTCAACTTCTTCATCAATATTTATGCCAGATCTATCACCAAAATTTTATTCACGCCAATTTTCATAAAGATAATAAACACGTCTTTCACTTGGGTGAATCTGAGAATTTTCCAAGTAAACGGGACTTTCTTTTCCATACTTCTCATTTAGAGTCATTTCAAGGCATTGCAGCTGCTGGGCTTGTACCGGAATACAAATATTTCGTCAGTTTCTTCTGAGCTCCGCAAGTAAAAACTTTTGTAGACTGTCTTTGGTAACCATTTTTTCACATTTGAATTAAGTGTTAAATTGTATTTACCACTTTTTCTTCACTAATCATGCAGAAACAATAGAAAACGGCTAATCAATACAATGGCACGTACCAAAAGATGATGCAATGTTTAGAGTAAACACGAAGATATAAATTACCATGGAATAGAAAGAGACGTCAACAAATCAAAATGACGCTAGCATAGAACTGCTCACGTATAGATTGGAATCTAGAGTTCGGCGCGCTTATTCCGATTTATACACGATTAGTGCGTATGCGTACTGGCACTGTATATTATGGAATAAGCTAGTTAATTAGGTCACTACGAAGTATACGCGAGTATTTGCTGTACTACTTTTCTATACATGGGAATGCCTCAAAAAGTGATTTCCAATCTATACGCGATTAGATTCACACCCTTGCGTTCTGGCCTTGTACAAAATGGAAAGACGTCAAATCACCCTCTTGTTTTGACGATAAAAATAAATATGACGCGGATTATTTTAAAAGCATTCAAACTTTAATATAGATTTTTGGAAAGAGTAGATTTTCGTCTACAAAACTAAACCATAATATTACAAATATTTTACTTCCTAAATTTTTCTTTGAAAAATTATACATGTCTCCATCTACGTACGTACGTATGAAACGGTCTTACATAAAGACCGGTCCGTGCAAAAAGGTCTGTAACTACCATGGTCTGTACGTATGTACGTAAAAGGAACGTTGCAGCCCCCAATAACTAGACTTTTTTAATTATCCTTTTTTCTGTCGATCGATTAACTTAAATAATAAATATGACAGAAGATATATGTATATATATATATATATATATACATATATATATATATATATATATATATATATATATATATATATATATATATTTATATAAGACAATTTCTTCGAATTTATTAGGAATTGCAAAATTCAATTAAACAATTGCGTTAGCCTGAAAACAAAGTTTGTTTATTTTAGTACTAGTAGTACACTTAAGAATAATTACACAGTTTAACTTAAATAGTACTATATTCCCTGAAAACAAAGAAACGATATTTAAAGTTTATTACGTAAATTATCAATTCCTAATTTCAAACTAAAAAACCAAATTCCAAACCTAACCTAACCTAACCTAACCAAACAGTCTGAATAACGATGCGAGTTCTGTCAAACAATAAAATCTACTTTGCTGAATAAGTTAGTCGCCAATACTCACAGCACCATCTATGGAGTACATAAGTACACGATCACTGCTTACCGACAGAAGAGCGCTGTACCAATTAAAGAAATATAGTTTCTAAAGTAATTAAAATTAAACCTAAGTTTTGCAATATATTAAACCAAACTAAATTGTCGCTAAGTCTTATTTGTGTTTTTTTTAAGGAAATAGTTTTATTTTTTTTATATCAAATATAAAATACAGTACTTTGAAATAACAAGTACTTAATATTGTACGGATGCAAAAACTATACATGACTATTGCTTATAATCTATTTCAGAATATTAATTACAGTATTTTTATAAACAGTAATAAAATGATTTAATAAGTATTTGAATGGAAGGATACGACTAGATATTTATGATCTTACACTATAAGGTCACACAACAAATATGTTTCTGTACTCGTTTGGGTGAATTAAGTCATTGACTAGCCCAGTCCCGTATAGGTAGCTTATTTTCTTGGTTCTTTGGCAGACCAGGTCAGTAGATGGGTAAATTAAAATTATATTTAATTCAAGTTAGCGCTGGGCTATTGACTGAGACTACCCCAATGTGTCAATTACACATTAGTGATTCTACTGTAGAGAAGGCATTATCATTTAATTTTCCCAAGTTATTTATATCTATAAGGCACTTTCATAGAACATTTTTTTTTAAATTACTTTTAATATCATTTTCTTTCAATTTTTTTACAATTAATAAATCTAGCCTAGATATATATCCATGTAGAAAATTTCTACTAAAATAAATATAAGCACTCAAGTGTGTATTTTTTTCATAATGACATCTGCCAAATTTTGTATGCAAATGTTTTTTTATGTAGGTAATGGTATGAGTTTTGTGATGTGAAAGAGATTCGACTCTGACTTCTTACGACCTTGATACAGGTTCTATAAATTGAATTTGATTTTTTTTAAATAATTTTAAATGGACCAATCTTCATCTCATTTAATTGATATCTGTTCACTTTGTTCCATTCTCTACATATACTATATCCCCTGTATTTAAATTTAATGAGTTCTATTTTTATCAAATATTTGTTTATTGTAGTTATGTGATTTTATTGAATTTTCAAATGCTATTTTCCTATCTCTGATCCATTCAACTTCCAATTTATCTTTTTTTAGTTTGGTTGGCAAAAAAGAAACATCTGTACCATCTAACAGGTATTTTGGTGCAAAACCAGTGACTTTATGACCAGTCACTCAAACCAGAGAGTTATGAGCAATTGTCGTCCATGCCATTTTATTAGTTTTTTAATTTATTTTACATTTTGATTCAGTCTTTCATTTAACCCATTAGAAAACGGGGCATTTACTGCAGTAAATACCATTGGTATTGATTTTTATACAAAAATATTTTGAATTCTTTTTAATTAATTCCCGGATATTGATCAGTGAGAATCATTCCAATTGTATCAGAATCTGTTACGTTATTAATTAGTTTAACAAAATCATTAGCACTTTGTGTTTTTGAGGTAAGAATGTAAGCATATTGTGTAAAGTGGTCTACTAAAAGGTGTAAATATCTTTTTGTTGATCGTGAGCCTCCAAAACCTCTAATTGTGTATATTGAGACTATTTCAAAAGGTTTTGTGGCAAGACCTAAATGTGACATTAGACCATATTTATCTTGTCCTCTCGTTTTATTTTTTATACATGTCTCATAACTTTTACAGTGTCTTAATATTTATCGTTAAATTTATTGCTGTATATAATGGATTAATTTTGTTTTGCATTTGTTTTACACGTATATACTACGTATTTTCATGTATATCTTTAATAAGTTTCTTATTAAAGTCTTCCGATGAAATAATTCTTTCACGATTTCTAAACTTTTTATAGTAAACATTGTATCTTGATGTTAATTTTGATTTATTATTTTGAACCTCTGCATTTTTTTCTTGATCAGTAATAATTTCGTCTAATCTTCTCATGTTAACAATTTTTAATTGCTCATCTGCGACCTCATCTGCTTCCAATACTGGGTTTCTACTTAAACAATCTGCCTTTATATTTTTTCTTCCTAGAGCATATTTTATTTTAAAATCATACTGTGATAAGTAATTTGTTAAATCTCCTAACTCATCATCTACCCTAGACTTAATATTTAAATTTTCTAAAGGTTTATGGTCTGAATATACTGTAAACGATTTACCTATTAGACATTATTGCCAGTATCTTATTGCTTCTTTAATAGATAAGCATTCTAAATAAATTGCCCTTTTTTTCTTTTGGATTTGATTTAAGTTTTTTGAAAAGTATGCCACTGGTTTTTCTTTTCCATTTGGCTCTATTTGCTTTAATACTGCCCCAATACCTTCCAAAGATGCATCTGTATGAATATTTATTGGCAAATTCTGATCAAATATTTCTAAGATTGGCTGTGAGCACAATAATTATTGTATGTCTTCAAAAGATTTTTGACAATCTGCAGACCAAATAAATTTTTGGTTTTTTCTAAGTAAATTATGAAGAGGTTCTAAAATTACCGCACTTTTTGGTATATACTTATGATAGAAGTTAATTTTCCCAAAAATTGTCTTACATTTTTCTGAGTTTTTAGTATTGGAAAATTTTTTATTGAAATTAAATTATCTCGTACTGGCCTTACTGTATTATTTTGTATTATATGACCAAGATATTTAACTGAATCTGTAACAGATGTACATTTTGTAAACTTTAGTCTAAAACCCTCCCTTTTGATAGCTTCTAATAATTGTATTAAATGGTTAATGTGCTTAGAAAAAGTCTTAAAGAATATAAATATATCATCTATGTAGTTTACTGCAAAATCTGTAAGTTTGTACTTTCTTAAAATGTTACCTAGTATCCTTTGAAAAATAGCTGATGATGTCTTCAAACCAAAAGGTAAACATGTCCATTGATAATGTCCCTCCTGTGTTACAAAGGCAGTTTTCTTCCTCTCTTCAATTCGTAGCGGGATTGACCAGGATACTGAATTGATGTCTAGTGTTGTAAAATATGTTGAGTTTCTTGTTTTGATTACTAGTTCATTGATCAATGGGAATGGTTGAGCTTGAGGTACCACTATTTTATTAAGATCTCTGAAAAATACACATAATCTTGATCGTTTGTTATCTTCTTTCTTGAAAGCCAAAGTTACCGGTGCCGCAAATGGACTATAACATCCCTCTAAAAGATTTTTGTCAATTGACTTTGCTATTTGGTTTTCTATCCCCTTTTTTGTCTTCATCCGAACACCTGTAAGGCCTTTTATTACAATATTTGTCCACGAGTAGATCAATATGTGCTTCGTATTCTTTGACCGTGGCAATATAAATTGTGTCAATTATTTTATACATTTCTGACTTTTGTTGAGTATTTAAGTTACTCATATTTATTTTGAAACCTTCTTCCTTGATGAGTTCATTAAAATTTATTGAACACTGATTTGTTTCATTTATCACCTCGTTAGGATTGTTGTTTTTATCATCATCCTTACTCATAGGATTAATCTCTTCTTCTGTTTCTTCTCTTTTTTGAGTGATTTTCAAATTTTCATCTTGAACCAGTTTAAATTGTTTTATGATATCCAGTCCAATTTGAAAATCGTATTTGAATTCTTCTCCACCAATGATACAAACATCGGTTTTTTCTTCTATATCCAAATTTTTATTTCAATAGTTTTTAATACCATTAATTGTGATTAAATTATCATTTTTGAATCATCTTCTCCTTCTTCTTTCAGTCTTATTAATTTGGAATTAATTATAGAAACGTTTGAGCATTCAATAATAGTTTGACTTTAATTAATGGTGTTATTATTCGTTTTTTGTTTCAACATCAATCACTGAATTGTTCACGGCTTTACTACTGTTTCTCTTCTGGTTATATTCTTCTTTCTGTTTAAACCAGCATTTTTTTCTTCCGAATACCTTTATTTAAATTTTCAAAAGTCTTACATGGCTTTATTTTATCAATCTTACCTTTATAATCATTTGTATTTTTTTTTATTCTTACTGAAGTTGGTTTTGTTGGCCATATGTTCCTGCTTTCCAATTTCATTGTAGAGGCTTGCAGTTGATTATACGGTTTCTTTATGTATTTTATCCATTATGTAATCTGGTTACCCCATTACAATAAGATTTATCATTGTTTGGGTTTTGATATGCTTGTTGACCTCTAATAACAGTATTTCCTTTTTTGTGGCGTATTCCAGACTTAGGACCAACCTTTATTTCCATATGTTTGACAAAAGTTAGCTTTCCATACTGACCATTCCGAATTTACTGTTAGTTTTATTAACATATTGCTGTACCAATAAAAGCACTGTTTTTCTAGAAGATGTTTTCAAATCTCAATTTTCTCTTCATCCTGTAGAATCTCGAATATTCCACATTCTCTCTCAAATTCACTAATCCATTGGTTAGCATTCGTTTTTTGTTTTTCCACACACATTTTTTTTTCCGTCCGTTGATCCCAGTACTAAAAATTTAAAACATAGTCTTTACATTTTTCTTGATTTTGTCACTAGAAATGTCGTTTTATAAAACAAATTTCTTCGAATTTATTAGGAATTGCAAAATTAAATTAAACTACCTGAAAACAACGAAACGACGTTTAAAGTTTATTATTTAAATCGTCAATTCCTTTTTTACACCATTCTTTTAATATAACCAAACAGTCTGAATAACAATGCGAGTTCTGTAAACCAATAAAAATCTACTTTACTGACTGAGTTAGTACTATTTCTTTACATATATATATATATATATATATATATATATATATATATATATATATAAACCTGCATTAATTAAAATTGCAAATAATTAAATTATTTCTCATTCCATGTATAATTTGTTCCACGACTATGTCTACATGGAATCTTCTTAAGTAGGAAAAATTATATGTTGGAAAATTTTAATGGTAAAATGAAATGATTATATAACGCGATATTCAAATGCACAAATTCCGTTTATGATATTCCATAATCATAAAATAATTCAACTTTCATTGAAACTTAAACGTATGGAATTATGTTAATAAATTAATATTCCGAATAAAAAATTAACATATTTTCTATTTAAAATGTATTTCTAAAAATAAATACCTCTTGACTGTGAAAGCTTGCTGACACCTTTTAATGAATTTATTATATTTATCAGTAGTACTAAAGGATCGACAATATTCACGCAAAGGTTTTGACCAAATTTTTTCAAACTTTTTCCAAAAGTTTTCTTAATAAATATTTCAAAAAATATTTATTGTTTTGAATTATTTGAAAGGCACAGCTGATTGAAAACTTTTCATACCTATAATTTATTATTTTATGGTTCCCAAATGATATTGTTGCAAAAATTATTACGTTCATGCTGACGTTAAACTCATAATATTTCAAAGACAGATGTAAAATTCCTTATAAAGTTGAGGCCGTAATTTATTTTAATATTAAAAAATTATTCTAGAGTCAACAAAAATAGGAACAAATACCTTACTATGGCGCTTTGACAATTATTACAACGGGACATTGACTGCTGAGCACTTATAAACAACTCCAATTGCAAGCAAAAGCACTTAATAGCAATATAGTTTCATCCTTATAAACTTTTTCTCCTAGGATCATCCTCATGTCTGCTATCAAATTCGTCATTCTCAAACACATTAATAATTACTTGTCAATGTACAAATTGACATATTTGAGGGTGGAATGTAAAATGAAAAATCCTTATAACGTCGTTATATCCGTTTATCAGCCTATCAATCGGTCACAATCTCTACATTTATGAGCATATTGGAATCTTGGATAAAAATATTTCATATTGAGACTTTAATTAATAGGTAATCGCTAGCAATATGGTACCATCCTATGTAAAATGGAGGCGAAAACCATGTTTCGTATATTCCAACATGAGTTAGATACGAAAAATTATTTTCGTTGGATAGGTCGTTTAATATAAAATTAAAATTTCATATGCCCTTTTTCCTTTGTAAACCCGTTCATGAAATATTGCTAGCATTCCTATAAAACATTCAAATAAGGTTATTCCGGTTATTTTACAATAATAACTTAAAAATGTAAAACACTGTGGCTTATTGTATTTTACAGTATTACAGACGATGTAACAGTTGTTGCATATAAGCTGAAAGACAAATATTTACTTAGTTACAATAAAATTATATACAATTAATTCGTTTTTAGAAATATTATTTTTTGTTAGCACTTGAAGCTAAATGATGTTGATTTTAATTTACATACGATCTCGAGCTTCAGTTTTCAATACTTGAATTAACACACAATAGTTCAAATACATCTCAAATTTATGTATACTAGGCGAAAAAAGAAACATTTTAGTCCGTATTTTAGGGTATAATGAATTGTTATAATGACCTATCTTATCGACTTAAATAAAGAGGAAATACAATCCAATGTTGGATCTATTTTGGTCACATACAAAATAATAAATTTTTGATAATATTTTTGCCTGAAAGTCAACGCAGTTATATATATATGTATATATATATATATATATATATATATATATATATATATATATATAATATATTTAATATATATAGTGTCTGGAAATCATATTCTAATGAGTCTACCTGGCGAATAAGATTTCACAAAAGACTAGGTTTGGTAACCTCGAATGTTGATGTTCTGTAAATTTTGCACTCTAAATTTCTATAAATCGAAAATAGTTTTCTTTATTTCATTCTATTAATTAAAATTTTAAAACCTCCATACAAGACACTTTTTTCAATTAATCCACCAAGTGTGTCTAACACTTCAGGTTATTATATTTAATAAAATTACTTACGTATGGAAACGAAAATGTAACTGTCAGAAAAGAACACGCAGATCCTAGAACAGTAGCAGCATTCGAAAAATTCAAAAAACTAATTGATAAAGTCTTAATACTTCAATTTGAAGTATATATATTTTTGAAGACTCTGAAATGATATTTTATGAGTTTTATGCATCTTTCTGAAAAGTTTTACAAAAATTATCACAATCTTAAAATTACAAAAATGAAAGAGTTTAAACTATTGTTTCATGTATGTACTTAATTTAAATAAATAACTTTATTTCTTGTAACCAAATCCCACTATATACACATAAATTTAAATTCAAACTTCATTCATTTTATGGTAATTAAAACTCTGCCGAAAAAGTATCTAAGTGCGTTGCAATAAAAAATAACCCTTGTTGCAAGCTTACGGCGATAATGAACTTTTGAAATATGAGCTAAATGCTGACGTTTAAAATGATTTCATTTTATATTTCACTTATATATTTTAAGTTTTGACCCGCAATGAACTTTTAAAGGTTTGACCTTCATATTAAAAAATATTGAGTATAATATTGAGTAGGCCAGCGTAGGCTATTATTAAACGAAGCTAAAAAATTATGTAATTTTGACCTTTGACACAACACTTTAACCCTAAAGCTGATAATGTAATAAATGATATTAAAAATGCCTCCACTTATTTTGGTCACAAAAAATGTCAACATATAATTAAACAAATTCAGAAATAGATAGGATATATCATTAATCTTATTAACACTTTCTATAATTTTGTTTTAGTATTAAAAATAGATGGATATCAAATCATATACTTTTACCAAAATAACAAAGAAATGAATTTTTTGAAAATACTTTGCTATGCAAGTGGATGAAAAAATATAGTTTATTTAGACCTGATCATATATTTTAATATGGATATTTATCTACTTTTTCTACGTAAATTTAGCTGGTAAAGCTCAAAAATTTGATGTAAACCGATCCTAAATTTAGACAGCACAAAAGCGCATAGGGAAAGTGGTGGCCATTTCCCTATGCCCTAAGTTTAAATCTTAACCACGACAAGCAAGTTTCTATTTGATACCCTTTGAAAGAAACCCGTTTTTTCCTTTTGTTTTTTCTTATGCCTCTAAAATATATATTGGATAGAGAAAACAATAATTCAAATAAATAAATTAATGTAATAGAAATGCTAAACACCTTTAAATACTTAAATTTGTATACGAAACCACTTTACCCCTACTTCTATTTTGTTTAAATAGTTTTTTTTATTATATGAAGAAATAATTCATTAATATTATTAAATTCTAATAACAATCATGCAGAATATACATTAATATTTACATTTTATAAGAGACTTTATATTATTTTTTTAAATCTTTAAAATCTAAGGATAAGTAAGGGCCGAAACTGCGAATGCATAATCAGTTTTTGGTTAAAATTACCAATTATTTCATTAGTAATATTATATTTTAATACCAATATTGTATCAATTTTATATTATAAATACTGGCTTTTACTCCGGACTCCACCCCCATAAATTATCGATAAAGATGATGAGATTTATCCCGAACCCAAGATGACTATAGCTGTAGCCTT
The DNA here is from genome assembly GCA_039881145.1 of Druceiella hillmani. Classification (NCBI taxonomy): domain Eukaryota; kingdom Metazoa; phylum Arthropoda; class Insecta; order Lepidoptera; family Hepialidae; genus Druceiella; species Druceiella hillmani. The sequence goes on along the minus strand of JAYKKI010000047.1, from coordinate 17,663,675 downwards.
CCCATATAGGCTTTCCATAAATAATGTTGGTTGTTTTGCCGTGTTCGATTAAATATAAATGTTTTGGGCTCGCCAGATGCAATCAATACTAAGTGTATTGCTATATAGACGTCGCGCCTTCGATTGTATATTGTAATACTAACTTTTTCGTTGAAAGCAAAAAATCCCAGGTTTCATCCTAAAAAGATTATACTACTTCTTTACAAAAAACTGTTATTGGGTAATGAACATCAATTTCCGTTGTATTAGTACAAAGCGGCAAGTAACAACCTATGAGCTACTCATTGACAGGTGACAGTAGGGATGATATCCTAATCTCAAGGAAGTACTTTAATAACTACCATTGAAAATAATATGATAAACCATTACATATAATCATACATGTAATAAACAGTTGTATTAAGTACTAATTAGAAAAAAGCAGACACTAAACTAATGTTCGGGTACTGTATTTAATTTTATACGTAACATATAAACTACTGACGACTCATATTACTTTTCATCTCGACACAGAAGGAGAAAAGTATTCGTGGCAAAACTTCATTAAGCAACAACATACGAAACAAGATATGATATGGTCGTCGTCTTATTATTAACTTCCCTTTCCGTATTTTTTGCTCTGGTAATGACTACCTACTTTCACTTTGCTTCGCAAAATTTGTTACATACTTAGATATTATTTTCGCGGAAAAACACGCTAGTAACTTTGTGATCACATTGCAAATACAATTATACCTTGAATAGGAAAATAATTCAACACGACATAAGGTACTAAAATGAGAAAAAATTTAGAAAAAGAACTTTTTAATTGGTGTAATTTAATTTTCGCTTACGTTTATGGAGTAAAAACAAATATTTATTTATTTATCTACTTTAATGTATCTAATTGATATATATGACGGACTTATTGCTACGGGAGAAATCCCCTAACACTGGTCCAGCTCCGCGAGCGGCCGAGAATCAAACCTGGGTCCCCTTGGTGCGTCGCGCCATCAAAGTATGCCTTGCAATCAACCCAACACACCATGGCGATGACATATATGACAATATATTTATTTATGCCGGTTTTATATATATATATATATATATATATATATATATATATATATATATATAGATACACACACACACTCACACACATATGCGTGTGTGTGTGTAGCGAAATATTTAATAACATTTTCAAATTGTAGACAGAATGAATGAGGAATATTTTTATGAAAATCACCTAGATGATAAAACTTGCTGCATGTTATTGATGTATATCAAATTTAAGATGAAAACTGTGCAATCATGTATGATAATTAAAACATAACCAAAAACACTCGCCTATATAACACTTTCAATTTAATATTGAAGTTTGAGCTTTGCAAGTTATTCACATTTCTTAGATATTCCGGAATATCCTATAATATATAATATAGTTTCTTACGACTGGGAGTGGAACAGAGAGTAATCAAACTTTGCAGGTAGCCATGTTTTGGCATTAGATATAGAAAGTTTGTGATAATAGACTATTGCGCATATATTTTTTAATTAATCTTATCACTAGGGCAGATAACAGCTGATAACATATTGCACATTCGTGGCTCTACTTAGTTTATAATAAAGTTGTATTTTTCCCGACTTCGCCCGACTTGAAATTGGTACAGATTTCAATTAGGCCAGTTATTTACTGTTCAGGTAAGTATTTATATCAAACGTGATTTGTTAGACACGAGTTTTGATATTTGTTTTGGCGCAGTGCTGTACCCTGCGCGACTTTTTCGATGGTACTCCGTTTAACGTAATAATTAACGCGTGAATGTGGCGAGACAAATGGAAAATATCTTACTGCCTTTAAAATTTAAATAAAAAGCTTTTAACTATATTGGAAATGATTGATAAATTTTGATGATTTGTCAATGAGTGTCAAAATCAACGATTTTTGGAGGTCCATATCCCAAAATATAATAATTATATGCGTGAAATTATTAGTAATTTTGTCCATTTTATTACATCAGTAAAACGTTACGGATTTCAATTATTACTTGTATATACAGCGGACCAAAATTGGCCTAAAATAGTTCGTGTAAACAGAGCACGACGTGCTCATGACGGGTTTTGCAAAAGTTTGGCCAGCGGGTTACCGTGCGCTTTCATAGAATTCGAGCAGTTTTTTTATTTAACGTACAAGTGGTTGTTATCTATGTTAATAACTGACTTGATTAATGTGAACGCGGAAATATTAATCTTCTGATCATTCCTTTTTTTAACTTTTAACTCCTTTAATTATTTTCTTTTTTTACTTTTTTTGTCGAAAGTTATCTATATTATTCGAGTTTTACAAATTTAGAAATTTTATACTATCTATTTACAAGAAAAACATAGTCTAAACAAATTAATAAACGTCGTTTATCAAATAGAAACGTTGATATCTGTTGATTTTAAAATATATCCAATAAATAGGTGTCTCGTAAGTAATGAAGAATCCATCAATTATACACAAAAGTATTGGGTTTTATCAGCAAATGAAATTTAACCTCTAATGAATATACTATACACGATTTTTGAGGAGGTTGGGTTTTTTTTATTTTTCCAAAATAGACAAATATAGCTACATTTTTAGATGATAGATTTAAAAAAAATTCAGTTACTTTTTGTGTAATATTTCTAATTAGTTGTACCAGAAAACACTATATGTACCAGGAGTTGGAATATTTGATGGATTACTACTAATTTTATTATACCTTAAAGTTAAAATTTGCGTATTATTCAACTTTTTCTCTGAACCTGATCTCTGTAGTATAAAACATGGAATCAAGTACTGGGTAACTAACTAATTTGTAAATAGCTAATTCGGCAGAATTTAAAAAGGTTTACTTACTTATGTTTTTAGTTACTAACTTATGTTTTTCCATTCAGGGAAAAAATGTACTCGAGATTGCTATCGATATTTCGATGCAGCTTGAAAACGTACTGCTAAAGCTAAGGTAGTTCATGAGTCTGTAAAATGATGAGTAATTCATACATTGCTCTGCACGAGATTACTTATAAACTCCACTAGGATTTTGAACTGTTTTATATAAGTGTCGCATAAAACACAAATTTAGTCCGGGTACTTCCTCAACTAATGAATGCGTTCGTACTGCATAACATTTGTTAAATAGTCTTTTATTAGACAGTGCAGTGTTCATTCGAACATGTGACCCTCGGTTCGAATACCTTATATGATTTTTAGTAGTATTTTTTATTTATTTTTTAAATTTTTTTTTAATCTCTTACGCATTAATTATTTAAACAAAATTAAATTTTAACCAATGGACGTAGAATTAAAATTATTTCATGGAAAATAGATATTTTTTAAAAATGTTTTATTTGTCTTAATGGGAAAAAATAGATTTCTTATGATCTTAAAATCTTTACTAGTTTAATTTTAAAGTAAGTGACTATACAGGACTTCATCCATTTTTTCACACAAAAACTCAAACTCTGAGAAAGGAATTTAATAAAACAAAATGTTTAAACATCTAATGTTAAAAAAATAGTGTAGTAATCTTTTAATATATGTTTAATAACATAAATATTAAGAACGATGGTGACAGTCATATGAAGGTATCTGAATATCATGGAATATGATCGTCATCGCCTACAGATGTTTATTCCAGTACATTATATAAATTTCTGTTAAATTAAAGGGATTATTTATCGAGTGTCTGCCTGTTAGCAAAACGAACTGTTCTTTATAATTATACTAATATTATCGACATTTTGCGATGTGTTGCACAAGATCAATTATATTATGTATAATTGTAAAAATCTCGAACGAAGTTCTAAAATGCGAGTACGCAGTTTCTGATTCTACTGACATGGAAACCTATTAAATCCAGATATCTAGAGTCATTATAGTCAATTGTGATTGAATATATCTCAACTAATTATATAACATTTCAACGCAGTATGAAAAGTTATACACCGTAGTTAAAACTGTCAAACGCCTTGAAAAAATGCAAATAAAAAAATTAATCAAATAACTTATCCATACAAAATCTAAGCGGGAATTAAGTATACATATCAATTAAATATTCGTACTATTTATATACACAAACACACATACGTACGTACATATATGGTATAGGATATAATAAAAATTGTTGATGCTCTAAAAGCCACGTTTTCCATTCAATCGAGACTGAACAAAAAACATCCGTTCCATAGATGGAAAGTTCGTCCGCATTTTGAAAACTTTTGAGCTCGTAAACAATACGCTTGGAAATTGCAAATCACGCCTATATGCTACTCAATCTGGAATCGGTCAAGGTAGTAATTTAAGTTCACTTCTATTTCTCATCTGTTCTTTCAGTTTGCTGATTATTTAAAAGCCTTCTTAGATGTTAATAACCGACCTAGTGAACTGTACTAACGTGACTCAGTATTCCAATGGAGTTTTAGCGACAAACTGGGTTTGAATATGAGCATATGTGCAATGATGACATGTAAACGGGAGTATATCTCCCGTTTATATGTCCGCCTTGTGCATAGCCATAGACAGGGCGGAACTGCACTCGAAAGTGTATCAAGTGTGCAGGATCTCGGTCTAATTATAGATAATCATCTAATATTTCACAGTCATATCGTCAAAACCTGTCAGAAAACCAACATAGTACTAGATTTGTCATATGATATTCTCAATATTTTCATGACATCGAATGCATCGTTACTTTATTTAACTCCTTATTCCGTTGTATGCTTGAAATGAATGCATTCATATTGTTTCTTTATAAAAATATTAAAAAATTCGAACTCGTTCTTATATTACAAAATTTAGGAGTTTTGTCATTATTTATTCTTCTCAGATTTTTAATGGGTATGAGCCGATGTAATTCCCTTCTCAACTCCGACAGGAATTGCTTTTGATAGTATATATTTTTTTTAATTATCAAATTATTGCGTTAATAATCCCTCGATCTTGAGTCTACTCACGTTTTATGCTCCTGGCTGCTACATTAGTGGACGATGCCTTAGTTTATTTCACCAACGCAGAGAACACACGAATATCCTATTTCAGTAGCTATACAGTAGCGTAGCAAGATGTATCCAGCCTAAATATTTTCCTGGTCCATCGGCCATCTCAAAAATGGGGTGGTGGAGTTACTTTGTAGTTCAAGATTGACCACTAAATAATATTTATTTTATATTTATGTGCGTTTCTATCTTATTCCTTATTGTTACTACTTCTTTGTCTTATTCGTTATTGTTTTGTAACCATTTGTTTTTATATTTTTCCATATGCCTTGCGCTTTCAGTAAACATATGAGTTGCTCATGGGGTTTTCAAGAAATAAATAACATAAAAACAGCGATTGTTCAAAAGAAGAAAAATCACTAACAATTTATGTTTAAAAACATTATTATTTTATTCCGTTGAAAAGAACTTTGAAAATTGTATAATTTGCGTTTTAATAACAAAATTTTCCCCAATTAATTGGTAAAAAAATTTTTTTTCGCTGTAGCTCTTGTACTATAAAATGTCATGCTGTAGCTCTTATTTCACAAAACATTAGTTCAACCAAGTAGTGTCAAGTAAATTCTTCGCCAGGTTTTAAAATCATATACACTTTGTAATGGATTTTTTTTCCAATTGGACATTATTTGAATTAACAAATATTTTAAAGGCATCATCTTCAAAATATATAAGATTGATGTTAAAATTTACAATTATACGAGGGAAGTATAGTTTTACTATGACTTGGTTTTTTGAGTTTCATACCTACAAACATTAACTTCATAGCTTTGAAAATTTGTAGCATCATATCTATAGAATAGTAATAATATTTAGCGAAGGCCCAATATATTTTACCTATTTAGGAGTAAGACAAAAATAGCAAATTATATATTGTGACCATAATCTCCCTTCTCGAAAAGTTCTTATGGACTTAACATTTTGAATGTTAATGTTTTTATTTTTCACACTACCATTATTGAAAGGATATTTCACTATTATATAAAAATTATCAACACTTATTTTTATCATTTAGTTTGAAATGCAAATCTCATTACAAATTTTATTTTCGTCAACTAGTTTGAAATAATATTACATTAGTTAATATTTTTGATACAAAACCACTTCTTTTGGAAGATAAATTCGTAAGATAAATATACCTTAATCGATCACATTATTAAGAAGTTCACACGTGTTTGGATATTTTGAAGAAGTTATTTAGAGACATTCTTTCTGTATTGTTTTAATAAACCACTGTAATATTTATAAGTTTATTATCAGAATGTTATAAAGTCCAATGTCAAAAAAAACTATTTATCTCAGAATATAAAAGCATGATCATTAGAAAGCTTGTGCTTTCGGTTTTATGACTATCGTTAAAAGTGGTAAAACCACAGTATATAAAAATGTGGTACTTGCAATGAGAATGTACTTATTTCTCTTCCAATAAACGTACATATTTCTCTCCAATAAACGTAATGAATAATTGTACTTATTTCAATTCCAATAAACGTAATGAATAAGTCACTAATATACCATAAGTTTGTATAATTTATTGAATTTTCAGGATAATTAATTCAATACACTGTGCCGATAAAGATTTAAACTCTACACGTGTAATTTACATACATCATTACATCAATATTGCAAACATTTATTGACTTCATTCACGGAGGAGTGAAACTCATTTATTAAAAATAGAGTTGCAAGGAGTGACCACTTAACGTAACTAGGCAAAAGTTAATTGAAAACAGTAATGAGAAATAACGTTTCAGGTAGCCTACCGTAGGAATGAGTGACTTAATTAATAAACACGGTACAGAGACATCTCATAGAAAATTTATTGAAACTTGACAGAAATACACTCCGGCCATTACTCAAAATTGAGCAATTATTCATATTAAGTAAAAAGTCGCTAGCTGTACTGTATTTAGAAATGATGTCAATGATATATTATAGACCTATGTTATTAACTACGTCACTGGCCACTGAAAATGTTTTCCTATTGCCAATAAGTGTTACACCTACAACGGTAGCGCGATATTCCAACTCGAGATTTTTTTTTATTAACAGAGTTAAAAATATTCAATGCCTATAAAAATCTTATATAAAATAAATTTCATTGAACTGTATAAATTACTGATGAAATAATGTTTATCGACCTCCTAAAATAACTTAATTGCGAAACCAAAAATAGTTTCAAAAACGAACGTTAAATGTAATATTATAATTGTATCAGAACATCACGATAAAATAAAGGGAACATTAATTTTAACTTTCAGGTAAACATTTCAATGCCTTGAAAAAATCAAAAAGTCTTTAACTGTTTAATTTACTGACGCAATACTGTTTATAGCCTAGAGAAAAAGAGTAAAAAATGTTGTCACATTATTTTTCGAATTTTTCCTAAAAAAATTTGAGGATGTTTATATGGGTTTATCGTCAATTGTTTCGAATATCTTAAAATGAAGAAAATATTTTGAAATACTTTCTTCAAAATTAAAGAATCTAAATTATATATATGTATACATACACATATATACATATACACACATATATATACATATATATATATATATATATATATATATATACATATATATATATATATATATATATATATATATATATATATAAATTAGTGAAGTTGTGACAATAAATTTTATTTTTAAATTTGAATTGAAATCAAACAAACTTTATTTCAGAGGAGAGAATTGTAGAGAAACCCAAGGGAATGTGTAATGGGCGGTTATGCCCAAAATTATGTATAACGGTTTCGTTCATTACAAATAGGCTAAATAATAAATGGGACATGGTCGACTCGTGGTAAGTTAAGCTGTATCATTTTATTTGAAACGAAACTTCTTACGGCGCAGTGGTGAATCAGACTCAATCAGAAATCAGATCAGAAATTAAATCAGATCAGACATTTTTGATGTGTGGAATTTCTTAAACCGCGGCGTAAAACAACAAACTTCGTGTCAGACTAAAGAATTAAGGCTTCAAAAGTTAACTAAGGATAACGTTCGTTTTACGCAAAGTGCACGTCTTCAATGTGTACCTAAAAGTATAATATGAATAACTTTTATAATTATAGGACTAGTAAGTATATATTGAAATGCATACAATATATTTAATAACTGTGACTTGAATAAATATTAAATAGTGAAATAATAAAAAAAAGAATTTCACAGTTTTGGTATCCAACTTTGGAACTTTAACAGTTTTGGTATCCACTTACTCTTTGTAATGGGATTCATATTTTTATTATCATTTCATTACAACTATGATACTTATAAAAAACTAAAGACTTTATCATTATTATTAAGGATTGTCTCGAATGCTAATTAAGAATTTGTACTCCTAACTTATTGTAGAAGGTTAATGCGAAACGAATCGCTAAATAAGATTGATAATTAAATTTCTCTATTTTAAAGTTAGAAAAAATAATTTATTTTTTTTAATTTGTACATCCAATTATGACAGGTTAGTTGGATAATTATAGTTTGATAAAGATTATGGAATATTAAGTTAATATTTCAAACTATCATTGCAATAATGTCATTCTAACGATTAGTAATTTCGCCCACCAAAAAATTACTTAGGCACTTAAAAAAAATATTGTGATATCACGATAATGGAAATGAAATATTTTTGAAGTTATACTTCTTTAGGCGCGTTATGAAAAAATGATGAGAGTGAAATTTTAAGATTCGTCACACAAAAGTTACAGTATGAAGTTGCAGCGGTTGCAGTCTCGAAACAAAAGCTATTGGCACCATCGTCGCCTCTGTTCACTGTTTTCATATTCATAGTATTTATCCACATGTTTCTAGTGTCTACATTCACACACGTGTTTTAGTTTCATATAAGTGCGATTTATATATGTGCTGATAAATTATATTCAGTAGTGATTTAAATTCAATATTTTGATTAATATATTTACTATTCGTAAATATTAGTGAAAAAATTGTGTTTATAGACTTTTTCAAGTGTTCCAATATTATTGAGGTTATCTATCCGTATGTATTATTTAATGATGAATTTCAAAGAAGTATAACTTCTCACGCGCGTACATAAGTACACGCACCCTTTTTTATTTCGCTAACTATGTCTAACTAAGTAAATTAATAAACATATCTTTGTCCACATAATACGTGTATAACGAATGCATCTCTTTCGCATAATAAAGTAGACCTAATTAAATCTGTAAATTTGTTTCTTTCCTATAGTATACGAACCTATTCCTTCTAAAAATAAAACCTGAATAATTTTAGCACACATTGTGTATTTGCATAGTATATTTGTATTTAAATAATTAATGCTTACAATCTTGTCTACACTGACATGTACGAGTTAATTTTTTTTCAACCACTCTAAATAAAAAAATAAATGGGCTAACTAGTAGTTTTTCACCGAAAATATAATATTAACAAGCTCCAATAACCTTTTAAATTATATATATATATATATATATATATATATATATATATATATATATTTCATTATTTAACAAGAATAAAATCTCTTCATAATCTTTTGAAAATAAGTCAAAATAAGGTTCAAATTTAAATAAGTTCTTCTACAAAGTTCTGGTTTATTCATATCCTTTTGTACATCGGAGCCGTCGGAATATAAATAACCACCTCAAGAAGTAAGCATATTTGGTAGTTTGTATTATTAAGTTTTAAGTTCCAACATCAGGTTACTTGCGAGAAACCAGTGCATAATATGGTAACACTTCTGCTGCTTGCCCACACTAACAGGAAACGGCACAAGAATATGGGTAAAAGAAAAAATAATATTAATTTAGAATATTTAAAATATGATGTATATATCGTTTAGCACAAGGATTCTAATTATTAGAACGTGAAATGTTTTTGATATTTTTATTTACTGCATTTCATCGAAATATAAAAGAAATATTTTACTAATTTAAATAAAAATGCATGGGTTATTTTTCTAGGTTTATTAAATTGTATGCTTCAAGCTATTCTCTTGATTTTAAATGTTACTTCATGTGTTATGAACATCATCAAGGTTATACAATTTCTGTCGTATTTTCAAACACATCGCAAATCGTCGGACAAATTGAATTTTACTGACATCATTATTGATTACTTTGGGACGATGTTAGCAATTCCATCCACTCTACAAGCCCCTTCAAGTAGAGTGGCGCTATTACGGACGAGTTGTTGCTTCCATTATATTATCAAGTGGGGTTGAAGCCCCATTTAGCTGTAGCTTGCTGTGGGTGAATTATATTTCCTAACGAAACATAAAATATATTCAACATTTTTATCAAATTTCCTTCAACGTATAGCATTTCTATTATACAGACAATAATTTTATTTTAAATATCAAAATATACGTATAGCTAACATATACGATAGAATTAAGGGCAGAAATATTGTTGAGATAAACATATTGTTTAATTAAATTTTAAATTTAAATGCATAAAAATATTAATAAGCAAGTTAACGATAAGTTAATATGAAGTACCCGCCTTCGATAATTTTCCCTTATTTCGAAATGAAAAGTTTACGCTGAAACATCTTTGAAAAAAATACGATATTAACGCAATTACTGTAAAAGGTGATTGAGGATTTTGATTCAAAATAATTTCGTAATCTTTTACAGGTTGTTTACGGGTTGGTATTAAGATTATCTTTTAGTAAATCTTAAATATATGTCAGTTCAAAGAATGTACTTTATTTCGATACGTTTAGTGAATATGCTTAACTATTTATGCTTAATTTATTTATTTTATTTTGATAAGTTATCATATGTGAATATGATAACTTATCAAAATAAAATAAATTTGTAGATGAATCAAAATTTTCAATAATTTACATTGTACATTTTAATAACACGCGATTTAAGAATCAAATTTATTTTCTAAAATATTTGTGCTACCATTATTATTTAAGTCGTTTGCAACTTAATTAATTTAAAATTGACTAAACCAATTTTCCAAATGTCCTCCTTAATAAAATTATCACATATTGTAATATTCAGTTTCACGTGAAATAAAATTGAGAAGTTCTTGTTTTGGCTCATGGCAAGTTCCCAAGTATAACACGCGTCAGTGCAACATTACGCGGAACCATAAATCTTTTATATAAAAACATTTTTACAAAAATTAGCCACCTTCAAATTACCACCGGTAACATGAAGTCGGCTATTTTTTTTTAAATGCAATAAGTCCAATGAAAAGTATAAAGTAATGAAAATACGTACTCAGGTAGAACTTTTGCGGTGTAATGTGGTCTCCAATCATAAATTACAATTTGAAAATAAAGCAAAAAACTCGCTTTTGTAGCATTATGAATTAAAATGTAAAAAATATGTTTAAATATAAAGATTTTGGTCAAGAGCGAAAGGATGCCCTTGATGACAAAAAATTAAATTGGTATAGAAAAGAGTAGTGTGCCGAGAGCTTATATTTCCGCAATTACTTCTCCTTTACAAATAGCTAGCGATGAAAAAAATTATGACCGCTGATATCAAGTACCACAGGTTTTTTTAAATCAAAATTAATTTTTGTCATCAGACATCCTTTCAAGAGCGAAACTATGTCTGATGACAAAATCGATGACGAAACTGGAATCTTTGTATTCATATTACTACAAAAATGTGTTTTTTAGTTTTCCATTGTCAAGGCTTAGAAGGTGGAATACGAAGTTCAGTGTTAGTATCTGCTTGAGACTCAAAATACAAATAAAATCTCTAGTATCACCATTTAAGAAGATAGTACTGCTGCATCAGAAGGACTGACGTGTTGTAACCCAGACTTCAATGTCAGAGTTTTTTCGTGAGATCTACAATACTGATTTAAAAAAGCTGATCCTCATGTCTCATGATTTAAGTAAGCTATATCACAGTATCAAGACTGAGAAGTTGAAACTGTGAGTTCAATAGCAGGACTTCTACTTGAGATCCAAAATATTAATTAAAAAGAGCAGATTTTGAAATCTCTGATATAAACAGGCAGTACACCTGCAGCGTCAATATTTAGAGATAAAAGATTTAAATTATATTGTATATTTCGATGTGTGCAACTCGATCACGGTGCCCGTGCCGCTCAATTTTGTGTAATTCTAAGGTATATCTAATTTCCACAGTCTCACCAAAATTTTCATGGAACCATACTTGAAAAATATCCGAGATATAAGGAAAAAGAAAAAGTTACAAACGAATAGAGAACCTCCTGCTTTTTTTTAAGTCTGTTAAAAAAGATATTTCTGAAAAAGTCTGTTAATAATAAGCAAAAATTTGCATTGAGTACAATGTAAATAAAATACACTTGTATTCAAAATTATTTAGAGATGTTATTTATAGAACTACGTTACAAAATCGCTAATCTTTCTAAAAATATTTAGATTTAAATGATTATTTTTAACACTTTATAAACCTTTTACATATACTCATTAATGTGCATACAAAGAGCATATTTTTTCTTCTTTCTCAGAGCATAAAGTAGTTTTTCCATTACTTTATGAGTTTTATCAGATAAAGCGAACTTATCCTGTTGTTTCAATACAGATTTTTCAATATTTTAAAATGTTCTACATGAGTCATTTGTATCATAAGAATAAAGCCTTGAAATTACAACCGAAATTTTCTCTCACAGGTTTTTTTAAGTATGTATTTATCCCTCAGTTAAAGACTCATTCCTATACCCAAATACGCCATTTTGTTACGATGTTTCTACCAAAGATTTTATTTCGATGATACTGCACACGTTAGAGTGAATAAATGCTAGTACTCAACTTAAATTTAACCTTCACCTGTAACTGTGTCTTGTCTCTTTGCCTTCAATCTTCACATTGTTGTTACTCAGAGATATTTGACTGCCGCGCTTTTTCAATGCCTTCATAACATTGAAAGTTACAGGACCCATCTGCTGGTGCCATAAAAAGGATAATTAGTGTTTTCTAATATGTTTGATTGAATAGAGTTAATTTCAGTGTATATATGTTATTAACAAGTTCTGCTGTCACCACTTTCATATTATGAAGTTGATTGATGCCCCTGAATAGATGTACCATCCTTTCGTTACTACGTGCAGCTAAAAACCTGACTGTAAATGATCAACCCCACTTTGCCCTTATTTTTATATCAGTGATATTTTCATTCTGTATTTACTACATTCGGTATCATATACGCGTTCAAAACGATGTAGAATGTATCCGGAGCGAGCCCCAGAGCGAATAATTCCAGGCGGCAGGAAGGAAGCCTTCCCGTTCCCCAATCGCTCATTCGCTGTCACTGACTCTTAATTTAACCATATACAATTTTGATGCATTGTGTAAATTATTTCAATATGTAGCGTCAATTTGAATCAAAAAGGATTCTTTCTCTAAGCGGTAATATCTGGATTTTTTAAATTTTAATTAAAAATAAAAATTTACTTCATTCAGTATTGCAAGGACTTTTATTTCTATATTTAAAAAAAACTGGTAAATCTAGACACAATGTAGTAAAGATAAAAAATATTGACAATAAATTACTTAACTCAGTAGGTAAATAGCCAAAACATTGTAAGGAAAACAATATTGCAAATATATTTTATCGTCGTTCTAACACAGAAATATTTACAACAAATGTACATTTTTAATAGTATTTAATACCTGATAGATTGTAAATTATACGACTAATTAAATTTATAAGTAATTTTAATTTTACATCAATGCGTTTGGTACTTTCAAACTAATTAAATATTTTAAGCAAAAGTTATAAACTTCGTTAATTCGAAGCATGTGGTATCTATTTTAAACTTAATTGCTAGTACAGTTATTTTTTTCAACGGTTTCGTTAACATAAATACACTTGCATCAGAATTATAACCATAATATAACCATAACTAAAAATATAACTAACAAAAAGACATATTTGCGGCGATTAAAAAAGATAATCCCACTTAAATTTTATGGAGGAGATAAAAAGAATTTTCTTGGAGACTTTATGTAAATCGAATGGTGCACTCGGGATGTCACTATGAGTAAACATTGCGACATCTCTTATCTAATTTGGTTTATTATTGACAAAAAGTGAGCCAGAAAATATTCACTTAAATCCGGTAAAATCGCAGGAACACAATTGACATTGAAATATTTATTAAATATTTTTGGAAATAGTTTTAGAATAAAATGTTTAGAATTATCCATGTCAACTAATGAAATATCTTTGAAAGAAAAATATTGATTATCTATATACAATACATGTCCTTTGAAAATATGAAAGATATAAATTCATATTAATTAACTAAGATATAATTAATAAACATGTTTGCACATAAATTTTTAATTTTTTTTTCATTTTTCCTTGCTTACAAGTTGCAAATTACATCGCCGTGTTTTTTAACACTACACATTCAAATTCCATAACGCATTGTATGGTTGACAAATAATTATGTAATTAATAATTATTCAAACACGGAGGCTGTTTTATAAATCATTATTTCAATAAAAGTTTCATTGAAGATAATATCTATTTGACAAAATCTTTACGATGAATTTATGTTTCAATAACTTAATTTAGAAAAATTTGAACAAGTTTGAAATTTGTTTCTTTTATTGTACTAAATATATATCGACAGTGAACCAAATAAAACAATATTTCACCACAAAAATCTTTGACACCAAGACGACTATTCTCAAACACCAATTAAACCGTTTATAAATTAAGAAACTTAAAAAATTTAGAAATTTACAACTACCTTTTCACACTCTATATGGTATTTACAAGCACCCTCCCATATTGGTACCGAACTACTGACTTCCGCCTTTCATAGACGATAATCACAGTAGGTAAAATTATCATAAATATTATTTTCTGGTCTGGTCAATAGTAGGATATTCGACTAATTTTTTTTCATTACCAAAATCATAATTTCAAAAGACAATCTGACGAAGAGTGATTAAGAACTAAGAGATTGACTGATCCTTCTTAAGGTTTAAAGGTAATGCTTAAAAGTCGTTATTGCAATATCTCGACATTAATAGCTGAGGTTAGGTTAACTTTGCCATATAATCTCTATTTCTAATACGATATAATTAGTCTATACCCTTTGTCCTTCAAATATAACGTTATATTTCCAAATATTATTGCAAATGTTGCATAAGAAAAAACGACAGGTTCGAATATTTGGTTGAGAGGATAGATCATATTACAGAATAATAAAGCTGACAAATATATGACAGAAAGTTTTTGATAGAGATCTAATAGCTAAGTTCTTGTATCGATAATAACATTCTTGATATATAATTTTTAATTTGATGTTCAGATAGAAGTGCGCCGCTTATTCAGAAGGTTTACGAGTTTTGTATCTTATAATAAATCTTGTTTACGAGTCTTGTGAAATATATATATATATATATATATATATATATATATATACAAAAACTGCACCGCACCCCTACCATAATCTCACTGGGATAACCCTCGCAAACGCCGCTTCCGCTTTTGATTTGTATAATATTTAAATGCTGTTGTAAATTTCTAAGAGTTAATCTTTACAAATTGCCCACCTGACGATGTTGTCATGCACGAAAGCTAGTCTTAGCTTAGTAGTCTAGCTTAGTAGTAATCTATTTTAGTTTTAGTAAGGATCTTTATTTTTTTACTATAGATAACATAGCCTATATTAATCAGTGATAATGTAGCATTCAAGTGGTGAATAAAACTAAGATTGTGATGATGTTATGTTTGCACTAACGGATTTAAGCTTAAAATATTTTTTCTTATCACCGATTTTAAATTATTGACAATAATTGAAAATCGGCCACGAAACGAATCTCGAGAGATATTACAGATAAAAAATTATTTTTTTTTATATAATCTCACGTAACTTAAAATAAATTTTATAAATAATACAAAATATTGTCGAAATAAGCCTTGTGTTGAATAGATACTCGTAGGCCGCGTACGGTAAAAAATCTATACAGTAAAACCAATTGTGCTACATTTTAAACTGTATTGAATTTCGTACAAAATTCTAAAATAGCTGGTTAATATTCGTAGAAATAAAATGATCAATTATTCAAGAAATAGTGGCAACTTTTAATTTTGTCATATATTACCAAGTTCTCTCTAAAATTGGGTTAAATAGTATATAATTACTCGAAAAGTATGCTTCTATTTATCTATACTAATATAATAAAGAGGAAAGATTTGTATTTTTGTATGTTTGTATGTATGTATGTAATGGATTGGCTCAAAAACCATTGGACCAATTTCAAAAATTCTTTCACCATTTGAATGTTACATTATCACTGATTAATATAGGCTATGTTATCTATATATATATATATATATATATATATATATATATACACATATATATATATATATATATATATATATACATATATATACATATATATATATATATTATTAAAATAGATTAATATAGGCTATGTTATTTATAGTAAAAAAATATGGATTCTTACTAAAAATAATGTAACCCAAGGTGTAAAAAAATTGCCCAAAAATGTATTTCACCACATGCGCTGCGAGAACTATTGATGATAGAACAAAAAAATGTTCTGCAATATTAAAGAACATATCAAGATCTATAAAAAATGTTGGAATAGCATATGTCTAACTATTGTAATTATGTCACTATAACTACTTTTTAAGATCTTAAAAGTTAATAGAAATTCCGACCAAAATCAAACAAAGTTATCCATACCTTTGCATTGATCCTTATACAAGTAAATCATTTCCTAAGCAAGACTATTTCAATACCTGTAAATTACCATTTAGTTTATTCACATTGGACAATCCATTCAGAAGATATTACGAATTTAAAATATCACCGCCGCCGGCATAGCACGGAGGGGTCGGCACCGAAGTGCGGGAGAGGGGCGTGCACATCTATAAAATAGGTAGCCGCGCCGTCGCTCGGCTCAGTCGCGCGGTTAGCTCCCTACGCAGCGGACACAACCGACATTGAGTAATTATATTTACTGTTTTAGCACTTTTTTAGTTCTTTTCAGAACTACTTAGGTACTCATTATCAAAAGTTCTTTTCAGAACTATTTAAACCTGCCAGTTACAAAGTTCTTTTCAGAACTACTTAAAATTTATTTTATTCAAACTTTTCTATATAATTTTTATAGTCTTCTCACACTTTTCAGTAAGAATTTATATAAAGTTTTTTCAGGACTACCTACTGAAACCTTTCCTGACTTAATTTCCGTATGTACACTAGTTATTTTTATTTTCCAAGATTAAAAAAAAAACAAACAATATGCCTAGAAAAAAAAAAGTCGCAGCTGTCTCAAAATAGTTAACAAGCGAGATTAGCAAAAATACGTCGCATCGGAGAATCTTCTTCTGAAAATTCAGATCGTCTCGCAAGTCATAGAGTACGTATTGCAGTCGCGGGCTAGAGAATCTAGAGACGATCATTCGCAGCGCCTTGCTGAAAATAGAGACAGAATCTCACGAGCACATGCAAGGGAATCTAGCGTCGAACGTTCGAAGCGCCTTGCTGAAAATAGGGACAGAATATCACGAGCACGCGCAAGGAAATCTAGCGCTGAACGTTCGCAGCGCCTTGCTGAAAATAGAGACAGAATCTCAAGATGATGCACAAGAAAATATAGCGCCGTTCACTTCGTCTTGCAGAACAGAATGCGAGATCGTCGCAGATATACCAACGACAATCGAGCGCCGAACGCTCGCAGCTGAAAATAGAGTTAGAAACTCGCGAACGCGTGCACGGGAATCTAGCTCCGAAAACTCGCAATGGCTTATGGCACAGAGAGATAGACAACAGTCGTTAACAACTAGAACGCGCAATAGAATTTTAGCCCATAGTAATAGATCAGCATTCAGCTACGATCCACAAATTTATTATGCTCATCAGAACAGCATCCAAATCGGAGCAATGAATAAGATTTGTCCTAAATATTTTGCTAAAAAATTGACTGATGAAATGAACGGTATGTGTTGCGCGTCTGGAAAAGTTATTCTTCCTAATATTGAAGAACCACCAGAACCAATAAAAAGCCTATTGACAAGTAATCACACCTTATCCACGCATTTTTTGAATAACGTACGTAGATACAATAGCCTATTCCAGATGACTTCCTTTGGGGTAAAGGAAATTAGAGAGGAAAATTTTATGCCCACGATTAAGGTAGAAGGACAAGTTTATCATCTCATATAAAGCCTGCTACCGGCATCAGGACAAATCCCAAAATTTTTGCAGATATATTTTATTTCAGATGCTGACCAACTATCATTGCGATCAAACATGGCCCCCATACTAAAACTAGATTTGATCAACGAATTACAGACCGTGTTGAATAGCCATAGCGACACGAAGTTTTAAACTTAGTATCGAACTCAACACACCAGAGAGTTTAAAATTAATTATTCACTCTGATCGCACACCTCAGACAGAACACCGGGGCAGCTATAATACTCCTTCCGTAAATGAAGTGGCCAAGAGAACGCTCTTGGTCGATGAAGAAAAAGGACCCAGGGATATAGTACTCCTCGGTAGAGACGGACAGCTAAAACGAGTGTCGGAATTACACTGCGCATATGATCCGTTACAATATCTGCTAACGTTTGTATCAGGAGATGACGGATATTATTTAACGATTCCTCAGCAGCATTCCTTAAGAAATAAGACTGTGTCATGCATGCAGTATTATGCATAACGTTTAATGATTAGGACCAACTGTTTTAATGCACTGCATTATTACAAAGATTTGTTTAATCAGTATTGTGTGTATATGATGGCAAAGATGATTTCAGAAAGGTTAAATTTTATTTGCGGAAACCAACAAAAACTTAGAGTGGATAATTATATTCATTTGAGGGATGCTTTGAACCAAGACGCAAGCGTAAATGCTGCCAATATCAGACAGCACGTCATCTTGCCGTCATCATTCACTGGGTCTCCAAAGTATCTCCACGACAAGACGCAAGATGCTATGACATATGTGCGCAATTATGGAAGGCCAAATCTTTTTGTAACTTTCACCTGCAATCCGGAATGAGAAGAAATAAAGCAGGAACTTTTTCCCGGTCAGCGGTCTTTCGACCGGCATGACATCGTTGCTCGAGTGCTTCACTTTAAAATGAAAAAGATGATAAAATATTAACAAAAGACGCGATTTTTGGACCGGTTAAATATTATATGCTTACTGTTGAGTGACAAAAAAGAGGGTTGGCACATTGTCATATGTTATTTCGGCTGGACTCAAAAATACAGCCCGATGAAATTTATGAAATAATAGTTGCCGAACTGCCTAATAAAGACGAAGACCCAGTATTATTTGGAATAGTCACAAGAAATATGTTACATGGGGCATGTGGGGAAGAAACTTCACCGTGCATGAAAAATGGCATATGTTCGAAAAAATATCCACGACGTTGCGTAATTGAAGCCCACACCGATGAGGATGGATATCCCGTTTATCGACAACGCAACATCAACAACGGAGGACAGGTCGCTACCTTAAATGTCCGAGGGCGAACGGTTAACATAGACAACAGATGGATCGTTCCATATTCCCCAATATTGTGTCGATATTTGAACGTGTACATTAACGAAGAATACTGTCATAGTGCAAGCAATAAAATACATTTGTAAATACATCAACAAAGGATCCGATCAAGCAACTTTCAGTGTCACAAACGCTCACGACGAGGTTGAAAACTATTTGAATGGCCAGTACATCAGTACATCAGAAGCATAGTGGAGGTTATTAGAGTTTCCTATACATGACAGACACCCTACCGTAGTGCACTTAGCGGTACACTTAGAGAATGGACAACGACTATACTTCTCAGCGGAAAATATGCAAAATATAGTGGATAATCCATCAAAAACGACACTCACGGCGTTGATCTTTGTAACAGTGATGAATTTGCTAAAACACTACTCTATTACGAAATTCCTCATTATTACACACGGGCTAACAATAAATTTTCTAGAAGGAAACGTAGTTGGACATCCTGGTATAAAAAAAGATGCGGCATTGGGAAGAGAGTACAGTGTTCATTCTTCCAAGTCAGGGTGTTTTTACCTCAGGATACTACTTCACCATGTACGTGGCCCAACATCGTTCTAGTACTTAAAAACAGTTGACGGAGTTATTAAAGAAACTTACCAAGCCGCTTGCCGAGGGGTCAGGATTAAGATGTATATAACGAAGGCTTGATATAGATTGAAAACAAACTTTTGGAATTGAACGATAAAAATTTAAGAGACTTTGGATTACCTTTTCCGAATCATTAACAAAATGTAATTAATGCCATACCGTGCCGTACATATGATGTTAACGAATTGTCAGTATTTGTCAATTCAAATGTACCCAAGTTGGTGGCAGATCAGAAAATAGCGTTCGATGCTATAGTTGAAAGTGTGGAAAATAACAGTGGTCGACTATTTTTTTTTTGGACGCGCTTGGCGGAGCAGGTAAAATCTTTCTTGCCAATTGAATACTGGCAAAAGTACGACAATCTGGAAAAAAGCACTGGTACTGGCATCTTCTGGAATTGCTGCAACCCTATTAAATTATGGGACAACTGCTCACTCTACCTTTAAATTACCGTTGGCTGTGTCTCTAGAACAACAATCCGTATGCTCAATCCGCAAAAATGCCTCCTCCAAAGCTGCCTCCAAATATTATTGGATAATGAATTGGCTCAAATTGTTCACAGTCTAGAAATACTGGTAGGAACAATATATCCCGACAACGAAAACCTTATAGAAAGAAATTTCAATTGGTTCTGTTCGAGGGCAATAGTGTCACCGAGAAACGACTCAGTAAATGAAATAAACAATATGATTATGGAAAAAGCACCCGGTTATTTTACATGTTACAAATCTATTGACACCGTGTGCAACATCGAAGATACAATGCACTAAGAAAAGAGTGCTTTGTGAATTATATATTGCACTTTCTCGAGTAGGGTCTCATAAATATCAATATGCTTTATTGCCATCTACAAATACCACTGCTAACATAGTGTATAGTGAAGCATTAAGTAAAAAATGGAAAATTAAAAAAAAACTTGTAACATTAAAAAGCCTTAAAATAAAAGATGTAAATAAAGAAATGTAACACAAATAAAAATAAAATATATAAAACAATAAAAAAATAAATCATTCTAAACATCTAAAAATATTTAAGTGAAATGTTTTTAAAAATATCCCGTTCGTGTCTTTTGTCTGGTGTGTTAACGGGTTACCAATTTTATTTTGTAAATAATATTTTTTTAGTACGACTTTATTGTACCTCAAAAGGAAAAACAGAACCATTATAGGATCTCTTTGCTGTTCTTCTGTCTGTCTGCCTAGGTAATCAACTTTACTTTTCGTTGACCTAGAATCAATTGTTTCAATCATCAAGTCCCGTACCCAAAGGGAGCCAGAGATACCCTATTACTAAATACATATTATTTAGGTATGTCCTGCATTTACTCTACGTTTATCCCAAAACGTTTAAAAAATAAATGTCCACCCGTGCGAAGCCGGGACGGGCCGCTAGTTCTTTATAATCAATCATTTTTTTACTTGTGACTTAAATCAGCTAAATGCAAATGACTGAATTTTAAAATGTTCATTATAACATCTGTGAAAAATATATTAAAATACCTTTATGTATTTACATCGTGAGAAATAATATTAACATTTGCGGATAGTTTACTAGTATGTTTAAATGTTTATTTTTCGTCTGTGTGCGGAATTCTCGTAGTACGAGTTACACTCGTCCTTAACAAGATTATTTTGTATTTTTAAATATGTGTGCATTTCTGAACAGTATTGCAGCTATACTATTTATTCCGACCTCGTTCCACTTAATCAATAGATATGTAATTTCTTCAAAACAATCACGAGGGGTGTCCTTTTCTACTACATGCAAAATATATCTCACAATTTTGTGTGTAAGAAAACTGGAGTATGTTGTCGGAAAATTATTATCACACATTAATTTTTACACGACTTACGCTCTAAGACTTACCCTTGGTGTTTTTTCAATTGGTTTAGCGCTGTCATGATACATACAATAAACGTTAAAATGTAAATAATAACTGTTATAAGGATGTGGTAAAAACTACTTGAAAAATATCTCACAAATAATATTATTTGGATATGAGTTATAAAATCCAATTAGAAATATGCTTAAAAATGTTTAAATAATGTTTTGTATTAAATTATTTCTGTAAATAAAATAATAATATAAATTAATTTATCTAAAAATATGATGCTTTTGTTAATTTGAATATTTCATATAATTATAAATTTAAAATCTATTTTTTTTTTATTTGTACAATAAATCCTAAAATAAAAATAATGCTTAAATCCTAAAATAATTTCTGGAATTTTTAAGTCATTGTTTCTATTCAAATAAAAAGAACTTGAACTTATTTTTTTCAAATATAATTTTGTTATATTTATTACCCTCATTATGCTGGTAAAAAGAAATGATAGCACGTAATACACCTTCACGTTTGTTTTCCTCGACGGCTAGATAATGACAATGGCTAATCGGAGGAACGTGTTTCAACGTTTTGTTTAATTAGAAATAAAATAAGTTAAATAGTTACCACGTCTCTTTTAAAATTGTCATACGTAATAAATATGTACCTGCAGCTTTGCTCGCGAAAACATAAATAATATGGATGAAATTTGTGCGGATTGACTGTTGAATGTTATAGTTTCATGGCACGTCTCTTAGGTATTTTATTTACCTATAGTTTTATCGTGCACTAACTTTGATACGCAGTTTTACGCCAGTAGAAAAGAGAAAAAAAATATCCTCATAAAAATAATGTTCATTAGGATCGTTACATTCATTAGGGTTGCGATTTTATTATTTATTTTTTGGTAAATAAATTCATATTTTTTGTAGTTTTCCTCAAACAAAATTTTATAGTCAAATATTTTTAAAGTCTGAGATTTAATATAGAATTGCTCATTACTCAGTTAATTATATTAAATTAAATAAAAAATAATGGTACATACGAGAGATACTCTGTCGGTAGTATTTTCATGTTATGTGAATATATTATGTCTTCTTGCTATGTAAGTAAATCGTTAAAACGTCATCTTGCAACCAACATACGTAAGTGACACATTGTTAAAAGAAACTAGTAGTCCAAATACAACTTTTGCTTTAAAATACAACTTTTGTCCAAAAAAATTTCCTATGCTTATTATAAAAAATAAAAACTCCCTAAAGTGTATCTCAAATCTTGCACCCATGATATATGAGTATCTTCATATAGCCTCATTCAATTTTGATAAATACTTATTAGAGGAACAGTATATTGAATTCTATATTTTATACGAAAACTTCCCTTTCCTTTTTTAAACTTCCCTAATTAATTTTTATTTTTTCTCATTTAGCAGAAGTATGTACGTTATCTAAAGTAGTTGATACACTTCATTGATATGTAGATTATTTGTTTTAAGTGGATGTAATTCTGTTAGAAGTTAGCTTCTGTTTTTATTTTTTTTACTATACTATACTATACGCAAAAGACATCTGTAAGTGGCATTTAAACCGGCGATTTTTGCATAATTTAAATGTAAAATATTTGCCATTCGTATCCTCATCATAATTTTTTTCTTACCGATATAAACAATTTAGTTACACAAAAACTCTCTTTTCTAATTCATAGAAGTATTCAAGAATATAATGAATTTATGCGTCTCCATATGAATGCGCGTAACGAAAGTAGACTGAAATTTCGTTCGTCGCTCATTTCTTAGTAGCCGTCTTACTAAAGCTGGGTCGCAAACAAATGGCTACTAAATTATAACTAAAATAAGGTAATAATATGTATTCTGTTTTAACCAGAATTAATATGATCTATCATAAAACAAAATTTATAGATAATAATTATTCAATTAATTGACACGACTGTAAGCACAGTCGGTCGACTGGATTCCGACTGAAAAAATTAAATTGAGAAACGTATATTTAATTTCATTCGTTATATTTTTGAATAATTTCCCCATTTTTGTTATCTTTTTTCAATCCATGTTCCCAAGTTCACTTTATTGTTTACTCATTTTGTTTAATTATTTTATTTCTACTATATTTTTGTATACCTGTATGTTAAATATCAAGACTCCTTTAGATGCCTGTATTGTTACTACCTAGGTTTCTTTCATAATTTTTAAATTTTTTTTGTTATATATTCCATTTCTTACTTTAAATGTTATTTTAATTTTTATATTATTTTCCAAAAATGAACTCCTTTACTTCACCGTTACATTGCTCACCATAATAACTATTATTAAATATTTTTTCAACGCCCTAATTATTCTAGTTTTAATATTATTTGGATATTTCTCATCAAATCATGTCAACATATAACTCAAAGTCATTATATATCAAAGACGTTAGGAAAAATTGTATTAGGGCATTCAAAATGAGAATTACTATGTTTGTATTTTTTTTAATACTTAATCATATTTTTTCGTGCTTTGTTCATGGAAAAAGCAATGTGACTGATTTTTGATAATTTTTGATGTCATATTACAACGCTCGCCTGGTCCGATGCGTAAGCTCGTAATATCCACAAATAATTTATGCTTAAAATCTTTAATATTATATGTACTAATTAGAATGTGTTGTGCCAGAAAATATGAACACGATCTCAATGAACCGAAGAAATTATTTTTATAGCGCCATGCAATTCCAAAATGCAGAATAAACTTATAAAAATTATAAAGGCTGATTTACTAGCAGCTAAAAGTTGTGTGCATTATTATGAAGGCCACTTTAAATTAAATATAACCTGCAACCTGTATAGTACGTAGATAATTGTTATATTATTAGAGAGAATTTTATTTTAGTAAAATAAGACGTTCGTATTTATTTGTTACTTATTATTGGCTATGTAAATATCACAGGTACCAATCGTTTGGTAATAATTGCAATGTATAAATATTTTTCTTTATATTGTGTCATCCCATACACCCATAAGATACAATACGCGGAACTCTAGTAGTAGTTTCCGTAAAATCATTTTTTTTATATTTTAAAAATAATTGCTTATTTTCTGTTCTTATCGATATAAAATTCATTAGTGTTATTAAGTATTTCATTTCCTTGTTCCGAAAAAAATTTCATTTCACCATTATAGGTATACGTGTTTATTGTTTTGGATGTTATCACAAATGCTTTTCTACATATTACAGTCAATGTATTATAGCCTTCCACAACATACAATATTTAACGATTTTGTGATGAGATGTGAGAACATATTCGTATGTTCACAAGTAGAAGCGAGGAGTCTGAAGTGGCTATATGTTTTAGTCGCTAATATTTGAAATCACAGAGAAATTAAAAAGAGTGCCTACATTATTAAACATTACATATAAATACTGAATATATTTGGCGTTAATTTTCTGAAAATTCATAATTTGCAATTAAATGTAACTACGGGATATAGTATTATTTCTACTTTCTTTAAGTTCTTTACCACGACCGAGGTTTCGTTGTATTACAACATCTTCAGGTGGGCTGTCAGCAAATATTAACTCTTGGGAACATCCAACAGCATTTATATGTTTCAAAACATTAGCGGAAGCCGGATTTTTGTGGGTTTTCCCACTGCTTATGTTAGTGAGTTTATTGTAGGGGAGCGGTGTAAGTTTGGTTATACTTCCGAAAGTTATACGATATACAAGTATTTTAGTGAGGGTAATAAATTAAATTGAAGTTTGGGTGATAATACTAGACTTAGTTGTTCATTTAATATATTAACCATAAGGTCTTTTTTATGTATGTTTATTTTGAAGGTTTCTAGGATATTAAGTTTATTGCCTTTTGCGTTTATTTGTAATATATAGGGGGCATTATCGGTATCAAGGTGATGGTTATTTTCAATGAGGTGTTTAACAAAGTCAGATGTGTCTGATTTGTTATTTCGCCAGCTGGAAATGTGTTCTTTATATCTTGTAGTAAAATCTCTTCCTGTTTGACTTATGTATACACTATTACAGTCGTTACATTTAAGTTTATAGATACCACTCTTTTTATGTTTATCTATTTTTTCTTTATTATTAATAAGGGTTTTACCCAAGTTATTATAATTATAGTACTTTAAAAAATCAAATAACAATGTAAACCTAAAAATGAGTGACTTATTGAAACTTATGTTTCTTTAATTAAATTTGTCAAACATAAATTTTTCTACAAGTTTCGTTATTTTAATTTGTTTACAAATAACTCTTTTCAAAATATAACGCGTAGCGTGAGAAGCGTGAGAAAAGTACATAAATTGTAAGTTAGTGTAAAGAAATATTTTAAATACATTATAAATTACAAATATGATTTATGAAATAATATATTCCTTTTCACGCACCACACTGAGGTAGAATGCAAGGTACGTTTTTGTAAAAAAACACTAGTACTTTTACGAAGTATCTTTTTGTTTTGCAAATCAAGAGACGAGTTTAAATATAAAATTATTATGATTTGTATTTTGACATGTCCGTCAAAATATAAATCCCAAAAAATTCAATTCAATATGTAGGATACATAGGTGGAAAGTTTTCGTGTATACATTTACTAATAATATATAAAATATTTAATTTCAATAGCTGTAAATTGTTGAAATAAATATAATTTATATGTAATTTTATTTAATTTCTTGTTTTTGTCTAGTTATGTTTTTAAACGTTTTAACTTAATTACTAACAATAATAACATTTTTATCATGTGATTAACTTTGTGAGATGCGTTATAGATCTGACTCCGCGGATTACATAATGTTAACCCACTATAAACGGTGACTCGATTCCCACTCTCCGAGCTATATCTCGTAAACGTAGAATAATTAAAAAAATGCACCTAAACCAGACCTGCTGAGAGTTTTATAATCTACGAATTTTGTTAAATCTCTAATGACAAGCAAGATATTGGAAGATTTGCAACAAGCAAGATATTTGAAGGATTGATTTTCGTGACCTTTGGCTTTTGATATCTTAACTAGTGAGCATGATATTTTATTAGAATTTTCAGCCCATTTTTAAAACGTCGAAACAAAGGTTTATACCAATTTGCAGCTTTGCTCTTTCATCCATATGTTTATTTCGCCTTGTTTGGCTTCACTAGCAGTTTACGCTTCGATCATCAGATGTAACTAAGGCAATAGTAATAACGTAATTTCATTATATTATTTCAACGATATATCTCCATCCCCAAAATGTGATGCTCTTGTTAAATTATTTTAGAATTAATTTATACCATTTTTCTATAACATTACTAATTGGGAATATATTTTCCAACGTCTTTTTTAAAATTAGCACATAATTTAATATCCTAATAGTGTTATTAAATATAATATCATATTTTTTATAAACACTTTATAACATCTCGCATCATACTTAATTTAGTGGAAAGCTTATTCAACTAGACATACTATATGAACAGGCGCTCCGGCTTTAGCAAACACATATTAGTAATAGTATTAATATTTTTGGACCCAGGAAGCTTTTATATTAAGCAAGTTGATGAACTCGTGTTTTAAATATACTCATAGTTACATCGCATTTTTAAAACCTACGGAAAGTCAAGTTATTGCCTAACAAGCCTTCATCAATGTCCAAAGTATATCGAATTTATTTTTAAGTAATTACATTGTTAATAAGCAATTTGTTTCCCACTTTTTATTTGTACTGAAGTCTCACTTTGGTATTTTCGTCACTTATATCCCATTGTTTGTAACGAGCATGCTACATAAATTAAAACTTTTATGTAAATACAAACATGTTTTTATTAAACTTATTTTTTCATGCAATCAAAACTTAAATCGATTTAAAGAGTCTGGCATAAAATGCATAATGAAATAAATGGCACCCGAGAGATATTTTCAAAGTATATACAAATATATCATACTGTAAAAGTTCACAGTAAAATCATACTGTAAAATATATCATACTGTAAAAGTTCACAGTTTTAAATTTTCTCATATTAATTTCTCAAATCTATTTCCAAGAAAATTTTGAAAAATTTCAAATTTGCAACAGTATTACTTGCATTTATAAAGTATTTTAAACTATTCTATATCGCCGTGTCTATTCGAAAGACGGCCAGCGGAGTTTCGGTTTTAAGAAAATATTTTATCGTTATAAATTGCACTATTTTTGTACAGTAAGTCTGTTTTGAAGAAAGAATTGAGTGAGACTGTCAAATATGTGCCACATTTTTTTTTGTAATTTATTTGATGCTGATCAGGAAAACAGTAATTTAGTTCGTCTGTTGTATCTCATTGTGATAAAAGCAGAAAGGGGTAATAACAAGGGGCTAAAAATATTTTTCAGGCCCTTTTATTAGCCCTTTCAAGTGATGAGTTTATTGACTCCATATTATGAAATCTGATTTAAAATTTCTACATAAATATAATTTAATGATAGTTATTCCAATATGTGCGAAATAATATTTTTGATAACTTTACCAAATTACAAATTTCTGCTATCTTTGAGAAAAACGGCTGAAATACATGGACAGGCAGCCGTGTAAATAATCTTATAAGGATTCCGTTTTTTCTCTTGCAGTACGGGCCACTAGAAAAGAAAGAAAAATACCTAACTCACATTAAAAATAATTGCTCTTTAAATTAATAATTTTAAAATTCCAATCAAACACGTGTGTAAACCAATTTCGTAAAAATAATAGATTTAATGACAAAAACATCTTCCGTAAACAACACTTTTGATCGAATTCATTTTATATTCTTACTCTCTTATTTTTACGTGAATTTTTCATGTCTACTTACTACATATATTCCATGTTACTTTATTAACGCAGCTTGGAATATTAATTAGAAGCGAATGAAGAGAGTACCTATATAACTTGACACGTAGTCACATGGAATATTTCTTATCATACTCGTACTAAGGCGTTATTATTATACGTATTCGTGGTCGTTATGTCACGTGGGTAAATGTCACTCGCCACACTCCTACCATCTTTTCGTGTTTACCGTCCCTCTAGAACATTCGTGCAAGAGGCGGCCCACAGCAGATTTGATCTGGTCGGTCTATCGTATGGGCGGTCTTCCGAGTGGTCGGGTGCTCTCCACTTTACCTTGCACGACAAGACGAGCGATTGAGTCTTTCTTGATATGTGTCCAAAGAACTTGAGATGCACACAGCATCTTATGCCGAGTTCTTGAAGTAGTGAAACATTTGTCCTGAATTCGGTCTATGATATGGGGTCATGGACCGAATTCCGGACAGTATTCTCCTCCAACACTAAATCGGCATTAATATGTTTTCTTTCTCGAGCATTCGTTTTCTTATTCTGGATTTCTCGCGAAGTCTAAGTTTATTTTTTGTACCATTGTTACTACATACATTTCTTTTAATATCTCTTAATAACCACCTTTAACATTTTAAAAACTCATATTTTCTACATTTAATAGCCCAAAAACAATAAAATACTGATGGAAAAATAATTTGCCATATTTTGTGTAAAATAAAAATACAATATAGTCACAATCTATCAATAACGGAACTATCACGAAATAATGAACAGGAATCATCATAATTTAAATAATATCGAGTGGAATAATGTATGAATGATTCTGTGACCAAATTAAAAACGGCGAACCCTTATAATTTTGTCATTTTTCTCATAAAACTTTTCACGTAGAAACTTGGAGTTTAGCTACTCATTTAAAACATTGAGACTCACAAATATTCATACGAAACATTCTAGGAGGGCAAATAAAGAACTCCATTTTTTTATCGTAAGGAATATCAGTTAGAAGAGCAAATTATAAGGATTCCTAAATTATTTTTTAGTAAGTTAGTTACGTCTAGAGATATTGCAGAAAATATAAGTTTAGTTACTTCTAGAGATATTGCAGAAAATATAAGTTTAATTACTTCTAGAGATATTGCAGAAAATATAAGTTTAGTTACTTCTAGAGATATTACAGAAAATATAAGTTTAGTTATTTCTAGAGATATTGCAGAAAATATAAGTTTAGTTACTTCTATAGCTATTACAGAAAATATAAGTTACTTACTTCTAGATATATTGCAGAAAATATAAGTTTAGTTACTTCTAGAGATATTGTAGAAAATATACACAAAAAGATGTTCCCTCTCCCATCTATTTTTGAAGCTCCTAAAGTCACAATTAAGAATAAATATCAATGTTGCTAGAAATTTATCTGGAATTTACTAGGAAACTATAGCGATTGTGGTAAATGTTATAGTTTTTAAGATATTCGTCACAAATTCACGCCTGCGAAAGAGATACTAGTCATTATACTTATATAGTCAAAAATTGTGTACCCTTGTAGTGCGAGTTCTATTCGTACTTAATAGGGTAATTTGTTAAATGCTTTTCCCGCGTATTGAAATTTTTTTTTATAATAATAAAATGCAATCACAAATTTGTGGTAATATTTTTCAATGAATTTTTTTCTATTTGGGATTGAAGTACTTTACAGCGTCACTCTCTATCACCTACATATGTCAAAAGTCTCAAAAAGTAGGCATGATGGAATTTGGTAAGTTTTTCAGTACTATGAAAAAATTATCTTCTCTCTATAACTTACACTATGTACACACGGAATGCAACTTTGCCTTTATGAAAATAACATGCAGTTAATTGATATGATAGATAATTATATAATTTCTATTTGAAAAATAATTGTCATTTCTTTATCTAGGACATTATATAGAACATTTTTGCCTTGTCCTTTTGTTTTTTTTTCGAATGGCCTGAATTGGATTTGAGAAACTTTAATAATAAATTATTCCAAAATAAAAATTATTTCATTTTCCACAATTTATTAATATTAGCTGAGTATATTAGGAGTAGGTATTTGATAAATGCGTTACGTTTATAATAAATATTTATTTGCTATTGTCATTGGGTAAGAATAAAATAAAAATGAGTTTGAATTTTACTTTTAAATGTGTTGCTCAAATAATTGTTAATGGTCCCTAATTTTAAAAATATATTTTATTGTAAACCTTATGCCAATTCCTTTAGTAGTATGTATTTTTTTAACCATACAAGCGAGAGAAAATATATGAATATTAGACAAATATAACTTATATTACTGTAGGTATTAACATTAAATTTGGAATAGTAATAAATTTGTGTAATTAAAATCACATTATTCAAGGTAAAAAGATAGGATATTTAAAAACCAGTAGTATTATTAAACAATAACATTTAAAAAAAACATGATTTTTCTTCGCTCCAGAAGATGGTACTTAATAAATTTAATATCATTTCAGCACTTTAAGCACGAGTAGAACTTACATTGCGAGGGTTTCGTAAACATTCAATCATTTGTAAACTTTTAAAAGGGCAATAGAAATACTGTGCTTCCATTGAACAACTTACAAATATCAATGCTTCTAAAATATATATTACAAGCCTTCGCAAAAGCTGTTGGAAATTCATTATTTCATTATTATTTCTCATAATTTCATATTTTTTTCCATTAATGTTTTATTACATAAATTTAATATTTTCTTGTTTTATTCTATTTCTTAATAACTTTCTTTTATAAATTAAATATTTTTTGAAAGTCTAACTTTTATATCCAAGTTGCGCAATATACAAGTTACTCACTATAAAATAATAATAAGTGGACTCTAGGATATCTATATTATTAATGAATCGGAATATCGTAATAAATAGTATGTTATTTATCTCATAAAACTAACTATTTGTAGAAACAAGGATTATTTTACAATAAGAATTTTGAATTACAAATGAATAAACGTTTGCTAATTCTTATAAAATAATAATTATTATAACATCCATTTGTTCGTCAAAAAATGATTACATTTAAATTTGCTGTCTCACTAAACTAATTTTTTAATGACATTTATACAGGAATAGAGTTTATTATACAGAATAGAGTAAATTTAGAAATTGAAAACGGACAAACGATTTTTTATAATTATAGATTAAAAAAACAACAATTTTGTTGTCAGTTTACAGTCTTTAATCGGACACTTTAATTGTCACTACAATATTCCCAATGGTACTAAATTGCATAAGGAAGATAATGACACATCCACGTACACGCACGTATGCAATTTTCGAAATTCTTGACATGTTGGGTGCTTTCATTCCTTGCATCCAAACTCATTGAGACTATCATTTAATTTTTTCTCCTACAACTTATTTCAACTCATGTCCTCTGTATTGCATGTATTTAAACAGTTAAATACGTGTAAAGTCCCTTTATTATAAATTTTAGTGCCTCAATTGAAATGTATGACTTTCGCCCGTATTGGTATAACGATATTGAAATACGTAATGTTAAATATGAAAAATCTTTATAACAATTTAGTCCAAATTTCCCGCTTTGTTTTCAAATTATAATTTATTTCACTAAATTTAAGATATAATTGAATGAAACTCATCCCAAAAAATATCACAAAATTTACTTTATATTAGTTTCTTCCCCTACCTTAATAAAGTATCACAAAACAATTTTTTTAGACAATTTAAAAATTTAAGCAAGCTATTTTTATAAGAAATAAATGAAATTATATTCAATGGTAATAAGGTTTCCTTAGGTTCATTCAACTTGAGGTACATCAACTTGATATGTCAATAAAATCAACTGTTGACTATGTAGTAGGATTCAAATTAGTTGTTTCAAACAAGTGTTTCTCGAAAGATAAATTTATATTCAGCGTTATTGTTATTTTTGGGATATCACTACTGTAGCAACGAGTTAGTTTTAAAATATGGTAGTATAACGATTATAATATAAGTAACGATAATTAAAGTTTGAATGAAAAACGTTTCATATATATTCATTTTTCTTGATGACATTGAAAACAATTGTATTATTTTGTCAGCAATTGAGTACATGGCGGTGATCTATAAGCATTTAGAACACGGTTATGATTAGAATAAAGTCAGAAATTATGACAAAAAAGAATGACATATTCATGCAGGCTAAGTTAAATGCAAAAGAACAATAATTAAAAAATAGACATAGAGCCACAATATAGCTAATGTTTTTATATTCTTTTTACGTGTTACGAAGATTAATTCAATGTCTTTCATTTAATTTACAGGTTGGCTGTTAAAACCATCATTTCGTGAGTTCTTCACTATTAATTTGATCAGAACATTAATGGCAAAATCCACGTTATTTATCTCGCTCAGGGAAGTGTTCTCCGCCCTTTATTAGTATAACTGAACTATACTTAATAGTTCATGTGCCTGTAAACATCAAACGAACACTAAATGGATCCGATGTCATGGAAAATATACTGTATAGATCTTGTATGTTGATACGTTTATGGTGATGAATTGTTCATATATTTTTTTAAGTCATCATAAGTCTGTTCATTTTGGAAACATTTAGTAGGAGTATTTAATTGTTATATAACGTTAGTTTGGATTAGGAGTATTTAGTTGTTATATAAATTTAGTTTGGAGTATTTAGTTGTTATATAACGTTATTATATAACGTACACCCGCACTCAGCCTCATGTGTTAAATTATATTGTGTTATATAACGTACCCCCGCACTCAGCCTCATATGTTAAATTATATTGTGCATGATATCAATCATTATTTATGATACTGACCCCAATTATATTCATAATTCAGATTGTAATTTGCGTTATGGAATATAGTCATCGGGAACATATAACATTTCTTATTTATGTAGGGACAGGACTCAATAATGTGACTGTAAACATACACACACACACACACACATAAATATATATATATATATATATATATATATATATATATATATATATATATATATATATATATACACTCATGTAAAATACTTTTTTCTCTCACGTCTTAATATGTATTTAATATCTCCATTTTTGTTTTCCGTAATTTCAATAGCCGGTAATTGCAAAAGCTTTTTAAAAGCAGTTTTACTTGCTGTGTTGCCTCTTTACCTGCTAAGATCATTGCAACTGATATTTCAATAATTTTTCTATAGGACTTGAAACTTAGTACACACATTTCTTTCTGGTGACGATACGTGTTGCTGATAATATTAGGCTCGAATGATGGAGATGAAAGGTGGACAAAGTATCTTGGTAATTATAAATAGTCAACCCATCAAATTTGGGATCGTTTTACTTGCTTGGTACGTTTTTAGTTTTTCTTATATTTTAGAACATTGAAAATAAGAATATTTTATAGAATTGTTTTTCTATTAAATGTTTCACAATCAATGTTGTCCAAAATGTATAGACACACACATATTAAAATTTATGTACATATAGTTTATAAAACTAAGGAGAGGAATGAGAGCCCAACGCTTCACTTCGAAACATAACATTTCATGAATGTAACTGGCGAATAGAATCTGCATTTCAAATTATATCTAACACTTATCCAGTATAACCCCGCTTAATGTGATATGCGACATAAAAATTTGCTACCACTTGAAAGTTAAAAAATCACACTTGTTATATATTAATTACGACCACTGCACGAAGCACCCACTTGCAAAATGTTTATGCATACAAGTCAAAACAGTGTATATACTATGAGGCTGTGGCAGGCAGATGGACGGATATGATAAAATTATAGCGACACCCTAATAAAAACCGGTAGAAAACTATAAAATATTTTTATCGAACAATGAATTGTTACCATTTAGTTGTAGCATAGGAAATATATAGCCATTGTCTTTTAATTTGTGAAGACTTGAAACGTAATATAAAAAACATCATAACGCAGTCTACATCTGTATCAATTCTTAACTTAACGTAACTTATTAATATGTTAAGTTAAATTTATTTCAGTGGACGATCATAAATCATGGAAACATTAATATTAAAAGTGAAGAATATTTTAAAGTTTTAAATTGAATACATGCCATAGTATCAAGAGATAACGTTATCCTTATACTAATAATTATTGTGAATAAGATGAAGACATCTATTCATCTAGATGTTTATTAAATCAAAAGATTATTTTTATAGAAATTCGGAAAGGAAAGATGTTTATTTGTCTTCCTATGAATTGTAATGTCGTTCATTACCGCATCGATCTAATGATTTAGCATCCAACTTCTAAATACTCTATTCTTAAGTGGTTTATATTTGATAAAAAAAGTTCATAAATTTCAATTGAAATTAACTTTTTCTTTTTCATTTTTATAATCACAACTAAGTCCCTTAATTTGTTAGGTATTACAAAACTGTGTATAATTTAATATAAACATATTATAAATGAACAATTTTTTTAAGTAAATTACTGATAAATTACCCAATTACCAAATAAGTTTTTTTGGATAAATTCTATCAATTCTATATTTCAATGGTTCGGACCATTTATAAAACAAAAATATAATTCGTTACTCTTTATAAAACTCTCAAGCATTTTTGTAACTACATTCTTAAATATATGTTCAGTTACAAATAATATTAATTATGTCGACGACACTCCAAGTACCTGTACATCGATATGCTTAAAGTTGAAACCGAACATCACTTCGTAGATGTCCAACAAACGTTGGACATCTACGAAGCTCGAAAGAAAATAAATCACAATCCACTCAAACCACGCAACGATCGAATCGCTGATAAAATATAAAATGACCAAGACCTCTCCTTGCCTGGTATATAAGGAGTACTCCTTATTTAATATGTATTACAATGGCAGTGATATCATTGTATTTCAAACGTGTTTCTCGATTTGTTGATTACAAGGAATTCAATTAATTGATTCTAACGCAGACTATAAGAGTATGTCTATTCTAGTGTGTGTGCGAAAACAAGTTAGGACGGCTTTTATGATAAAACATATTAGAAATATATAGTCTATGTAATAACAGGTATAATATTTAAACTTGTATTTGCATAACCCGACATTGAGATTAATTAAGTAAATATAACGGTGGCAAATGCATCACATATTTATTACATGCTCCTAGAGGAAATTATTTAAACGTGTTAAATATTCAAGATAATAATGACGCAGGTATGTCTTCTTGACAATTTACGTTGAAAACAAGACTAATTATCAGCAAACCGTAACATGTTATAACGAATTTATCTACTAAAAAGTACACAAGTCTGTCGTCGTTGTTATTATATAGATATTCCGGTCAAAACTCTAAAGGAATTTATGAATAAATGAAATTTAATCAACGAGTACACATTAAATCAAAGTATGATAATACCAATAGTAAAGCTTATTGATTCTAAAACAGTTATTGAATCCATCAGAAATGGCTTAAGTGGCATAATTTTTTTTTGCTTTTCGTAACATATAATAACAGTGAAGGAAAAAATGGTAAGAAATATTTTTTATCGCAATACATAAGGAACCTGTTGACTCGGATGTTAATTTAAGATAAAAATGGAATGGAAATAACTAAATTTATACATTTATTGATTTTAATAATAAAAGCATAGTATTCGAACACCACTGTCAGGTTCAGTATACGTGGCATACATATCTCTGGGAGGCAAAAAAAATTACAAAATAGTATTTTTTATATTTTTATGATATCATTTACAAAATTGACGCATAAAAACTAATTAAACTTCACAGTCTGAATAGAGGTATCTAAATATATGTTATGTAATATTGTTCATCAATAACCTACGCTACAAGAAGAATAGAACTGCATACGTTGTTTTTGATAAGAATTAATATTATTTTTAAATATCACACTTTTTTGAACTTAAAAATAAAATTGGAGGTCTGTGAAAATAATTTAATGAACATGTTGTAGAATATTACATTTTTAAGGCACTAAAAATTAAAGATATTATTATGATATATAAGTTTGGAATAGCAGCTTCATAGAAAAAGAGGAATATTATGAGGTTAAATAACATGGAAGAAAAATCATATGGCGTCAAATTATATCATGTTGATAAACTGTATTCAATTTAATTTATATTCTTAAAAAAAAGTTTTATTTAATCACTTCTTAAGTTAAAAAATAAATTACATAAAGAGTTAAAAACTTGTTTGAACTTTTTCGAGTAATCGTGATTACTACTTAATAAATATACTACGATCACTAGCCATAGAATACAGCTGTAAAACTAAAAAGCAATAAGATTTTCTGGATAGATTAACCGTTACGATTAACCGTTTCAAACGAGAAATTCCATTTAAAAAATGGTACAATTAAATGGCATACATTCCGATTAGATTAGGTGATATATACTAATAATGCCATACCCATTAGTATTAGTTACTTAAATTATTTGGGAGTAAATCGAATTTTAAAATATAATCATTAAAGTAAAAAAATATTATATGGAGATAATGCGAACTATTGAGAACTGACAAATTTTTTATTTGAATGAATATGTAGCAGAATATTTACAAAAGAACAACGCAAAATACAATTTTTGTAATGAAATTGTAGTTTTAATTAATATTTCTCAATTTTAAAGTTTACGAAAGAGTAAACTTCAAAATGATCTGTAATATACATACTTCTACATCTGCTCTTTCAATCATGGATTTGTGAAGTCTGAAATAAATTGTGGGTGTTGGCATTTGGGAGCTGGGGACCTGAAGTTAAGCATGTTCTGAAACTAGGTTGACCGTTTCTATTTTCTATCAATTTCATTTCATAATTCGCCTCTCCTTGTTATAAATTTAAAATAAGTTGCAAAAAAATTGAAAAAATATTCTGCAAATATCGCAATGATTTCGCATATATTATGTTTTTATGACAGTCTGTGTGAAAATTTGTCAGACTTTATTTTCTAATAGTTGTTTAGATTTTTTTACCTCTTGGCGGAAAATCAAAGACGGCAAAAAACATTAATAAACGTTTAACAGTGAGTTTACTATCCTTAAATACAATTATGATTTACTTACTAATCAGAGACATACAATACGATATACATAATTTATGATCCAAATCGATTTGTGAACTGAAATAAATATCATTGTTATTGTGTAATGCCGTTTATTATTAAGTATCCTCGCTAGCAATTTATAGTTACTGAAAAATAATCTTTGTAAATATTGATATAAAAAAATTGTCAAGCACGAGCGAAATTCACACTGCGAGGATCCCATACACATTTAGGCACTTATAACCATTTAAGGGTAGACACATAATATTTCTAATAAGCTATTGGCAAATATGAATTTTTGACAACATATATATATAGCATACTAAAACTTTTACAGGCATAAAAATAGTCGATATTACAAAAATTATGAAATATAATATAATCGCTATAGTTTTCCTGTAATTAGGAGATTACTAATCGTGTATTTTTAGGAATATATTTTTCAATACGCAATTCAAAATTGTAAAAATTTTTTCGCTTTCTTCATAACAAGCCCTTTGAAATGACACCACATTATGTAAAAAAATTTTTAAAAATTAGGAACTTTACTTATCTCCTCATTAATTCTCATAAGAATACTTTTAAAAAGTTGTGTAAAATATGTGGTGCCGAAAAATTAGTGGGTTAACCTTATATTACTATGCAAAATTTGATGTGTTGAAGATAACTATACACCATCTGATACTGAAGAATATTAATTAAATGCACACAGATTTTTTTACAACTGTGAGAAGAGTATTTCTATGGAGTTCCCATGTTTAATCTGAAATGTTAGCATCTTTGCGGATTATGATATTATTATCATTGGCTATCACTATTGGATGGATATCATCTAGAACCTCGACGAGGTACATTACATGTACTTCAAATAAACAAAAACCATACAAAAGACTGATCTATACAGAAGATAGAAGTAAATTTTACCTTGCTTTGAAAAATTTTTAATGATGAAATTTTCCAAGAATTGTAAAAGATTATAAAAATGTATGGAAAAGAGCTAACTATAAAACTGTAATACAAAAAGATACAGATATTTTGTAGACAAAAATGAAAAGGGGGTTTTTATTTGACTTTAAATGTCATGACATCGTTAATATATACATTTTCGTTATAATTTTTAAAACTATGTTTCAAATTAAGAGTTGTGATACAACAAAGCAAAAAGTAATAATTACATGTTTATCAAAGTAGGCAGCCATACTGCAAAATAGTGACGATAATTTAAATTGTTCCAACAATATGTTGCCCAACGCAGTGCAATATTTTGCAACACTTAATACCAAATCGAGTGAATTAACCCAGCAAAAGGATCGAAAACGGTCACAATTATCAAGAGCCAGTGCATCAGCGTGTACTATTGCACTACAGCATGTAGAGGCCATGCTGTTCGGAAGAGTTACTTGAAAATTTCCATTAAAGAAAAGGAGCATAGACTAGAACTTAGCGTTTGAAACAGAAGAGAAGAAAATAAATCTCATTTCACTAGATGACAGGCAATACTTTAAAATTACTTTAAAAGTAAAAGTGGATATTTTTTTCTAATACTTGGACTTGGAGTGATTTGTATCTGGAAAATAAAGTCACTCTTGATCAACATCAGTATAAAGAAGTATTATAGAAAACATTCTACCTTGTACCGAAGAAACTCTCTATTTTATGGACGTTTCTATACGATACCAAAATATATAGAGCAGTTCGTCAAAACTTTACAAAGACTCCACGTCGGAGCAAGATTGGCCCAAAAATTAAAAAGAAATCAAATCTAAACCCGTTAGAAAAAATCGCATCTTACCACACTGGCATCTGCAAAACGAGCTTTATGACATTATTCGACTAGTTTTCATGTGTATCTAATTATCTGTCGCATAACGAAATAGTACACGAGAGTCAATGTATTCAATTTTCGTTAAACAAATATGCTTACGCAACTATTTTCCTATTTTTCTACTTATATTAAGCTGCGTGGTCGACGCATTAACTTTTTATTGTGCATCTTTTTTTAAATTATCTAGATCTAAAATACCTTATGCTTCAATACTGGTGCATGCGGATTTATGCATTTGATAAAATGCTCCATGTGTTATACACGGTCTTATATTTTATGCTAGAATTAAAGATAATTTTTTTGTACATATTCAAATCCAAACCTTAATTTGTAAACTGACAGATTTGTTTAAATGCCTTTAATTTCAACCAAATTATTATTTTCGTTTAATAAAGTAAAACATATTTCGTTTTAAACAACTGGACTAAAAAGAAAATCAGTTAAATAACCGAGTATAAAATGCGGCAAACTTATATTATGAAGTTCTTAATTCACAAACTTTAAACGAAATTTTAAAAAGTCAATTTTAATTTCAATCTATGATATCGGCAGCCAGTAATTAAAGGTCACAAGCTCAAAGAAAAATGTATAAAGTTTCAAATATGGACGAAATTAAATGTCGTCGGTCCACTTATTTTTTAGTTAAGTAAGTCTTACTATCGTTCACATTGGTTTAATACTAAATATGTGACCCGATTCCTGATGTTTTATTGGTTATTTTATATTTATAATGTATGTTGTGTTAAAAGCGTCCATGTATAAAAATGCTCTCTGTTTTTAAAATCTTAAAAATATGTAAAATGAAATAATAATTTTTTTTTCAGATGAAGAGAATATCAATATCAGCATTTTAGAAAATTAGCATATCTGAAATAATATGTTGGTATATAATTTTTATGCCTTTAATATCCATATAATGGATATTAAAGGCATAAAAATAATGATTACTTTATCCTTTATATTTACAAAAAATAATGATTACTTTATCCATTTATTCCTTATAAATTATAAACCCAACTTACGAATTTGCTCAAGCATTCAAAATTGAAAAAAAGAATAAATAAAATGGAGATAAAACAGCAATTTGAATTAACAGGACGCGACTGACAACCGATAGTGAACCTCCAGCAAATCTGTGTCACATTTTTGAAGCGGTCAATAAATCAGAAAGAAATTACATTACAGACACTTTCCAATATCATATCGACCAATGTAAGCTCACAAAAATAGGTTACTGTTGCTTGGTATTGTGCCCGTTTTATGCGCTCAAATTAGTATGATTTTGACATTCGATTCGTCCTCTTATGTAACACCCAGGAGGACAAGGCACGAAGAAAAATCCAAAATCAGTTGATAAGCAACAAAATTATTGAGTAAGTAAAAAACTAATATCAAAAACAATATATTATAATTGAAAAGAAATATATTCTGCAAATAATTGGCAAACCATTTCACTGGAGATGAAAACTTAAAATCAGGAAAATATCACCGTGGATTCTGACAAATGTTTTATATAGCAAAATTAATTCTGTTGCTCTATTTTTATTATCTATTAATTATCTGTTGCTCTTAATCCAACACATTAAATTAAATTCCATTCACATGATGAAATTACATTAACATATCGGGTAGTGCTTTCTATGCAATACGTTTGTTTTGAAATATTTTATATAATACCGTAGAGAATGTTGATGTCTCCATAGAGAAATCTCCAAATATGAACTTTGGCATGTTTCTGACGTTTTATAAATATAACGAATATCGCATTTCATGAGTAACTGTAAAACTAGTTGAGACATTTTATAATAGAAAGTAGTGCATTTGTTGTTGTTTGATATATTATATAAGTTGAGTGTGCAACAGGTAAGAAATTATATTGAATACTGAAACACCTTGAAGATCTAAGTATTTCCTTTAATAATATATCTCAAACAACAATTCGGGAAATAAATTTCTGCTTGGACAACACTAGCTATGGTCAAGACTT
The DNA here is from genome assembly GCA_039881145.1 of Druceiella hillmani. Taxonomy (NCBI): domain Eukaryota; kingdom Metazoa; phylum Arthropoda; class Insecta; order Lepidoptera; family Hepialidae; genus Druceiella; species Druceiella hillmani. The sequence goes on along the minus strand of JAYKKI010000047.1, from coordinate 17,622,083 downwards.
ATCTAGAGGGTCCTATGAGGTCGAGAATAAACTTTTGCTTCGTATTTTTTTTCCTTTTTAAAATTAATACTTAATGTAACTTGGGTTTTTTTATTGCTGCAGGTAAATTTGTGAATTTGCATAGAAGTAATTTTGTACTAGGAAATGTTTGTTTTATCGTCTCCATACTAAATGCAAATTTCCCCACACAGAGTTTAATTTTATCAACATGTAGTACTTGCAACTTTTTTCACCAAAAATGACGGGTCCATTGAATATAATTATACCATTATTGTCTGTTAATATTGAAAGTTTTATATTATTTTTCAAAAAAAGAATTAACTTTTTTTAAATCTATGAATATAGGCTTTCTAACAATACCGTATGTTTTTATGTATTGATTATACCTATTTTTCAAATATTATTATAAGAGTGATACAGTTTCAAATTCTAGCATGATTCTAATTCATTTGTCTCATTTTCGATATATTCAATTACTTATTGTATAGAAAGGATTTCTTTTTTTTAATATATTCTTATATTAATATTATTACTTTTAATTAAACATTAAATGTAAATGAAAAGTTAATTTGACTTTCATTTATTAATATAATATTTTGCGGCTAATTTTATCTGATATCGTAGTACCGTAATAAAATAAATGCAATACTTAATTTCCATTTTTATTTCAAAACACATATTTCGAAAATACTATTCGTTAAATTAATAACACATAAATAATCAAAAATAGACAACATATTTATAAATAAACAGCTAGCGTTTAATTTTCGTTTAATTTAAAGAAAACATCGATTTTGATGTCAAGACTGCCTCCATATTTTATCAATGTCAATGGTTATAATATATATATAATATTTTAATTAAATTATGTAGCCAAAAAATAATAACAATTAAAATATTAAACTATTATTAAGGTAATTTATAACATAGCTAAGTCAGAGAACGGAAAACGTTCAGTACAAGCGAAAAATTGGAATTAATAACTGGAGGCATCACTGATTCTTATGCAAAATCCATTGCAAGCAGCGCCAAAACAGTTAGTGAATTATTCGAAAAATCAGCCCCTTACATTCCAACTTTACTGAACTTGGCAAAAACTACTTCTTTTACTGGGTACGTGGGTCCTGGTACGGATTCTTTGCCGACTTTAAATAAATCGACGATTATGACAGAATTGCAGCGATATTGCTGTAATTGAATGGAATATATACTACGTGGTTTTCGTATTAGCACACATAATTTAATTACGAAGTTTTGTCAAACAGTTTTGTCATATATATATATACATACATATATATATATATATATATATATATATATATATATATATACATATATATGTGTGTGTGTGTGTGTAATTTTCTCGTGACATAGTGTGATTACTGTGGTGTTACCATTATCATATATTATTACGAATAGAAACAATAATTTCAATAAATGTTCAATAACTGAATTGATCCATAAAACGTATAGTCCAATTTTAAATTAATTATAGTGCGTTAAATAAAAATTAACAATGCAATTAATCAATAAAACATAGAGTCAAATAAATGTGGGACAAAACAATTGAAGTTAATTAATAAAGTTGAATTATTTTAGGTCTAAGCATAACAATACACTAAATATCATTTTGTTACAAGTAGAAGTTACCTGTCTCTGTCAATCCCAATAAGTTTATTTTTAAATTATAAAGTTGAGAACCCAAAGAAATCTACAAATGAAGGAAGGTTATTCAAGGTACGGCTTATTCTATTTACGGGAGCAAAAAAATTCTAAATTCTTACGACACTTTGATACAAAGAAGAGTCGATATAAAGGCGGTCTACTGTCATTGCATGAAATGTTAAACTGAAAGTCCTGAAGAAATGGATTACTGTCAATTGTTTTGTGGGTAAGCTTATGGAGAAATATGCAGTCAGTACGTTTTCGTCTTTGAACTAAAGTGTTTCATTTAAAATATGAAAGACGCTCTTAGCGAGTAATTTTTTGCTCAACCCAGCTTTGAAGGTGACGTGGTGCAAAAATATCTTTTGAACCCTTTCGATGCGATCAGAGCATTTCTTAAAAATTGGGTTCCATACTGTAAATCCGTATTCGAGCTCACTGCGTACAAGTGAATTGTACAGAGACATCAATGTTTGAACATTTTTAAAATCTGAACGTTTTTAAAAATTAAACATTTTTAAGAATTGAAATTTGAATGCACAAAATGAAACCTAACATCTTTGCAGCTTTACTAATAACATGGTCCACGTGTTTTTTTAATTTTAACTTATCGTCTACAATTATTCTTAGATTCTTAATGGTACTATGTTGAACAAGTTTTACATTGTCGATGGCGTACTGATTATTAAAGTTTGAGAGCGAATAGAAAATTTTAAATAGGAACATTTATTATGATTTAGGTGCATTTTGTTCCTCGAGCACCATACTCTTTTTGGAGTTGTGGAATATCTAAATCGTTTTCCATTATTTTGTAAATTTTGAAATCATCAGACCTGGTCCTTTCTGTAAATTTAGAAGTGCTTTAGTATCTCTTTCCGCTAATTTTAACTATCATCTTGGCTGAACAAATTTCGGCCATTTTACATTTATTGATGTCATCGTCTGCAGTCTTACTATAAACAAAACCGAAAAATCAGCAAAAGACCCGTACGTCCAAATTTAGAAATGCTGTACCTGTACGTCCAAATTTAGAAATGCTTTAGTATCTCTTTCCGCTAATTTTAACTATCATGTTGGCTGAACAAATTTCGGCCATTTTACATTTATTGATGTCATCGTCTGCACTCTTACTATAAACAAAACCGAAAAATCAGCAAAAGACCCGTCGAAGCAATTTGCTCCATGTAGACTCATCTTGGATAGAATATGGCTAGAATTTTTACGTTTGGATTTTGCATATGACCAGAAGAATTTTGAGTTATTTCTAATTTTACTCTCAATATTATTTAAGTAGTTTTTTATAGGAATTTGTTATACATTGTTTAGATCGAGAACTTACCATGTTTCAGTTAGAATTACCGTATTGTTTACGAAATTTATCCTTTTCTGCTATAAGTTTTCTTAGACTTAATGAATACCAGGACGGATATTTTTCAATTTTGTTTTTTTTAGGAACGTAATCATATATACATTTAAAGAGTACTCCATAAAATTTATTGAATGCTTTATCAATATTTTGATTATTACTCAGTTCTAAAATTTCATTTCAATCCACTTTGTTTAAAATTTCATTAATTTTAATATTGTCGGCTTTTTGGAAGCTAAACGTTGATCTAATGCAGTTCGCCAATAAATTGTTCACTTCATAACGGATTGAAATATCTAAACCCGGATGATACTCATCTATTTTACTAAGGGATCGTTCGGAACGAGAAACAGATATTGAGGTGAAATTATTCAAAACCAGATCATGAATTCCATTGTTTGCATTATCAATATATTCATATTGTGTAAAATTATTTAAATTAACGTGATCTAGTAATAACTTAGTGAAATATGAACAATTTTTACGTTTTCTAATTATTTTTGTGTAATCTATTTCAGGGACGTCAAAATCCCCAACTACTAAAATATTTTAATTTTGATTAGTAATGCAAGCGTTATCTAAATTTGAAAAAAAAACTCTCAAGCAACTTCGGGGATGGAGCAATATAAACCGCACAAACTGTAATAACTTTCGGTCCTATGTTAGTGAGTTAATGAGTTTGATCGAGACCCAGATATCTTCTATATCACTCCCCCTCCCCTCCCCACTTTTCCGAATAGCTTCATATTTCTTTAGGTTCCACCACCATAATATTTCTTAATTTGTGGGGCACTAGCCCTATCACGGCGAAATACCTGATACCTTTCGTCGAAAAGCTCGGAGTCAAAAATATAGCCATTCAACCATGTTTCAGTTTGAATTATTACATCATAATAATTATTATTTAATACTTCCAAAGAAAAATCTGTGGTCTTGGTCCTCAAATTTCCAACATTCTAATAATACAGGTTTAGCACGGCCATCATTTAAACTAATGAAATATTGAAATGACTAAAAAAATAACATTTTCAAGCAAGAAATATTCGTAAATACGTAAACGAATGATAGCTATATTTCACGTCTTGTTTATTAGAATTGAGAATAATGATATTTTCATCAAGCAACTATACAATAATTCAAGCCACTGCATGAAAACTTCATTGCTTGTTGTTTAATATATCTTTGGTTGTATAATGCCTTCGATAGATAGTTAATAATCATTTTTTCAATAGAGTAGTTTCTATATGTCGAATTAAGTTAAATTAATCTTATAGAAACATTCAAAATTTCAATTAAAAATTTATTTGATGTTTTCAAATTCTACATACTAAGAGGTGAATATATAATATATTAAAGCAACACATATATTTTTTTCCTAAAAATTGCAACACACCGATTATTACATTAGATAATCAATTTCAACATTAATCATAACTTTACTGCTAATAAAAATGAACAATGAGGTTTAAAATTCATACTACATTTAGTAATGTAGTTCATAAAACCTAGTGAATTTTAAAGCAAAATATATATTTTACGTATTTTCGCTTCTTCGTTGCATGTTCACAACTGAAGTTCGTCTTCAAGAATCTTGTTCTCGTCTTCAAGAGTTGTTAGAAGTACGGACTAGCTGCTTCTATGCTACATTTGTCTTCATTGTGTTTCAGGACGGCAGTCATAAGAGAATTTTTTTAAAAAACCGTCTCCAAAAAAGGTAGGTAATATATATATATATATATATATATATATATATATATATATATATATATATATATATATATATATATATATATATTAGGGTGTCCCTTATATCACCAATTTTTTTTTCTTTTAAATATTGTAACGCATACCCTCTAATTCTTTTTAAAGTACTAAAGGCTACGTTCGTGCAAAATTTCATCATCATATGACAATGGCGACCCGTGCCGACAAGGCATCATTGTTTTTCTAAACAACGGTTTTAGAAGACTTAGTTGCATGTAAGCTATATTATGATCAAAATACATATTTTATAATAGAAAATAGTGGAAGACTAATTTAGGTTATGTATTTATTTATAAAATTGAAAAAGATATATAATTCAGGATTCAGGATACTTTCTTTTTAAAGTATCTTTCTTGCAATCTGGGTACGACTTTCTGTGTTCTTGTACACAACGTAACAAGAACTGTTTTTGTTCTTCTGCAGCAGTTATTAATCCATGAAAATCTTGCATGTGCTTCACGCCTCTCTCTGCTGCTTAACTTTTTTTTAGCTTCCTGAAAGGAAGGGATTTGTTCCCATGAAGAGACGTCTTCGTGGAGAAAAGCGTTATCAATTTTTAACCGCGATAATAAATTTGGGCTCTTGATGGTCACGAAATCACTCAAACGTTTTCCTGAAACAATAAAAGAAATATATTAACAAAATTATCACATTTTCTAATGATAAAATTAAAAAAAAAACACTTATTCAACTCACCGTACAAAGAAGCAGATATTTCTTCATTCGATGGAATATATCTCTTCCCAAAATCATACAAACTTTCCCTTTGTAAATTCGATACGATATCAGCTTTGGTTTGTATATCAACTTCATCATCAAATAATGAAAATAAAACTATTTCTTCTGATAAATACCACAAGTGTTGGCTGAACTCAGTCAGAGCTGCTTTAGAAATCACTTGGTCGACTGTTTCGTAGTTTTTCAATGTTTTTAAGAAACATAAATCTTGATTCAGGGCTTTTACCGCCAAATTGCACTCAAACCAGGGCTTTACATAAGCCATTGCAATAAATAAGCAAACATCTTGCAGTGCTTGTTTGTCCTTAGCACTCATTTTAAACTGTGATTGCAGCAAGCATATCTTTAAAGAGTAAATAGCTCTTGCCATCCATCTTGCCTGATGCATGGCGCCAGGTGGTCTGATTTTAAATTTCTTTTCATTATCTCCCCCCAAAAATACTATACACAGTTCAATCAACTCCCGATAATCGTCACGTATAACAGATTTCAGTAGTTCTTTTTTATAATAAATAATAAGTTCGTTAATCATCGTTTCACAAAAATATTTCTTTACAAAATCAGTACATGTTTCGGTAGCAGTTGCATTAACGTTCTTCCAATTGTCTCTAATTTTTTTTAAATAACGGGATATCGGGACTGCTAGTAACTTGATGGATTTTTTATTCAAACAAAAATTTCAGTACTAGTTCATACATATGATGGCGGCAAGTAAAAAGTAACAATTCCCTTTCTAATTTTTGCTCCAAGAGCACACAAGCCCCATTTAAGCGGCCTGTATTAGAAGCCGTTGTGTCGCAGCACATAATCTGTACCTTGTCATTGAGATCCCAATCAGAAAGGGCATTTAAAGCAGCTTCAGCTTGATCTTTGCCAGTAGAACTATCGAGTTTTGGCACTGGTAGAAGTTGCTCTTTTTCTCCGAATGAAATGAGAAGGCAGGCGTTCTTCTTTTGAACCTGTCACATTTAAACCGGGCAATAGCTTTCCATCCCAATGAATAGTTACAATTTCAGGCACGTTGTTCTGAAAATCAGTTTTTATCGATTCTGCTCTCTCTTTTCTCATTTGGGTCCGAATTCGTTGAATAGAAGACTTGTTGATAGGAAAGTCTTCACAACTGAGACCAAGTGCTTCTACAACAGCCTGAAGTATGTAAACAGAATCCCTTACACTTAGTTGACATCTATCTAAAGCTGCAACTAGTTTATGGGTAATAAAACACGTCTTTCCTCTTTTTGTAGCAGATAGCGAAGTCACGGATTGCGATTGCGAGGTGGAAGGTAAATTTTCTTCCAAACTTTCGTCAGAACTGGTAGACTGTTCGTGAAGGTCTTGAGGTGGGATAGAGGTGTCTGAAGTCAATAAATTCATATCAGTCAAATGCTTTAGTCTTTTTTCCTCTTCTCCTAGTTTTCTCTGCCTTACTCTTTCTTCTTTCTCAACTAACTTTTTGTCAACACCCGCTAAGCAACCCGAATGCCCTGGCTCTCTTTGTTTTTGTAAAAATATTTTGTCTTCCTCTATTTTGATTCTTTGTAGAGTATCGGCATGCGCGATATCAAATAAATTATCTAAATCTTTTTGGAACTTCTCCTCGCGGTGCTTATAAACGTCCTGTGGTAACATGGTAAAGATGGTAAAGATCCACAAGTTTTTTCACACAATTAGGTACAGCTCTGGTAGGTATCCTAGCTTTTTCCCAAAATATGATGCACTCACGAATCAGAAGATTTGCACTTTCATTAACAGTCAATTTTACCTCGCGAATATTAAAAAAACATAACTGAGAGAACTTGACGATTAGACGGAAACTTTGCATCCGTTATTTGGTGATTTACCTCACCAACTAAGAAAATATTTTTCTTATTACTTCTAAGTTCCACTGACATCTTGAAAATAAACTATTATGCACATTAATTAAGCGATACGCCGGTGAAAACTCGGAAACAAATGACTACAAGAGCGAGTACGCGCCGGTCATCCGCGTTGCTTGTCTGAACACGTTTCGCGCTCAACTCGGCACGGGTTGCGGTGCTTCAAATAAGATAAATATTTATTTTCGAGTGTTTTATGGCCAAATGAAAAAAATTAGAAGGTATGCGTTACAAAATAAAAACTTTGAAAAATAAGGGACACCCTAATATATATATATATATATATATATATATATATATTATATATATATATATATATATATATATATATATATATATATATATATATATATATATATATATATATATATATATATATATATATATATATATATATATATACACATGTAACGATAAAATGGTGTACCACAAAATTAAATAAGATAATGACGTAATATGACGACGTCACCTTTTGACAAATTTACTTCCACTCATCGTAAACAAATCACACACCGGTGTTAATGATTAACACGACATAGAGTTCGAGAATTCAGCTAAGAACAAGGCGTCATATCTTTCAAATGTTCCGCCGAGACGGCATTACTGTATGATCATATTAGTTTCTAAGCTTAACAGTTTAATGGTATAGTACTCAGTTTAATGGTTTTTGTAAGTATGTGTAACAAGTGCACGTAAGTGCAAATACTTACATAAAATGTTTAGATTTTTTTTTGTATATAATTGCTGGAAGTTTTTACGAATTTTGCTCTAGGGGAAAACCAGTGAAATTAAAATCCATCTTTTTCTTTTTCTGCATCTTCTTTCGTGCGGATGTAGTGTTTTTTTAAATAAAAGTTTTACTTCTTTCTTGAAAATAAAAATAAAATCGAGAAATGTTATCCTCAAAAAACAAATAAGTTAATAGAATGAAACGTATGCTAACAATCTAATAATCGGCACGCTTTAATATTTTTTTTCGCAATGGTGATGAACATAACCGCAAATGGAGTCCTGCTAAGACTGTATAAAAATACATTCAATCGACCTTCATCGTCATCGGCATTTCAACATTTGTATATTCCGTAACACGATCTAATATTCTTGGTATAGTACAAAATTATGCAATAAAAGAAAACTATTTAGGAACAGATATGAAGTTTGCTTCCCATTACAAACCAGTATAAAAAGCATAATACGTGAAACTGGCATTTAGCCAATGGCCATTTTTTTCCTAACAATTCTAACTTACCTATAATAAACGATATATTGACAAATTATCGACTAAAGTATCCTTGCTGATAAATAATCGTTAATGAATTCGGAATGCAGTTTGCATTTGTTAACATTTTTTTCACATTTTGTCATGCATATAATTCGAATGAGCTAAACAATATTTAAGTATAATAAAAATATATTAATTAATAGCAAGAAACACTATCGTATAATTTATCGCCATTCACACATTTATTAAATTTTGTAATGGATAGAGCGTGAATGTTTACCGATAAATAGATTTTCACAATTATGTTATTTCTTTTGTTCCCGAATTCTTAAAAATAGAAAATTGTCGCAGGCATTTATTTTTAGAAACCATTTGAATTTAACCGGATTTCACTGGATTTCAACAACTTTATACACGTAAAAAATCATTATTCCTTCTCATACTTTTTTCATTCAACAAAATGTTTTTCGACAATTTTGAAGTCTCATATTTACCATAATCAATCGTTGTACCTGTTTATAATTAAATTCAGATTAAATAGATCGTATTAACATCTTTTATAATGCATATTTCTTTTTATATTAATGCATATTTGTACATGTAATTCTTCTTCTCCTTAACCCTTTTCTACCATTTCATTGTGTATTTCCTTTTGGTCTATGCCATTTTTCTATACTCTGCAACCTGTATCCATTTTGAACCTGCTACTCTTTTCATATCATTATGATAACGCGTTCTTGAACTTCTTGTAGGGCGTTTTTCTCGCCATAACTTCCCCTCAACAACGGGCAAGGAGTCATCTTTAAGGGTTACCCGGCCTGCCCATTCTCATTTAAGTTTGACTATTTTTGGCAACAAGGATAATTTTGCTTCATCGTCTCAGCTATGTATTTATCTGACAGTCGCACAGTGTTTCTGTCAGTTTCCCCTCTCCTTTCAGTTTATTTTTATTGCTCTTTGGATCACTCTAATTTGGTGGAGAATTCTTTACAGAGGACCAAGTTAAGGTTCTGTAAGATCTGGCAGAATACATGGGTCAAAAATGCAAGTTTTCTGTTCAGTTGTAATATTTATTTTCTTAGCACATTAAAGTCTGGAGTAAGAAGCCCATGCGAGACGAGTAAGTCTGTCAATTTTGTTGACCTAATTGTCTTTACTCTATCCAAGATACATATATTTCATCACCTTATGATAGTGGATAACTTTGATGTCATAACCTTAGTTTATCTCAAGGACATGGACAGTTTCTACCTAGTTATAAGTAGTAATGGAAAAACTAAAAATAAATTAATCAGTTATGGTGAAAAGTGCTTTTTTAAACCTTAGGAGATCTTGGGAGTAATTATTTACGTGGAACAAAAAATGAATTATTTTTCTCTTTTATGTTGCTTGAATATTATGTTGACGTTCTATTCAATGCATAGAAATATACTAATATTGTATATTTTTATACTGAAATTATGTAACTTTTTATCGCTAAAACAATTATTATAATACAAAATTATAAAACACGCAAATATCACAACACGCTGTGGCAGAATTATTTTGAAGTTGTAACATTGAAAAATGACATAGGCATCCGTTCGCATTTGAATCATTTCAGAGTTTTTATTAGCAATTTGCTTGCATATGTTGGAAATTTTTATTAACAATTCATATTCTACACGGATTGATTTCATCCACGCTACTATTCTTTCCATATATTTCTGATACTGTTTACATAATCGTGCATCATGTGCAATACAGACATGCGACAAGTATTCGTTATTAAGTAATTCAGTAATTCGTTTATAAGCAAATCTCGAACGATGGCTATAATTCAGGATCGTAAAATAGAAAAATGATATCCAGTGATACTCTATTTACATGATTAGTTTATAATTTTCACAATTTTCTTGCTTTCTTAATTTATTGTTATTTTAAACAAGAATTAGGTACCTAATGTCAAATGGTAATTCATTGCGTTTTTTATTACGAAATGTATGTTCATGGTTTGTATTTTTATTAATTCTTAAGTTAAGAAGATGTAATATTTTGAATATAAATGTTTATAATAAATATATCATTGAACAAAGTATAGCAGAAGAATGAATTACAATAGAATGACTTATATTGAAAGTTTGTAAACTGAGAGATGAGAGTGCCATTCGAGTTTCTTTGTTACTTAGTGTACTGTAATAAGTTTTGTACAGTTTTCTAATATTTTTATTATCCTGTGATATTATATAACTGTTAACGTTTAAAGATTTGTTAATATATATTCTTTAAAGAAATCGATATTTATACTATGTAGTATTGTACATAAATAGATATGTATTTTGTTAATTTTAATGAAACCCCCAGCTTCTGGAACATGTTACGAATTTATTATTGATTTACATATACCCAAAATTACATAACAGTACCAAAATTTTGATAAGCGTTAAAATTACCAAACTAAGCGGAAGCCCATATGAAAATTGGCAATTTCATTCATATCCAAACCTACTTACTGGTAAGCATCGCTCGGATCCCATGTACTAGACTATAGATCAGTAGGATTAACGGTGAGCAAGATCCTTAAGTTCGGGAACGGCAAGTTGTTTAATTTTTTCCTTCTATGTCTAGACTATGGTTTTTCCGTTCGAGATTCTGAAAAACATCTTATACCATAATAAACGGTTTTGGTGAAAGAATATCATCGTACCTTACACCTTCCTCGATTTTTTCAACTTTCAACATATTGTCAAGTGTATATTCATATATTATTAAGCCTATAAATATTTATTAATAGAAATAAATTGGTCATATTTATATTAACAAACCAAACTAGAAAGTAGCACCTTGTACAACTTTGAAAAAAAATTCACATTGTAAAATAGTGACCCATTTCTGCAGAAATTCCAATGTTATTCATTGATTTGGAAAAAGTTTTTGAAATGTCGCAGGTAAAAGTAGCTGAAATTACCGGAGAAGGCGAAAAATTCGATGAAAATTATGATCTGATTTGAATTTGTAAGTGATATAAAAGAAATTAAAAAACGATAAAAAAACAGTCTTTGACGTGGTTACGAGAAATATGGAAAATATTTGTAATGAAGTTATAGATAGTTTTGTAAGCGGAACTGTAAAACTTTTTTAGTAAACCTTCCAAAATTCTAGGCCTAACTACACTCAAATAAAAAAGTAGCCGACCCAGCGGAATTTTAGCGTTCTACAATAAACTGTTATAACTACGAGTAAAAAAGAAGCAAACGGCATTGCTCTCGAATAAACTGCATATGTATTAATAATATAATAATAAGTATAATTATAAACTTAATGTTATTAATACACGTGCAAAGAAATTAATGTACTATAAAATATATATGTAAAATAAGTGCATTAACACTATTTTTTTTTTCTTCATTAGCAATGAGGAGGATGGTAGGTTTACTAACGAGAGCAGTTTAGTCTTAGGCGACAATTTAGAATTGCACTCTGTTCGAAAAAACAATTTTTGAGAGAATATCTACAACTGAAAATGAACAAGTTTCTAGGATCACTCAGCGTGCCAAACCTACGGACAAAACGATTTACTCTCAGAGAGCTCACGCAAATTATGCAGCAGCTCAACAAGAAGGATAAGATTTGGAACAATAACACAAACTGATTATAACGTACTACCTATTCGCTTAATTCCTCTACACTCTAAGTCCAATAAAGGTAGATTATTTGAAATACCACATTATTTCTCTAAACACCACTAAGGCAGAGTCTCTTTATTACTAACAGAAAATATGACCAGCAATTAAATAAAGCCAGGTTGAGGGCGAGTCCTTATCCAGAAACTAAACTTGTAGCCATCCAAAATTAAACATTAATTGATATATGTGACTTATAGATAGAAGTACAATACAGCGCACTCTCAGACGAAGGAACGATATTTTCATGGGGTCCATCAGCGTGGCGCTATTGAAAACGATAAGCCCGAATGGAGTGCATATATAAATATCAACTTTAGTACTATTATAAAAGCCAAGGAATCTGCTATAACTAGTTTAATCGATCCAGAAGAACTTATACCCTAGCCTTCGTCAAAAATAAGCCGTTTTAAACGATAGAAGAAAACTAACAGGAATAAATAGTGGGATATTGAGTATTCAACAAACTATAGAACCTCAAAAGAAGAAAAAAAGAACTACTTACAAAAAGAAATGAGCCAAGTCTATAGTAATGTCCTCTAGAACTTCCATTTTAGTTAACTAACTAAACGACCAATATCTGGGTATGATTTTATTTGTTTCGTTAATAATTACTAGAAAAACGCTTACACTCGCTTTCAAGAGAATGCTTGAATTTTATAGATATGATCGTTTAAAAGTTACAAGAGTTTATTGCTTAATAATTTGAAATTTTTATTTAAAACATATATCCACGATCAAATGAAACTACATGATGTAGTATTATTTCTACTTTCTTTAAGTTCTTTACCACGACCGACCACTTAAAGAAAATAGAAATAATACTACATCACGTAGTTTCATTTAATTGTGAATAATAAATTTCTACAAAATTAACGCCAAATATATTCAATATTTAAAACATATATGTCTGATTTAAAACATATATATTATAATGTAGTCAAAATGCCCTAAATATTTTTTAAATGAAACTTTTCATGGTGCGCTTCAACATGAATAAAATATATGGGAGTAATCCGGCGTGTGCGACACGACCAAGTATACTTACATACCATCAGTGGTTGAACGTTTCTAAACCTCTTCCGTTGTTCCCGACTCTTTCTTATTTGGAATATTTTTTTTTTCGGATGATCAGTTCAAAACATAATTATTTCATTACTTATTTCCCACAATTTCAATTTATTGCCTTGTAAAGGGTACATGTGTCATATAGAGCGCTCAAAACTTAATAAATTTTACATCTATTATACCTTTTTCTGATATACATTGTTTTTTCACTTGGAAGTTTTTTTTAATAGAAATATGTATGTCTAAACGTGAAAAATTGATTATGTAACATTTTGTAAAAATTGAAAATGAATTCAGTATAAATCGAAAATAGACAATTATTATCAAGATTAATAGTGGAAAAATTTATTACAATGAAGTGCGTTCAACTACGAAGCCAGCGTTCTACTCGATATCATATCTTCGGTCTAATATAATTTTCATTGGTTGGATGATTAGTTTCTGCCAAAAAAAATTAATTTTTTTGCGTATTTTGATACGATTAAGTGCAGACGTATTTTTTCAAAGGTTTTAAACGATTTATTTTTAAAGGTTTAGATTTAAAAAGCAAAAAAACATTTATAATTATTATACAATCACATTAATGGTAATTAATAAACGGTGTAAATATTTTTTTCAAGATAATATAAAAAATCACTTTCAAGTACAAAACAATGATTCATCGGTACTTAATTTTCTAAACGGCTTTATGAGTAACTGATTAAAGGGCTCACCTTTTTTCCGCAAATAATCGTGAACTCATACATCCTCTGTGTTCAATCCTATGTCCTTATTTATTTTTCCCGCCCAATGAAGCATTTTCTTTAGCAGTCGTTGTTCTAATCTACGAAATGATAAACCTATTCCCCAATACATTTGAAGGATTTTTTTCTTCCGAAAGCTCTAAATTAAATTCCACGATCAAATCTATTATTCCCAGCTCCTTTATTTCCAAACCTATTCCATCGAAGATTATGAGAAAATTGGGTTTTAGGAACGTTGTAGCGATAATCCTAGATCTTATATGAAACATGCACAATATTGTTATGCCCTGAGAAAAATATGGTAGTCAATATAGTTGAGTACGGTAAAATTAATATTTCTATACAATTTCATGGAAATACTATGTACCCTTAAATGTTTTGAAGGCTCTAGATGTGAATCATCGTGGTGAGAGTTCTACATGTACTTGACAGGTTTTATTTTTCCGGCAACGTGAAAAAGAAGATATTAATGTGTTATCTTGAAAAGATCGAATTTAAAATCGTGATCGGAATAAATACTAACGAACTAATAAAGCATAAACAATTGACAATTTAAAAAAGTGGATGCGCACGTATAAGCAATTTGTTTGAAATTGCTTCGTAAACATCAATAATATGCTAATTTGTTTTTCGAGGAAAAATTTCTAGGTTATTTATCATATAAAGTTTAAGTAAATTGATCGCGTTTATATAGTTAACGAACAATGTGGTACTTTAAGGTACCTTTCTTTTTGCGTATTACCAATGTGTAAATATTTGTTTTGAAATTCAATATTTGTCAACGTATACTGAGTTAAAACTTATAAGCAAGAATTTATTCAAATCATACGACGGACACAAGACAAGATTTTTTTAACCTTTATTTAAAAACGTGAAATAATTGATAGAAAGAGAAGGTAAGTAAATAAAAAAATACGAAAGGTGAAAATTTGGTTTATACAAAGAAATATCTGTGCGTGGAGTACATTTCGTACTGAAAGATATATCAGATAGAATTCAAGAGTCAATAGATGAAGGGTGCCTTTCATTAACTCAGGATGAGCACGCGTATAAAAGAAAGACGGAAACCTAAAATGCAATATTGACAGTAAGATTTCGCTTAGAGAGTATACCAGTCTATATATGTATTCATTTATGTGCTTTAATATATCTATTTGATTCATATGGCGGATTTATTGCTACGAGAGCAATCCCTTACAGCCAACCATAACATCAGTCCAGCCCCGCTCGACGAGCGGCCGGGAAACCTGGGTCCCCGGGATGCGCCGCGCCATCAAAGGCTGTATGTCTTATAACCAACCTAACACACCACGACGATGAGAGCAAATCTTAAATATTTATTTATAATATCTTAATCTTAAATCTTAAAAATTACAAGTGACAAGTATAAAGGAGTCGAATAAATTGATCTGACGTACGCCAAAAAAAGTAATTGAAAAGGTGAAAATCCGAAAGAACTTAATTAGACCAATATAATATAAAAATCGTAAATACATAATGAATTCTAATAGTAACTTACGCGCCTATTACTATAGAAGCAATAATGAAATAAATGAAGTGTTTGGAATATTAAAATAGGGTATCCATCATTACCGATCATCTCTTAGAGACTGATATCGAAATATATACTTAGCGCATCAGCAGTTAATATAAGGTTAACAAATAAATTTATTGTTATAAGACCTAAGTTAGTATATAAGACCTTCCATTATGCCGACTTTTAAGATTTTGGGTCTGCCGGAAGTAATCTATAGGTTTTTGATGATTAGTGAGTGAGAATATTGTATGAATAAAAAAAATCGCTTTAAATGGCAATATAAACCTCAGTATACGAGATTAATTTCAACTTGATATCTAAACTCATTTTTAAGAAAAAGGGATCTGAAAAGCAAAAAAACGGATGGACAACCGGATGATCCTACAATGGTTCCGCTTTTTTATTTTAAGGGACAGAAATAAAAAAATATGTTTTTTTAACGTTATCATGATGGTATGGTTACAAATAGTCATTTTATGGATTTATTTTATAACCGAAAAAATATATTTCATCTAAGTTTATATTTAGAGGTGCACGTGGTAGCTTGTAATTTCCCTGAGATGCACACTACTAATATTGTAATTGAGAAAATTTGAATATTTCTTTCCTAATAACTATGCATACAACTAACAAAATACAACTAAAATCTGTGTGCATGTGTTTCGTGTAGCGGGTTAATAAATAGGTAATCCAGCGGCTTCGTTCACACAAAAAATCAACACCATGAAAAGTATAAATGAATGTTTTTAGTCAATACTCCTAACATAGTAGAGCATCACAAAACTTAGCACGGACATAGTTCATGATTGAAATAAACATATTCGGTATAGAATTAGGATGAAGTCGGTGCCTTTGTTCGATAATAAAATGTTTGTACTGCGATAAAGCAATAAGTAGCGCAACATCTATGCATCAAGGATCGGGTGTCCATAAAGCTTCTTTTACGAGAATGCAAAGTTGCCTAGTGGTCAGTGCGACACTAATGAAATGCTTCGATTTAATCGCCAGGAGATTTCTCTTGACATAACTACCACAAATATCTGGTATCGAAAATTGCTCATTCTTTAATAAGGAGGCTGCAGAATCAAGAATTGAGAGTGAATTAGCAAAAAAATTATTAAAAAGCTTAAGATCAAATTGACAACTTGAATCCGCGTGAGAATTGCCTACACAAAAGCACTGCGGAACCAGAAATAACTACAGGAATACACTGATCAAAAGTTGGGGAAATATAGTGTTTTTGTTTTGTGTTTTAGTGTTTTTATATTTGGGTGCTATCTATTCCTCAACACTAAAGTTTTCCGAACAGTGTGGAATTGAATCAATTTTGTATCTCACGTTGATTCTATCTCTTCTGACCGTAGGATTCCGGAGGAAGTCATTCAGACCAGATTTACGTTTGATATTATTGCATATAGAAGAAGCGAGCTGTAGAGAGAGAGAGAGTTATAGAGAGCGGACATTAAAATTTGTTATATTCTGAAACTCTATCATCTACTGTATCCAACTGAGCTGTAGAACTTCTGTCAAGACAATTAGAATCTGTGAGTAGTCACGTCAGGTTTATACTGCTAAAATTACTGGCAAATGCTGACAATGGCATTGAAAGGTGTTCTGGCTACTTGGCTGATTTGAAAATAACATGAGATCTAGGGGGAAACTATGAAAGGAAACATTGCTGTGTGGGTATAATTATAACATCAAGAATCGAATAACAGATGAAAGGAGAAAAAGCAAGCAAATACGTTAAAATTCCTTGATTTCAGAATATTCCGATGTGAGGTAGCTCTACGTTGTATGTGCAATACTGAAATTGAAGTCGTTCATAATTTCTGAATGTGGACACAACGACAAATAGCTCTCCATGAATGCACCTCACTGCTTGTAATGGAAATGCCTCGGAGGTTATAATATTACTCCTGACAACACTTCTGCAATAAATAGATAATTTATCATAGAGAAACACCCTGAAAAATAAATCAGCCTGAAAATAGATTGTAACACCATGCCACATATAATTTTCGGTCATAGTGAAATAATAAAAAGCCTAGAAGTGAATATAGATTTAGAAAACCCCACACTTAAAACATTTTGGCAGCAATATACGTTATTAAAAGTATATAAAGTTAATAATTGAAAAAAGGATAGAGAGCAGAAATGCAATTAACGATGATAAATAGGCCATAATCATCTACCTTCAGCGTTATAAGAATTCACAACACCCACTTCACTAAAATGCTTAATGTTAAGCACATTAATGTTTAGACCCTTAAATGTTTAGACCGACAGCATCATGACAGCTGATGGACGGTGCGCAGTCGATAAAAATGGTATCATATAAAATGGTCGGTATAAAAAGTCGATAAAATGGTAACATACTTTCCACGATTATTTGAATGTTTTCCAGACCTGATTTGTAAGCATCAGTGATACATTTCTGGCAAGCCTAGATAGAGAAAGAGCAAGATATTATATTGATGAAAGCGAAAACTCTAATTTTTACTTTACTTGACTAATTTTTTTCTTAACAAAACTTTCAAACTAGCAGATGCATTTTTTTTAAAGCATCATAAAATCTATGTTCAAAAACGGAACACTAATTGGTTAAAATTTAGGCTCCATCCTATTTATTTCATAAAACCGGTCAATAAATATTGACCGGTTTACCGGTCTTGAATGTTGGGATTGTTTTTTTAATTTTCTAATTCTCATAGCCCTTTTTGTATTTTCTAACCAGGAAACAATATTACACAGTTTTCTTCTGTCGTATGCCAAATTTCGTGATAAGTAATTCGCAAATTTTGTATGGCGCCTATATTAAGAATGAACTCTAATGTCCATTTTGTCGTTTGACAGTTAAAAATATTTTTTTTTAATTACATTCAAAATATAAAATTACTATTAGCTATGGATAACTAAAATGAATTAGTTAAAAAGGTCATGGTCTAAAAACTAAATACCCATTTTATTAATATCAGAGTAATAAGGTCGATTAAGATACCAGCAATTTCGCTAGTAAATAAATAAATATTGATTGCAACTGTAAATGGTTATGCCTACGAATATAACATAGATTTTCACATTTTTCTGAAATTGGCTCATGGGTAACGTGGTGAACACTATAAATGAAACAAATGTACATGTATTTGTGAAGCTTTTATTAATTACAAGCGACATTTGGAAAAGATATGAATTTTTTCACTTTTACAGTTTTACGTTTTATGTTTGGTCCACATAAAATTATAACATCCATTGGCACCAATAGATGCTCCAGTGACGAATATCAATAAATTTATATTTCTATCTTAAAAAAAATTCATATCTTAAAAAGAAAATTAAATTAAATACATAGTTAAAAGAAATGTTAAGTTTTCTTAATCATAAATATATTCTTCAAGTTTGCCATTTTAACAGGAATGAAATCTCACACAGAATCTTTACATTTTGAAATACCAGCATTTGAATAAAATTATATTTTCTTCAGTACGGTATTGTAAAACAAATTGTATGTCTAGTCACTTTTTTGTCTGAGTTACTTCAAATATAAAAAAAATTTTAGGCACGAATGGAACTCGCACGACGTGAGTTCCGTACACATTTAGGCATTTATAAACATTTAATGGTTTTTAATACTCCTATTAAACTATTTACAAAATTTTAATTTGTCACAACAAAAATATATTGCTTACTATATCTTTCATAGGCATATATACATAATGTTTTTTTATGCGATATAACTACAAATTAACGGTTTTAATTGCATCGCATTCAAGGGACCTAAACATTTTAAATTATGTAAAAGTAACTTATTTTTAAATCGTTACTTCTTCAAAAATTAACTTACCTATTGCACTAAGCCAAGTTGATTGTTATGCGTAAAAATAAGCTTAAATTTTAAAGAAGATAGACAGATAAACTAGTAATAAGGTGCACTATTGAAACTATGTAAACTAACTAAAATTTTATAATAATTTTTTTCTATGATATTTCTAATCATAACCTATGTATGAAAGAAAATCGAAATAGTTTGTAACATGTACTAAGTTATTTAAATTGTTAACTAAAAAAAAGCAACATTTTAAGAATATTTGAAGAATAGGCGTTGCTTAGACGAGACGACATATCGTAAGAAAATTTTCATACTTCAAGAAAGTAAGTAGCGATTGTCTGTCAAAAAAAAAAAGTGAGCCGTCACGGGACGCCTGGCAGATGTGAGACATCGTGTTCGTACAAGTAATATGCATAAAAGACAAGATTCGAACTGGGTGCGCAGAGGGTCGCGTAGTCGGTTGCGTATGGCAACACGTCGCCATACCCTACACTCTACTACATATAGACTATATACTACACAATATAGACTATATACTACCCGAATTATAACCTTAGTACAGCGTGGCGACCCGTCGCCGCGGTAAGCGTCGCCCCGCCAACGATCCGGTTTATATCTGCGCCTATAGATGTTTCACATCAATAATACAGGTAATTTAAACTCGATTCGCTTATTATCATCGTACTTATTTAGTAACATGATATAATATAAGATATCCAAAAAATAGTAAATGATAAGATTTAAATTTACTATCATTCCATAAGAACGAAACAAAAAAGATTACAGTCTCTAACAGAATAATAAATGACACATTGCTGACATACTATTCTCTTGATATCGTGGGAAAATTTTAAACAAATATTTGCGCATCAATTAAATTTGAATATCTACATCGTACCCAATATCCATATCATTAATCCACAGTAAATTAATTCTGTCTCATTCTTTACGCGCTATACCTGCAATGAGATATTGTGATCACGTAAACCTACTTTACCAAATATTCTATAATAAAAAAAATAATTTTAAACATTTTATAATTGCATTTCAGTTTATAAATAAAATATCCAAGTCTTATAATGCAAAAGTAAACTAAAATTAATAATGAAATTCCATATATTTAAAAAGAAATGTTCATGCATATAATGAATAAAAATAAAGGCAGCATTCCAGTTATTTTTAGGAATATATTCTATATAACGTCACAAAACAGAGCGGAAGAGACGCCTATATTTTTTATAAAATGCGACGTCTCTTTATTTGTTTACGCCTCCAGATGTACTAGACAAATAATGACGGAATTTCCTTTATTTTACAGTTAAGTTCAATTTATTTATTACAGATGGATATATTTAGGTTCTACACCGTAGCTTCCAACGTGTACATAGCTTAGTCGAGTAGGAAAATAATTATTCCACTAGTTTTCCTTGTTTCCAATTGATAAATAAAGAAAGGAATTTTTATTTTAGGAATTTTAATTTAATGTATAATGCGATAATTAGTAACGTAAGCAAGTATTGATACGAAAAATTAACCTTCAATATTTGGTCCTAAATTAATTTGACAGATTATTGGGGATAAATATACAATTATAAATATAAATTTTAAGTTTATCTCCAGGAAACTTGATCAAAAAAAGTTTTTGAATTGGCTCCTGGTCATTGGTATAACTCTTTAAGGCTAAGAGAGAAATATGAATATAGGGATACTGCAGTAAAATAAAATAGGGGTTTTACATGAATTAATTCAAAACAAATATTTAGTCATATAAAGTAAACAAAGACTTGAAATAACAAACGGCGGGCGTAAGACAGTTCGGAAGACGATCATACCTGTAATGCAGTGAGTGTTTACATGTATATATGGTCATCACGTTATCGCTCAGACATTTGATCGATTTCAAAATATTCTTTAAAATATCTACAGCACTTTTAATTTTTTTTCAAATCGTTGTTAGTTTAAAGTACACAAGGCTTTGGATGTGCGTTTATATATATATATATATATATATATATATATATATATAAATATATACATACATATGTGTGTGTATGGGTGTGCATGTGCGTGTGCGTGCGTGTGTGCGTGCGCGTGCCCTTGGGGGTGCGCCTGTACGTATGTTGAAAAGTTTCGATGATAGTACTCAGCCTTCGCGGACTGTTTTTTCCTAAATTAAAAGACATTGATATACTTCCATCTAGTTTAACTTCCTAAACACGATCCTTATATAAATTTTATATGAATCCAACTTCAAATGCCTTGGTACAGACAATGTATTGATGTATATTTATGATTTGTTCACGATTGCTTTTCGGACCAATAAAGACAGCATTACTGACTATTTACCATTTTAAGTAAGTAGACGAAATCAGAATGTTCAGCGTATTTTTTTGCTACGTAAGTGTGAAGAAATTTTGCAGCAAACTTTTCTTTCTTCCTTGAATGATTACTGTCCATCTCGTATAGTATAAAGTTGTCCGTGTCGGTATAAAGTGAATTTCATTCCAATAGCAGAATATGTTGTCACATATCAAGTCTAATATATGAATACGCTCTATAAGAATGCCACCTCGACATTTTTTCTCTCAAATTTTTTAAATTTTTAGAAATCGTCCAATTACATATAGTGGGATTACGTGGCACATAATAATGGAATTATGTGCAAATCTTTTAATTTTAGGAGATCTGGATGATATTTCTCTATTTCATTAGAATTATAGAACATTTGGAATTTGTTTTTTCTTTCAACATCAAAGTTTTTAGTTTTAACTTCCTAGTGTAAACTTTTAATCAAATTGTTCATTTTTTTAACTATTCTCAGACAAGAATGTGTGTGTATATCATTTGATCGCTGTACAGTGTAGAGTAATAAAATTTTGCAAAAACGTAATTTGTGGTAAACTAAATATAGGAAGGCATTATTAGGAATTACCAAAACTATGAAAGGGAACAAGTTTTTAGCAAGTTAATTTTTGTAAAGTCTTAAAAATATCCTGAAATTATTTGAGTTGTATGCGATAGTAATATTAAAAATAAAGCTTAAATTTATTTGATACCCAGATGTTAATAAAAAGGTTGCTTAAATCGTCCAAAAAAATGTACGTTAAGTACAATTTCAAAATCGAATCCAATTTTATATTGAATGCGATTTTGAAATCGTGTAGGCATAAAAAACAAGAATGTACGAATAAGTTCCCGTAAGATAGAGAGAATAAAGCTACGTCAACTTGTTGACAACAAAGGCGCAACTGTCCATAAGTAACTAAACCTACTCAAAGTAAAAGACTTCTTAAAGAACCGGTCTCCGTCAAAAATTCGTAATTTAATCCATGCAGTAAAAAAAAGTGTGGCTACGCGTAAGTATACTATATATTGCAGAACATGTGTTCACAATTATTATTCATAAAATTAGGGCTTAAAAATAGAGGGAGATCAAGAAACACGATCCAGAAAAGTTGATATTTCAACTACTGTGGTACTCAGAAAATACGCATATTATTGAATTCTACACATATCGCCTATTTTATCAGTCTTGATAAGAATATCTGAAAAGCCAAAAAGAAAACAATAAGAAGTATTAGGCAAGGAAAACTCATTTCTCAAAAATCGTTTAACAAGTTTTTATGGGATACGTATGAGACCCCACAATAAAATACACAACATATACAGTAAATATCGCTTCCATTAATCGATAATGTCATAATATCATGCTGTCAATAACAACTACCACTTGTAATAGAGCCGTGAAACATTGTTAAAACACAATTATAAATGAAAAACTTTTCTATTTATGTTAAGGGGAATGAACTGAAATACTTTCCGTATTATTTTCTTTATCATATTTTAAGGAGAAACTTGGAAATATCTTTGAAATTACTTTTAAGAATTAAACTATGAAAAAGTAGCTAGTTCATGTTTACTGTGTAGATAAATATTGCAACAAAACAATGAATATTATTAGCTCTTACATAGTTTTTGAAGTTATTATGAAAGCATAATTGCTGCTATTATATCCATTATTGTCTGTGTTTTGGAGGCACAAAGCGGAGGCTGTAATTTTTATTACCATCGGTAACAATTTAATAAATATCATAAAAATATCGAAAAAAATAATTTACATTTAAAGTAGGCGGCCGAGGTAGGCTTTGCTCCAAATATAAAAATTGTATCTAATTGAATTTGCAAATAATATTGCCAACCGTGTCCGAGGATATTTATGTACAATTCGGTGTCACTTGCCAATTCTGTTTAATGGAATTATTATCATTAAATGGTTTCTATATGAACGCACATCAATTGAAAAGCTTTCGACCTCACAAATGGAAACGTTTTGTGAAAACTTTTTACTTTTTTTTTTACTTTTTTACTATTTCAATTAGTAATATACCGCTATTGTGATAAATTATTTTCACATCACTATCCTTTCATAGTTTTAAGTTATAAGAAGAGTAACAATTTTTCAAATAATTTTCTTATTACAAATTTAATCCTGTACTTGTTTTACAATTATTCATGTCTATTTATTTAATAGTAAATTATTTATCTGTTCATTTATTTGTTACGAAGGGATCTGCGACACAATCACAAATATATATAATATGCACGATTATATAGAAAAAAGCTCCTGAAACAATTGACTAGATACATATTAAAAAACTTAAGAGAAACTATTAAAAATAAAACACTACGAAATGTTCTTTATAGTGTATATGTAAAAAGTATTTAAAAAAAACTTTTAACCTGATGTAAACCAATTAAAAACCGAGTGTTGGAAGGTCTTGAAACGCTCTTGGGGAAGGAGTAAAGGAATGATATAAATTTATGACTAAAGTATAAGTTACGTTCACTAATAACACAAACTGCTTTGAACATAACTAAATATACTTTAAAGAAACCTCTGCATATGATCATAAGTTCATTGCCTAACATTATCATGATTCGTATTATCATCTGCAAGTTTAAATTTTTATAAATGTGCTTTTTTGAAATTCTATCTTATCTTCTTACAGGTTTACAATGAATGTGATTAATGCTATTTACTTCAGCGTACTTGTGGGTAAACGGTGCAATTAGCAAAGGCAATGTGCGCGATGCACTGAATGTATTAAACAACTTAAAAAGTGAAAACAAAATACTTGGTTATAAATATTTTAATATAACGTCAGTATTAATAATTTACGATTCAAAATGTATACTTGTCAATATATTATATACTATTATCGTGTATTATTTAGGTTTTAACAAAATTGTGTGGTAATTTGTACTCATTCTGAATGAATGCAATAAAGTTCTGGGGTGAAGATTTTCCTTGTTCTAAAAGCAGTCATAGTAACTATATGTCATCAAACTATACATTTACTTCGAAATATTAAAATTTGGAATTTCACGTGTGTATCCTGTTTAATGAATCGTTTAGCCCTGATTTAGTGAATAATGAAAGTAAAAGACTGTATTTTTATACAAAAGTTTCAATTTTGTTAGAATACATTTCCCCCAAATAACAATCTTTTCTCAACTCCTTTTTTCCTAAAAAAGTAAAGTTTGAAATTTACTAAAGATATAAACATTTTATTAATTTTAATTTATTAGATTTAGTTTCTCTTAGCATACGAAAACGGAATTAGAGTAAATGAATATCACGTTCTCTTGATAATGGACAGAGCGATTACTGCCATCGGAACTGTTTAAATTTCATATGATATTGGCGCAAAAAAATTTTTAAGAAAACATATGTCAGATAGTAGACCATTATGGTCTACCCATTATCATTTTGATATCTTTTCAATCATCTTCAAAAGTTTTTGCATGTAATATTATTATAAATATATTCAAGTTACAAAGTTATACTAATATTTGTAAAACTGTTCTAGAATGCAGGTTCACTGGACTTATTTTTCTTGCTCCTTCGCACTTCGAACAAAAGTTGCAAAATGAATAGCTTCAATACATAAATACTTACTAAAATTTGTTAAAATCGAGACTTCAAGTGAAGTCCGATCTGACCATGAAGTTGCAATATACTTACTGTTGTCACTTATTCTATCAAAATACAAAAATAATTGCGATGTAATTTTTAATAGTAAAGTTTGTTCTATATGACATAAAATAACATTCGTCGTTGAGTGCACAAAATTCGTCGTTGAGTGCACAAAATTCGTCGTTGAGTGCAATTGATATTTGTTTATATCTGAATTAATTGTTGCTCTTATTTTTATTTTCTTCTCACTTCATCACACTGTGACTTGCATAATTCTTGACTTACAGAAATATATACCGAGGAGTGATTAATTTCAGTACCAATATAACTACGGTAAAGATACTTTAAAATGTAACATGTACATATATTTACAGAAAAACCTGTCAAACACCTGTCACGAGTAAAACCTTTACTATGAGGACTCCGTACATAGAGTTTCCGTACATAGGCAGTTCAGAGCACGTAGTAACACTTAAGAGCACGTAGTGTTTCTATTAAACTATTTACAAATATTTATTTTTCATAACGTAAATATATTGCCTAATGGTGTAAAAACATCGCATATATTTCAAAAACTATAAGATCTAGGATAAGCGCATTAGTTTTTATGTCAGGTCAGGTTTCACCGATGCTGTTTTTTTTATTATTTTTGATTCAATCCTGACGGAAATAAAAGGAGGGTTGCTAGTTTCCATATATTTTTAGGAATATCTTATTAAATTTGGAATTTCAAATTAAAAAAATTAATGTATTTTAAATGTATGTCTAAATGCAAATTTTTTATAGAATGCGTCTAATGGAAAAACCAAAGGAACTTCTCCAATTTTTGTGACATTTCATGTTTTATTTTATACGTTACTAGTAAATGATACAATAATCAATTAGTAACGGGCATCATATATTTACTTGCAGTAATTCCATTCTACTGGACAAGTTAGTTTACAATTTAGATGCGTAAATTATTTCTCATTATTATTTGCGTTATTATGTAGGATTGTATCAACGCGGAAATAAGATAAAAAAACTTGATAAGAATTCAAGCATTAGCCCATCTGTCCCATACATAATGCCAGCTAAGGGTAGGATATCTTACGTGAAATTGCTTTTATTGTTTTGAGAGAATACTTCATTTTCTTGCAATTTTTACTCCTCTTCAAAGTAAATTACTTGTAATTACAAAGTAAATTACTTGCTTAAATTGTTGGCCATTTAATATTAAACAGACATAAACTTTTCAGAAAGTTGTGTGCAATGAATCTTTTGGGATTTAAATTTATAAACGCGGATTTAAATTTATATAAGAATATATAATTTATGTTTGGATTCTCTAAAGTGTACAGCGAGAAACATTTTAACGTACTTCTTTACTAAAAGTGTCTTAAAGTCAGATGTAGAATACGATGTTAGAAAATAGGAGTCCAGATATCGAGTAATGAATGTATTTGTTGATTATGACACGCCATTTAATATACGAAAACAATACCAAAGCAATACAAAAAAATTGAGACAGAGACAAATGATCACTGAGCGAGACAGGGTACACCGCTAAAGCCCCGCGCCGCGTATCACATGCTGAACAAAAAGGTCTCGCTCGCTCGTACCTTACCTTTCCACAATCGACTGTCGAAGACTGCCGACTGTCGGCGGTAGAACGGATACCCGGAACGGCCCCACCGCTCGAAATGAAAGATTGCGATGCTCGGGACTGCAGCCATTCTTTACCGGGCATTGACTTTGTCACCTATTTCTTTTTTTTGGGATTTATCTTATATTTTGTTAATTGAAATTGTCTTTTGCGCCTTAGTAATATGTGGTCCTCGTCGTTTGGCAGATGATGTAAGCGCATCTACAAAATTATTGTAAAGGACATGTTTAATCGTATGTCAATTATTTTTAGGGTTCCCTATCTCAAAACGAAAGAAATAATCCTCATAGGATTACTTCGTTGACAGTCCGTCCTCCTGTAAAGACCCTTTTTCTCAGGAACCCATAGAGGTATCAAGTTGAAATTTATATCAAATACTTCGGTCGACGGGTCGTTGGTGGTGAAAAAAAGCAAGCCTCTAAGTCAACACAATAAAAAAACGCTAAAAACGGCCATCTGTGCTGTATTTTTTGACATTCGGGATTAAATAAAAACTTTTAGGATACTTCCTATTGATCTAGAGTCATTCAGAAAGATGACACCTCTGCTTACCTTTGCCTCACTTTATTTGTTTATTAGTTATATTATTTTTATAATCATCCACGTCTATTGCTTTTGTCGATTCGTATAAGCAAACAAGGTATTCTTAGATCTAACGGATATTTTTCCTTAATAGGTGGATTTATAATGAATGTGTATATGACAATGCAACCATTAACGTCCAATAGAAGTTAGTCTTTGTAACCTCATTAGAACGAAAACGTTAGGAGAACGATCTCATTTCAAATAATGGATTAAGGGCAGAAATTAAATAATGAATTTAAGTGCCAAAATGGGTGGCCAATATTGAAATATACCAATAATTCCATACAAGTACGTATAAATCAGGTTATTACATCAGATGTATCATTATGAAATATCTAGACTTTTACAGACCTCGAGAAGAACTATGTATGCGAGAAAAGTTATAAAAAGTATCATTTAACTGCATAGTTAACTAATTAGAGTATTAAAGTGGTTGTTTATGACAGTAAAGTCTGTTTCATTATTGATAGAAAGTTGGCTGAGCATTTTGATGACACTTTTCTTTTAAAGCAGTTTTGAAGGTAAGTTGTGTCTTCATTTTGTCAAATGTGTATCTCAGTAGTTGCATGAATTAAATGACTTATGCAAACAAATTAACATTCACATTTCAAGTATGCTCAAAGAAAAATTAACTGACATAATTGCCTCAAAATATACGAACACGAAAATCTCAAGTATTCTCATAGAAGAATGTACCAATAAAAAGTGACGTCTGTTGAAAAAAAATTATGGGTAAAGTAAAAATAAGCAATGTGTTAATGGAGGGAATGGGTGAGTTCATATGCTGGAGAAATGCATTAAAAAAGTCCACATGCTCGATGAAAACTAATTATGACAGCCATTTCGAAGTAATTTTAGCCTTTATGTCTCTTCTGGCTATCTTAATTAATGTGCACATCTCAAATTTCTGACGAAATTCTATTTTCGTAACAATATAGACTTTCAAACATAAATCTAGCTTTAATAGATCCTGGAATATAGACCAAAAAAATAACTAATTTAGACACTGACTCAACCACTGATAGATCATTAAAACATTTACATCACTTACAATCGACCTAAAAATGTAACATTCAGTCGACGTATAAGCGTGCTAGTATATACTTATACGTATTATTTTGTGTTATTACTCTAACCATATATGTATATGCAATTAGTGTTAAAACTCTAACCATACAGCCAATTTTAAACAACAACTAGAATACTATCATAGAGTATTTACACATTAGTTTTGTACAAAAACATGTAATTAGTATTTGACTACTGACCATGTAGATAGTATTACGATTAACACTTTGGTTTTATGAAAAACTCTTTCAAGCTTCAATTGATAAAATTTTGTAATATACTGAATTTATAAAATAATGGCAATCGTCCTTAGTGCAGTTTTGTTCTCTTTGTTATTTGGGAAACAAAATTGCACTAATATTCGTAAGTCTGTAAAACGAATGCAGCCATTTTTTTTTATTTAAACTTATATATAAATAGGACTGCCAGCCCTCCGGGTTTCACCCGAAGTCTTCGGTTATAATGAATTATCTCTAAATTGTTAGGGTAATTTTCCGGTTCTCACCGAGCGTACCTAAATTTATTAAACAACCGCCTACAGTGACGGTCGTCGGCCGACTGAGCTAGCTAACGCACGCTCGGCGTGAGTGAGATGGGGTGGATGAGGACGCAAGACGGCAGCGCAGGGCGAGTAGTATGTAAAGAGAACGCCCGCACTCAGCCATTAAACTATCGGCAACTTGTGTAATTTTCATTGACTTCTGTTTCTCATAATAGTTTTTATTGCAGTATACTGTGTTATTTAGTAACTACGTAAACCATTTATTTGCTGTATTTGTTATAATGGCGGACGGTGAACCACAATAGAAGGGAAAAACGAAATACGAATCTAGTTTTCAGGAGGTGCGGTTAACGAACGATAAATTTAAAAAATGGATTACAAAAGTCGATGAGAAGCGCGTAAAATATGTATTTTGTAAAGTAATTTTAGTCAAGTGGGATGGCCATAAAGCTTTAACAAATCATGACAATATCAATTCTGGAGCTCACAAGAAAATGATAAAAAACTTAATGTCTATTTCGTTAATGACAACATTTATTCCAAAAATAAACACAACAAAAGAACAAAACGTTGCTATTACTGAAATAGCATCAATTTATTATGCAATTAACTATCATCGTAGTTATCTAAGCACTGAGTGTGGCACTAAGCTCAATGCCTCATTATATACAGATTCTGCATCATCAAAAAAAACCAATGTGGTTAAACCGAAGGAGAATTATTTTTATTAAATATTCTTGCTCCAAACTCAAAACTTGAAAAAGTTCAAAATTTCAAATGCATCTCAGAACGACGTACACTTTTCCATTGGTCTTGACGCCTTTAGTAAGGGTTCTCAAAAAATGTATCCTATTGTTATAAGATATTTTGACCGTGAAAAATACATCCAAAATAATTTAATGGGTTTTTTGGAAGATTCGAAAGAGACATCAACAAAACTTTTTTTGAAAATATTGAAAAATTTATACAAAAGCATAACTTAGACCCAACATTCGTATCAGATTTCCTATCTGATAATATATCTGTGAACTACGGGGCACGTAATTCTGTGTACAAAAAATCATTGAAAAATATCCAGATACAAAAATAATAAAACAAATTGCAATTACCATGTTCTTCATAATGCTGATAGAAATACAATGAAAGTATTAATGTATGACGTAGAAAACTTAATTATAAAACCTTATGCCAAATCTTCCAATAGCGCGAAACGAACAAAAATACTATAGAAATTTTTCGATGAATTCTTAGCCATGGACCAACTCCTTGGTTAAGTTTGGCTAAAGCTTTTGACAAATTAATATTATCTTGGCCTAGTGTGACGTCATATTTTAAGAGCCGTGGTGAAGATTCGTGTTATGAAATTATATTTGAATTCGTGAAAAACTATACAAACGTAGTTGACTTATATTCAAAAATAACATTGCAGGAATGTTATTTATATTTCATTCATCATTACATGAGTATTTTAACACAAGCGATAGCATTGCTTGAAAGACTGTCACATCTGCTTAATTGCATCCAATAATGAAAAAGGTGAAAGAGAAAATTGAAAGCAGATTGAATGATGAATTTTTTGGCACAAAAATACAAAAAATTTGTGAAAGTCACTAAATTTACATAATTATCGAAACCAGCGCGGAATATATTCTCTGTTCCTATAAGCAATGTTTTTGTTGAGCGAATTTTTTCTTTGATGGAAAATTTGTGAACGTACGAACGAAACTGCTTGTCAGTCGAAATAGTGAAATCGGAACTCATAATAAAATGTATTTATAATATGAACTGTCAAGAGTTTATTCATTATTTAAAAAAAACGAATTAATAGAAATGCTGAACAAGTCACAAGGAAAAGAAAACTATAATTTTAAACACCAAGCAGGTTCTAGCAAGGAATAATATTTTACTGATGTAACCAAGAATATCCATGTGATTCAAAAAGTACCAAATAATATATTTCCATAATTATGAAAACCAGTTAAAATACCTAAGTATATAGTAGATTAGTAATGCTATAATAGTTATAATTATTTAACTAATGCAGGTTAATGCTGATTAAATAAACACAGTAAAGTCATTTTTCGTAAGCTTTCTAGGCCTGTCTTATTTTTCTTTTTACTAATCCCCAGATAAAGTCTGACAAAAGTGGCAACCCTATGTATAATATTCATTTTAAGCTTCCAATTAAACAATTTGCTATCTTTCTTTCATTCCTAGATACTCCTGCATATAACGAGGGTAATATCCTACGTTTTCTATAAGTAACTTTATAACACATTTCATTATATTTTTTATAAATAAAAGTACCCAAGTTGGTATTTTTAATACCTAAGTAATTATCGGCGCCGCATAATTGCACACACGGCACGAAAGGCCAAGGGCGTGAGGGCGCAGAATAGCACGCAGAGGGCGAGCGGTACAGTAAGTAAACAGAATTTATGACAAGAACCAAAAAAAGAACAAACCACTTGCGCGGTCAGCTCCTTTATTTATGAATTTTACAGAATTATACTGATAAATTTCACAACTCCATAGTATTTCTAAAACGCGTCCCTGTGTCTTCCTTTCGTCTTTCCGTGTAGTATTACTAACCAATAGATTTTGAGTATTACTAACAAATAGGTTACTTCCGTGTAGTATTACTAACAAATAGGTTACTTTCCGTGTAGTATTACTAACAAATAGGTTTGGATATAATATTTGTTAATATAGGTTTACTTCATCACTCTTACCTTCTGATAGGTATTGAGATTATATATTTAATTAGTTTAATTTTAAAATGGTAAGTACATTATTATTTGCAGAGGACGAAACCACAATACATAAAGTTTTTCGATTATCACCGGATGGTAAATGTGTTTATTTATAATTTTGGCTGTAGTAATTTCCGAGTGGGGATATTTTCGCAAATATTTTCAGTTATATTTCTAGAGTTATATTATAAAAGGATCTGGAGAAATAGTTTTGAATTCTCTATAAATATATTTTTCAATTGTTTTCCTAGAATGCACGAGATTAAAAAATCGAGTGTTTCATTTTCATCTTCTAAAATTTCTGTAAAAATATTTAATTTATATGTAGTCACATTAGTAACCTTGTGAGGGTTCGATTTCGGTTTTCTTTTTATGATAAAGAATCGGGAGTGAGTCAGAAACCCAAGCCCGGACCTTTACTATTTAAAATCGCGAAAATAATACTGACAGTCCGGTAAAAATTGCATCGGAAAATAACTGTTATTTGCCAGATATTTTCCCAATTGTGAGGGTACGGAGAGATTTACTTTGCGATTGCGAGTTACTACAGCGTGACACATAACAACGCATATATTTATTCAGTGATAAGCTACGATCGAGCCCACGCACCTTTTTAGTACGAATATACCGTTTACTAGACGCCCCTGTATCAAATAAATATTGAATCAGTTTGGTAGCCAAATTCGATTCACGTCAAGGTTTTGTGCCTATTTGGCGTTATTAATATAACGAAAAGAAATTATTCGGAAAGTTATTAAATGATACCCCCTGATACTCTCCTAATTGGCACATAATACTGTTCTGCACTCGTGCATTAAATTTTCCGACACTAGCATCCAGAACTAAATTATATCGAAATTCTCCATTCTCCACATTCATTCACAGAATTCAATTGATCACTTCATAGCCCCAAAATGTAATTTGTTTTTAATGATTGAGAATAAACTTGTTTTAATAAAATTAAATTTAAGAATTGTTATATTTTATCATAAATTTAATGCAAATGGGTTGACTGTTGCTAATTTAATAGAAAATGAATTGAATGTCTTCGACATGTTTTTTTTATTTTGCTATAAAAGGGTAAAAACGTAAAAAGATTTGTGATAAGTACAAGGTGAAGATGTTTTATCACAATGCGTGCGCTAAAAGTGAAAACGTATGAAAAGAGACAATGGAAAATTAATCGATTAACAAAAGGATTAGAAATTTCTAAAATGTCTTAATTACACTTTACTCTTAATGGACCTTGGAAATTAAGGTTCGTCGGTTTATTCCATATGAAACTTACTGCCCGGAAAACAATACATATTTATTAAATAATTGACTTTTATCAATTTTGCTTTAAGGGATTTTAACCAATAATATAAACGTACTTAACGTACTTTTCATTTACGGTTTTCATGAAATCGAATACAATATTACTTGAAATAAAATCTTTAAATTAACAGAAAGCAATGCGATCAAATATTTCCGTGGGTGTAACTTGTTTTAAAGCCTTGATTATATTTTTTTCAATGTTTTCATTAATCGTATAAATTTTTCGAATAACGCAAAATTTAGACTTTTATCATTAATAATTTTATTTATTTTTCCTTAATCTATCTTGTGACATTAATGAAAACCATTTCAGTCGTTTACTTTCATACTATTATTATACTGTAGTATTATTATGTAAATTAAACCGCTTTACAGTATGACATTTTTGTTTTTTTAAGACGATAATCTCCAAAGATGTTTTAAATTAACTTATTGATTATAGAAAATTCCGTAATTGGTTACGTTCTTTTGTTGACTTTTTATTTTTGCATGTAATTTTGGCACAAAGTTAATTTTTTGGTCATAATGAACAATGAATAACGGAGCACAATGAATAACGGAGCACAATGAATAACGGAGCACTATCACTTATCGCACCTGTATACTACTAAACAATATATCATTGCGCGGAGAATAATATATAAATACAAGGATCAAATACGTGGCGCGCGTGGCACGCCTGCTTACCACGTCTATTGGTATTATATGCTCTGTGTATACTTGTATGTTCAACGATTTCTGAATTATAATTACTTTTGTGTTTTTTTAGCCCAACTCATAGACTAAACTCGATGACATGAATGACTGATAGAAACTTGATTTTTTTATCAATATTTGAGTCGAGGTAAAAATATTCATTTACATATATGTTGGCGCCTTAACATGCCGTCAACCAACGAAGCATTCCATATGTCCATATGTGGGAATGCTTCCGGTAGGCCTTGACGTTCTCTACCTCGGTACTTCCGCTTGACAATATTTTTGGGACACGTGTGTGTGTGTGTGTATAAATATATATATATATATATATATATATGTATATATATATATATATATATATATATGTATATATATATATATATATATATATACATATATATATATATATATATATATATATATATATATATATATATATCCTACATACTTCTAATATTCTCATAACATCCGTTGTGAGAATATTAGAAGTAATCTTATCTCGTCATTTTAATTTGTAAAAATCTTCCGTTCAACATACGATCACGATTATAATCAATTCGCAGGCAACCGCACAGGTTTTGGATACTTAATACACTTTTATAATAGAGTAACTAATAAATATACACTATTATGATTATAAAGTAATGTGCCACATATTTGATTATGTGTTATTGTTATTATTTGATCCCTATTCTTCAAAAGTCATCTAGAAATTGTACTCAATTGATCAATGTCAATATTTAGCCACATACGTTGATATCAGGTGAATTTCTAATAACCTTGATTAACCTTGTTTATATTATTTATAAAACATGTTGTTTAGTTTTGTTGTTTGTTCAGAAGCTATAATTTATGATAGATTAGAACCACAGGTAAGACAAAGAGTTAAAGAGGAAATTAAAAGTTTGTGATCTGAATATTCATTTTATTTTGTGCTGTCATTCCACATTAGAATATCGTTAGATAGATTAATCCAAAACTTACAAATAACTACAGCAATTTTTTACTTTTATTGCCCTAAAAATAAAAAAAGTAAACTGAACACCACCACAGGCTATATAATATGTTCCTTATTATAATTTATTTTTGATGATACCTGGTGAGCCATTACTAATCAAGGTTTAATGAAAAAAACAGAAAAGTGCGGGTCAGATTCATACCATGAGGATTCCGTACTTAAAATATTTACTCACATACACTTGATACAATAGACGCATATTTACTTTTTTAATTTAATGAATTTTCTTCCTCACATTATATTTCAAAACAAAACTATTTTGAGGCGTGACAAATAAGGAACGTAATTGTTTTCCTATTCAAAACTTGTTTTTATTACTAACAGCTTAAGGTACCTATATTAATTATTACAACATGAATCGTTAATCAAATTGAAATTTTACGCTTCTGTTGGCGAACTACTATTCATTACATTTACATTATATTACGTTTTGGTATAAGCTTTATAGTTTGGCAACAATCAATACAATCTTTGACAATATTAAATAACTTTTATGAATATTTCCAATATTTGGAAATATTTAATATTTTCAATACTGGAATTAGGGGAATATTTAGAAGACCATTGCTTATTTTTAGTAAAATGGAAATATATTCCGTGAATAAAACGATAATTATTTCTAATATAAATTTTTATAAAAAACGATGTTAATATTATGTATTCTCACTCTTTAATTCTCTTCAATATTCGTGTAATAAGTGTGATTCTGAATAAAATAAATTTGAAATGAATTGTTTATTACTCTTTTGGCAATTTTAAATACTTCATGAAATCCATCCGATACTTGAGATTGAAAAATATAATCGAATCAGTAATAGGATTAGTACGAAATGGTAATGTTGCGTTCGGATGTATACGAAGAAACTGCTAAAAGATTTGCTACCGATGGGAAACTCGTTATCGAATCCTAACTAGCTAATAAAATAGAGCCTGTCTAGTAACCGTTATCGAATCCTAACTAGCTATTAAAATAGAGCCTGTCTAGTATTATTAATATGAGTTGTAATCTTCATGTCCCTACATTACACTCAACTTTTCATATTTACCATAAAATTATAAGCTCTGGAGCATATTTTGTAAATATGTAGACGGCAAGAATTGTATACGGCAAGTGAAAACTCTTTTACTGGATCTTCATGTTTATCTTGCTGTGTTATATTTTTTGCTAACATTTTAAACACAATTTCTTTATATTCTTCTTCTCGTCCTGGGCCATTTTCGGTATCAACTGAAATGCCAGGACGCCATCAGGATGCTCATTTACGGGACTCCGCTATTCATGGAGTATATGAATAATGTGTAGGTTTTCTACAGTTTCGAATATTGTGCAAAAACCTTATAAAAGTATATGGGATTATTCAAAATGTATATGGTCGCTATCTATATCAGAAGAATAATGATTGAATATCATCGAAGAGTAAAACAAAATAGCAAATTTTCCTAATCTTCTAGGTACTACTGGTGACACACGAATAGCATTAGAACGCCGTGCAGTAGCTGCATTTACTTTAATTCTAAAGTTTATTTTAATTAACATGGGCTTGCTCGTATGGAAAAAATGCAGATATGCGAGTGTACAAAAATAGTACATTTTATAAAATGATACATGATAATTCTTTAAATATTCCCAAACTCAGACTCACATGTTTACTTTCAACGGCGATGAAGCTTATATTTAAGACTATAATATATAGAGACCTTAAAGCGGCAATAAATTAATATTAAAGGAAAGAAGTTACACGAAAAACTGTCTAGAGTCAGGCACCATAGTGCATTTGGAATTCTGGCTAATAAATGTACTATCTTTCACTGGCCAATAAATATGACAATTTATTTCACCGAAGACGTTGTGAAATATCTTGGAATTTTCCATAATTTTATTCGCCAAAGGGGAATAAATATATTACCATTTTACATGGCATTTGTTGTCGTACTCCAACGAAAATAAATATTAATGTGAATTTACTACCAAGTATAATATGTTAGTAATGAAGAAACACTTTCATGACAAATCAAATACGCTTAAATAATAATATATTAAGAAAAATAAAATTGCTTGAACTACCTTTTTCTGTATTTAATTTCTCGTCAAAGTTTAATTCCAATAGAACACATAATTCCTACTAAATTTTTCGTTTCAATATATTACTTCCCTGTTGCTTTTTTTCTTTATCCTGCTATCATGAATCTGTTTCGACTATTAGATGCTCAATATTAAAATACATTGTAAACTACATTTGACAAACGAAAAAGTGTAATTAAATTAATAAGATTATTTGTGAATTTGACTATCAGTTTATGAACATTAAATCATACTTTAGATACATTTGGTGAAACACCTACGGATATTACTTTCACTAATACACATAACTTTCTATATATTAATATCCTTAAGTCAAAGTTGAATGGTCAACATTGAGATCTCGATAATTTATGTAACGGAAGATATCTATTTTCTGAACGATATTTATTGTCATTAAAATTGTAATAATTTTTCTCGGTACATTATAATGCAATAATGTCAAACGAAAATTTATAATTAAAGTAGTCTAGTATTCTAATACGCAGTCATACAACTACAATTAAACAGGGTAATAATCAAAAACAATATATTTTACACCCAATAGAATATTATTCATTTGTGGATCAGTTATTGTGTATCTATCATACAATCGAATGAAACCGAGTTCAGTTTACATAAACTACGCATTCTTTTCCTTTGTGATTCCAGTTATTTACCATGTTCACAAAATATCCTCGAAGGAATGGCAAACAGTGAAATTGTAACTTCTCTTGAGATTCGAATCCTCCAAAAAA
Source organism: Druceiella hillmani (assembly GCA_039881145.1). Classification (NCBI taxonomy): domain Eukaryota; kingdom Metazoa; phylum Arthropoda; class Insecta; order Lepidoptera; family Hepialidae; genus Druceiella; species Druceiella hillmani. Next base: position 17,584,231 of record JAYKKI010000047.1, on the reverse strand, counting down.
CACTATATAAGTTATAGTTAAAATTCGTAGATTAATGGAATATTCTCCCTCCATTAAAAAGTGACTTGTCTTATAAAATTTACGATATTAATTAATTTCTTTTCTACTTCCTTTCTACTGTTATTAGCTTATTTCTACCATTGATAAGAAATCATAATTACGTATGGTTGCCTATTTCAAGATGTTACGTTCCTTTAGTAAAACAGTACGTATCGCCAGTTAAAAGTTATGGTACGTTTCAATGTAAACATTATTACGTAGCATTCTACACTTCATCTTTATAACTAATACAACGTCAAATGTGGTTCCACTATTGAAGAAGACAGCATAAGCCAAGGCCGGCATTTTATCGAAATAAATCATATTTTAATAAAATCAGTTGTGTAATAATTAGTACTGGGAAACAACAAAGTTGCATTTAGTTTTTTTGCAGTAATACGTCATTCCTTGAGCTGTACCAGTTTACCAATACTATGTGCATGGAAATAAAAATAACGAAGGGCGAAAGCTGTTTAATAAACTAACACAGTATCAGTTTTTAAAGGAGACACACTAGAGTTATTATAAGTAAGTCCAAGTTCCTGCAATCATAAGTTTGATGTGTTTTAGGTTATTAAGCTATAATGACATCTCTGAGCAGTGATTTTTTAAAAAATAATACAACCTACATTTTAATTTTAAACATTTAGATGTCATTATGAATAAATAATTTAAAGTCAATCCATACAATAGACTCGCAATTCTTACATCAAAACAGTAAGTAAAAACTACTTTTACTTGAGTTTGAAAATGTGGGATCTATTAAATAGTTGATTAACAAATTATAAAACTATCAAAATTGGTGTACATGTTATTTATAATAGTTCCCAAATATTCACGGATTCCCTTTCACGGTCTTGAGCATTCGGGGGACAAAAAACATAAAATGTTATCTTATCGACGTAACACCTAACGTTATTTTGAAGATTACACATACACACACACACGTGTATATAGTATATATATATATATATATATATATATATATATATATATACATATATACATATTTATATAAATATATTGTCTATTTTCATAAAATCGAAGATTTTTTTTTATTTTCAGATTTTACATCTCTGCTACGACCTGTCATGGAAATAGAGCAAAAGATTTAGAGGCAATCATAAAAGCTTTTAATCAGAACTACGTTCTTTGTTGGACTTGGTCGATATGTAATTCCTCTGTTTTGTCATATGGGCTTTCAATCGTCTCAGCCGTCTATCGATTGCCTTTACAGTAATATATAAAATTATTTATTTAATGGCTCATGTAACTATTATTATAATTCGTGCCTTTTTTTAAACATATAGTGGTGCACGTTTTGTACAAAATGACTATATAAATATGATACACGCAATCTTATAAAAGATCAATCAAGAAATTCCGAAGTACTATATAACCACTATATTCACATCGGTCATGAACGTGGTGGAGTATAAATATTTTCTTTAATAATTTAAACTCGTAGAATAAACAAACTTAATGGAATCGTAATAGACTAAGAAATAAATAAAAATATACTGCAAATTTTTTTTATGACAATACTTAAGATAAGGAAAAATTTCATTTCTTTTAAATATTTAGCAGTATATAGAAATAGAACATGCAGAAAGCTACATATTATTTTCTCTCTTATTTCTGTTGAGTAAATGTGAAAATTTTTTTTAATTTTAATTAGTCTGATCTATTTAGTCTCTTGTAGGTTTATTTTCAATTGAAATTACATGTTCTTAATTATGTGCCAGTTACTTTAATTATAATATAGCTTATCATACAAGATAATATAGCTTATCACACAAGAAGATTACGACCACAACCTTCCAACAGCGCCATTAGAAAAATGGCAACGTATAGCTCAAAATAGAGATAATTGGCAAAAGTTGGAAGAGGCCTTCACCTGAGAGGGGTTCCTATAAAAAGTGATATAGTTAATTCATAGTAGTTTATATACTTACTTACTATGTAATAGATTTAATATCAAGCTTTTGTAAACTACCTACAGCAATGTACCTAAATCATTAACGTTATTAGGAAATAAAAGGCTTTATTATATATATATATATATATATATATATATATATATATATATATATAGGTGCACAACATGCCTTTATCACGTGAAATAAAATCTAAGCATTTGTGCCACTATGTGCTGAAAGTCAATATAAAAAACTACTCATTCTTTTCCTTTCAATATAAGAAACATTGAAGTAACCTCAGACTTCTAACTACTCTGAACTGAGTTCACTGCCCCTTGAAGTATAATAACCGGCGACACTTGTGTGATTAATGATGTTCACATTGGGAAAAAAAAATATTAATGATCCTCTGCTTCAGAAATTTAACATTTTCTCCATATTTTCTCACTGAAAATATTTTTCCGAATTTGTTTAATATATCCAAACAAAATATTTCATATATATTGTTATTTCTATAGCTGACAAAAACGTACGAATAAAATTCCCTACTTCAGGCTCTGCGATGCCCGTAGTTTATACTTTTATATACTATGAACCATGTTCTGATATCGCAATACGATTTTATATAGAGTTTAATATTTTAAGATAATAGAAATATTTAAAAAATAACGCTAAATATATTTAAATGCTTGAACACAGTTAATTCCTCTAGAGGTTTAAATCCTAGAAAACAATATGTGTTTCGATATGGCGGGGGAGGAGGATATTTCGAATATTATATCTAAAACCATGGTACATAAAATTAAGAAAAAAAATATAGTTTTGTCATCTTACTAACTTGCTTTTTGGCTAAAATCCTATACAAACACTAATATTATATATTTTGTATATAATTAAAAATAAATTATTTAAATTAAAATGAAATTATTTAAATTGAATAATACTTGTAGGCTGTTTTAGAACACAATACAGTTTCAAGCATCTTACGTATTGAATTTATCTATGATTTATATTATTAATAAAAGTCTTCATGAATAAATAATTTATCGACTATATTAATCATAATAATAATATATTAATAAATAATAAATGTTGTACGTGTGTTTTTTGCACATAGTGTACTCAGCATCTGGCTCCACAGTTTACATAGACTTATCCTGTTAATATAAGCACGCTCCATATTCTCCGCGTCATATCTCGAGAAAGGATTAATCATACAAAAGATAACATAACAAATTGTTAGAGGATTTATGCTTTGCAAATTTGTCAAACCTCCACTAATGACATGAAAGGCTTAAAAAGAAAGATTTTTGGCAAAGAAAGAAGGCTTTTGGCCCTTGATATTAAGACTAGTGGACATGACGTCTCATCGAAATTCAGTACATATTTAAAAGGTGAAAACAAAATTCTAGGCAAATTTTTAAATTTCCTCTTTTCATTCCCGGGTTTCCCTTTATTTCGCCTTATTTAACTGTGCTAATGTGAGAACTTTAACAATAACCTTGATGCGACTATTGATAATATTTGCGAATCTGTATCAATACGTTCTGAACGAAATTGAACCATTTCTGACCATGAGTTTCTTATTTTTCTCACCGTAAATTGCGGAGAAAATTATCAAAGACTTATTTTCCCCTATACACAATCTATTATGCGATAATCAGTATACATTATTTGAGTATTGTAGATGCAATTGTTTGAATACTGTAGTCACTACGACTTTTGTATTTAATATGTGTGTTGGATTGTATCTAAACACCTCCACAGTTTTCCTCCACTTACAATCTTGTTAAAAACTTCATTATTTTATATATAGTTTGGACCAAGAAAACATTTTTGCAATTCATTGTTATGTTAATGAGAAACGACACCATTAGCTACAGTGTCACGTACAGTCAGTGTAATTAACAGTCGTTACATGTACGTAAGAGTCACAATTATTTCCAGGTTTGTATACGTAAATATTTTTTTAAAATGTTGCATCATGTCGGTGCCCAATATTAACCACACCTCTGAAACTTTGCATTAATATTGTACACGGTGTGCGGTAATAGATGTCGGACAAAGTAACCCGCTATTCGTTGGCTACAAAGGAATAAATTGCCGTTGAAATAAAACGTAAAACATTTTCTAGATTCAGTTTCGTTTATAACCAAATCGTCTATATATGCATTTTTATATGTTTCCATTATTTTATATTTGTCAATATCAAATATTACATATTTTAAATAGAGTATTAAAAATTAAATAAGTAACAATGTAACATGTATATATGTTCAAAAGTAATAATTTCTTTAACCTTCGGAAAAACCATAACAAAAAAATAAAAATCGATATAAATAATTTGTTATTCATGAATGTACCCGATATTTCGAGTAAGTTTTGGAGTATATTTTGTATGTAATTAATTATTTAATTTGTAACTAAATGAACCATATTCCAGCTTTTATTCAAATGTAAATCGGAAAACAAGTTTTATGACTCGTATCAAAAAAAATATATTTTAAACATTATAAATTGGATATTTATATAATTACAAAAAAATAAAATTAAAAAATAACGTGAAAATGAAATAATTATATTAATAATAAAATTTAAACTCCTGATATTTTATTACGAAAACCGGAATTGTTAAACTTAATTTTTATGAAATTATCAACTGGATTGATCATTCTTGTTTATCATAATCGGAGCATAAGTGGTTGACCGCATATGCTCCGATTATGATAAACAAAAAGTTCTTGCTCACAGCGAAGTTATAAATGCAGTATTTAGGTGTACATTGTTCCAAAAAATTGTATTTAAATCAGTCCATTTTGAGAGAAAAATATTCGAATCCATATTTGAAAAATAAAATTTTAAATAATCCTGTCTTTTATTACTAGAACACGGCCAAGGACTACGCTTCTGTATTTACTCAGGTACATAAACAATGTTAAACATTTATGATTTTTGCTTTAGTAATTTTATAAAGGGTTTCAAAACATTTTTGTTATTTTTCACTATATCGTTAATTATTATCGTAAATTATTGTAAGTTGACCAAAATAATTTTGCGTTTAAGTGCTGATTAAATGCCGTTATCCTGATTTATGTTCAGAATCTCATATAAATGATCAAATATTCAAAGGAATGAGAGTGTCACTACAAGACACTTTACAAATTTATAACTCGCAAAGGAGACGTCGCAACAATAAATGGCACTTATTTTTCGATTGTTTTTTGATAGATTCCATTAATGGAATGGATTCCATTGATGAAAAACCATTCGATGAAAGACCACGATAGAAGACGATTGGATCCGGGAGGAAAATATTATTTTATCTCTATTTCTATATTCTTGCTTAATTTACCTATGTTTCCTATAAAATTTCATCACAACTGACCTGGAAATGAAAGATTTACGATGCTGTGACATGCGAATTAACATCAGACCGTTTCCGTTTTTGTTCTTCTACTATGGAATCCTAAAAATCCAGGTTGGATTTATTATTGACTGGCATCCGTTTAAATGGGATGTTATTTTATGCTTATAGACGGGGGGTTTTCTGACTTAAAATTATTCTTAAACGGTGAGATCAAGACTAGCTATTAATTATGGAGTTTATTGGTCACGACAAAACCACCTTTGCCATACTATTTTCTCTAAACGCTGACGCGATATGATTAATTAAGATCAAGAAAATTTAACGCCAGCAATAATAGCCAATTCGGTGTTATTTCATGACACGTTATCACAGCGCACAAACATTGTCAGGTGTGAATTATATTATGCCGAATGTATTTTTCAATTGTTGCTAAGTACCTGTGCCATTTCCGCTACTCTTTTTTAATTAACTCGTGGTTTTAATATTTTTGAAGAAAATTTGTGTGCGTTTCGTGAATAAGAATTTAAGGGTGGATAACTTCCAGGTTATTAATATTTGAGGCTTCGGCTTATGTAAGTCTCCGAAAGATTTATCAAAGCTAACTTATATTAGTCTAAACTATCGGTGTTAAATCGAATACTTGGTTTGTATGATACAAACTATATATATAAAAATATCTTACCACAGATGTCTTCTGTCTTCATTATGATAAAAATGGTGTTATATTTCAATGTGTTCTCTAATTTTGACAGTTTAACTAATCATAGTATAATTTATGAGTTCTTCGGTGAGTAATTGGTTACTGCTAACCACAAAAATCTGCCGTACTTGCTTGTAAGTTAATTCAATAGTGTATTTGATATGCTATGATGTCTTAGTGCAATTTAGTATGACCACGTCGAAGCTACTTTCCAAAATATATAACAAATCCTTGTATTTGATACTTAATTAGCTCAAAACTGACACCATGTTTAAAAATAGAATTCATTTAATTTGCATTAATTAAAAGTAATCTAAGTGTGCAATGGTCACATCCAAATAACGTTATATTAATATAAATCAATAACAACATATTATTTTATAGTAGATAAATTGGTATAATTTAAACTAGAAGTATATTTGAAAAAAAACGCGTGTGTAAGGCGGATACCAGAATATCATCCCGTCAACAGCGAATAATTCATGTGCTGATGGGACGGCCTTTATTAAACGTGAGCTATTCTCGTCTCTAGTAAGAGCTATGGGGGTAATAACTCGGTTAACATCGTGTTATAACAATAAATTTGTATGTCAAATAGCCATCTCGTATTGGCATTCTAAGAAAAATTTCGTTCGTGTCGTAAGCAAGTTATTAGTTTACTCTTTGCTTTTCCAAAGACTTCACAATTGCTTATTTATATTTTAAA